>JAOPSE010000009.1:43041137-43425212 GCA_029449295.1 Zea luxurians | reverse complement strand
AGATCACATTCTTGGATTTCTGGTGGAGACCATTTCTTGGTCAAAAATCCGTACGTGTTAGCCTTCGGTATTATTGAAAATGGTCATTCATGGCTATTTTCGACAAAAATGGGGGTCATGTGGCCATTGATCATCGACCAAAGGCTCGTACACCTCACCCCACATTCTTTGATTTCTGGTGGAGACCATTTCTTGGTCAAAAATCCGTAGGTGTTAGCCTTCAGTGTCATTGAAAATGGTCGTTCATGGCTATTTTCGACAAAAATTAGGGTTGTGTGGCCATTGATCATCGACCAGAGGCTCATACACCTAAACCCACATATGTTTCCTTGCCGTAGATCACATTCTTGGATTTATGGTGGAGACCATTTTTTGGTCAAAAATCCGTAGTTGTTAGCCTTCAGTGTCATTGAAAATGGTCGTTCATGGCTATTTTCGACAAAAATTAGGGTTGTGTGGCCATTGATCATCGACCAGAGGCTCGTACACCTCACCCCACATATGTTTCCTTGCCGTAGATCACATTCTTGGATTTCTGGTGGAGACCATTTCTTGGTCAAAAACCCGTGTTAGCCTTCGGTATTATTGAAAATGGTCGTTCATGGCTATTTTCGACAAAAATGGGGGTTGTGTGGCCATTGATCATCGACCAGAGGCTCATACACCTCACCCCATATATGTTTCCTTGCCATAGATCACATTCTTGGATTTCTGGTGGACACCATTTCTTAGTCAAAAATCCGTAGGTGTTAGCCTCTAGTATTATTGAAAATGGTCGCTCATGGCTATTTTCATCAAAAATGGGGGTTGTGTGGCCATCTATCATCGACTAAGGCTCGTAAACCTCACCCCACATATGTTTCCTTGCCATAGATCACATTCTTGGATTTCTGGTGGAGACCATTTCTTGGTCAAAAATTCGTACGTGTTAGCCTTCGGTATTATTGAAAATGGTCGTTGATGGCTATTTTCGGCAAAATGGGGGTTGTGTGGCCATTGATCATCGACCAGAGGCTCGTACACCTCACCCCACATATGTTTCCTTTCCATAGATCACATTCTTGGATTTCTGGTGGAGACCATTTCTTGGGAAAAGATCCGAATGTGTTAGCCTTTGGTATTTTTGAAAATGGTCATTCATGGCTATTTTCGACAAAAATGGGGGTTGTGTGGCCATTGATCTTCGGCCAGAGGCTCATACACCTCACTACACATATGTTTCCTTGCCATAGATCACATTCTTGGATTTATGGTGGAGACCATTTCTTGGTCAGAAATCCATAGGTGTTAGCCTTTAGTGTCATTGAAAATGGTTGTTCATGGCTGTTTTCTACAAAAATGGGGGTTGTGTGGCCATTGATCATCGACCAGAGGCTCATACACCTCACCCCAATATATTTCCTTGCCATAGATCATATTCTTGGATTTCTGGTGGAGACGATTTCTTGGTCAAAAATCCGTAGGTGTTAGCCTTCGGAATTATTGAAAATGGTCGTTCATGGCTATTTTCGACAAAAATGGGGGTTGTGTGGCCATTGATCATCGATCAGAGGCTCGTACACCTCACCCCACATATGTTTCCTTGCCATAGATCACATTCTTGGATTTCTGGTGGAGATCTTCTCTAGGTCAAAAATCCGTAGGTGTTAGCCTTCGGTATTATTGTAAATGGTCGTTCATGGCTATTTTCGACAAAAATGGGGGTTGTGTGGCCATTGATCATCGACCAGAGGCTCATACATCTTACCCCACATATGTTTCCTTGCCATAGATCACATTCTTGGATTTCTGGTGGAGACCATTTCTTGGTCAAAAATCCGTACGTGTTAGCCTTCGGTATTATTGAAAATGGTCATTCATGGCTATTTTCGACACAAATGGGGGTTGTGTGGCCATTGATCTTCGACCAAAGGCTCATGCACCTCACTACACATATGTTTCCTTGCCATAGATCACATTCTTGGATTTATGGTGGAGACCATTTCTTGGTCAAAAATCCATAGGTGTTAGCCTTCAGTGTCATTGAAAATGGTCATTCATGGCTATTTTCGACAAAAATGGGGGTTGTGTGGCCATTGATCATCGACTAGAGGCTCGTACACTTCACCCCACATATATTTTCTTGCCACAGATCACAATCTTGGATTTCTCGTGGAGACCATTTGTTGGTCAAAAATTCGTAGGTGTTAGCCTTCAGTGTCATTGAAAATGGTCATTCATGGCTATTTTCGACAAACATGGGGGTTGTGTCGCCATTGATCATCGACCAGAGGCTCGTACACCTCACCCCACATAAGTTTCCTTGCCATAGATCACATTCTTGGATTTCTGGTGGAGTCCATTTCTTGGTCAAAAATCCGTAGGTGTTAGCCTTCGCTATTATTGAAAATGGTCGTTCATGGCTATTTTCGACAAAAATGGGGGTTGTGTGGCAATTGATCATCGACAAAAGGGTCATACACCTCACCCCACATATGTTTCCTTACCATAGACCACATTCTTGGATTTCTGGTGGAGACCATTTCTTGGTCAAAAATCCATAGGTGTTAGCCTTCAGTGTCTATGAAAATGGTCGTTCATGGCTATTTTCGACAAAAATGGGGGTTGTGTGGCCATTGATCATCGACCAGAGGCTCGTACACTTCACCCCACATATGTTTTCTTGCTATAAATCACATTCTTAGATTTCTGGTGGAGACCATTTCTTGGTCAAAAATTTGTTTGTGTTAGCCTTCGGTATTATTGAAAATGGTCGTTCATGGCTACTTTCGACTAAAATGGGGGTTGTGTGGCCATTTATCATCGACCAGAGGCTCGTACACCTCACCCCACATATGTTTACTTGCCATAGATCACATTCTTGGATTTCTGGTGGAGACCATTTTTTGGTTAAAAATCCGTACGTGTTAGCCTTCGGTATTATTGAAAATGGTCATTTATGGCTATTTTCGACAAAAATGGGGGTTGTGTGGCCATTGATTATCGACCAGAGGCTTGTACACCTCACCCCACATATGTTTCCTTGCCATAGATCACATTCTTGGATTTCTGGTGGTGACCATTTCTTGGTCAAAAATCCGTAGGTGTTAGCCTTCGGTATTTTTGAAAATGGTCGTTCATAGCTATTTTCGACAAAAATGAGGGTTGTGTGGCCATTGATCATCGACCAAAGGCTCATACACCTCACCCCACATATGTTTCCTTGCCATAGACCATATTATTGGATTTCTGGTGGAGACCATTTGTTGGTCAAAAATCCGTAGGTGTTAGCCTTCGGTATTATTGAAAATGGTCGTTCATGGCTATTTTCATCAAAAATGGGGGTTGTGTAGCCATTTATCATCAACCAGAGGCTCGTACACCTCACCCCACATATGTTTCCTTGCCATAGATCACATTCTTGGATTTCTAGTGGAGAGCATTTCTTGGTCAAAAATTCGTACGTGTTAGCCTTCGGTATTATTGAAAATGGTTGTGGTTGTTCATGGCTATTTTCGACAAAATGGGGGTTGTGTGGCCATTGATCATCGACCAGAGGCTCATACACCTCACCCGCATATGTTTCCTTGCCGTAGATCACATTCTTGGATTTCTGGTGGAGACCATTCCTTCGGTATTATTGAAAATGGTCATTCATGGCTATTTTCGACAAAAATGGGGGTTGTGTGGCCATTTATCTTCAACCAGAGGCTCATACACCTCACTACACATATGTTTTCTTGCCATAGATCACATTCTTGGATCTATGGTGGAGACCAGTTCTTGGTCAAAAATCCATAGGTGTTAGCCTTCAGTGTCATTGAAAATAGTCGTTCATGGCAATTTTCGAAAAAAATGGGGGTTGTGTGGCCATTGATAATCGACCACGGGCTCGTACACCTCACCCCACATATGTTACCTTGCCATAGATCACATTCTTGGATTTCTGGTGGAGACCATTTCTTGGTCAAAAATCCGTAGGTGTTAGCCTTCGGTATTATTGAAAATGGTCGTTCATGGCTATTTTCGACAAAAATGGGGGTTGTGTGGCCATTTATCATCGACCAGAGGCTCGTACACCTCACCCCACATATGTTTAATTGCCATAGATCACAATCTTGGATTTCTCGTGGAGGCCATTTCTTGGTCAAAAATCCGTACGTGTTAGCCTTCGGTATTATTGAAAATGGTCGTTCATGGCTGTTTTCGACAAAAATGGGGATTGTGTGGCCATTGATCATCGACCAGAGGCTCGTACACCTCACCCCAATATATTTCCTTGCCATAGATCATATTCTTGGATTTCTGGTGGAGACGATTTCTTGGTCAAAAATCCGTAGGTGTTAGCCTTCGGAATTATTGAAAATGGTCGTTCATGGCTATTTTCGACAAAAATGGGGGTTGTGTGGCCATTGATCATCGATCAGAGGCTCGTACACCTCACCCCACATATGTTTCCTAGCCATAGATCACATTCTTGGATTTCTGGTGGAGATCTTCTCTTGGTCAAAAATCCGTAGGTGTTAGCCTTCGGTATTATTGTAAATGGTCGTTCGTGGCTATTTTCGACAAAAATGGGGGTTGTGTGGCCATTGATCATCGACCAAGGCTCATACACCTCACCCCACATATGTTTCCTTGCCATAGATCACATTCTTGGATTTATGGTGGAGACCATTTCTTGGTCAAAAATCCATAGGTGTTAGCCTTCAGTGTCATTGAAAATGGTCGTTCATGGCTATTTTCGACAAAAATGGGGGTTGTGTGGCCATTGATCATCGACTAGAGGCTCGTACACTTCACCCCACGTATATTTTCTTGCCACAGATCACAATCTTGGATTTCTCGTGGAGACCATTTGTTGGTCAAAAATTCGTAGGTGTTAGCCTTCAGTGTCATTGAAAATGGTCATTCATGGCTATTTTCGACAAAAATGGGGGTTGTGTCGCCATTGATCATCGACCAGAGGTTCGTACACCTCACCCCACACAAGTTTCCTTGCCATAGATCACATTCTTGGATTTCTGGTGGAGTCCATTTCTTGGTCAAAAATCCGTAGGTGTTAGCCTTCGGTATTATTGAAAATGGTCGTTCATGGCTATTTTCGACAAAAATGGGTGTTGTGTGGCAATTGATCATCGACCAAAGGCTCATACACCTCACCCCACATATGTTTCCTTACCATAGACCACATTCTTGGATTTCTGGTGGAGACCATTTCTTGGTCAAAAATCCATAGGTGTTAGCCTTCAGTGTCTATGAAAATGGTCGTTCATGGCTATTTTCGACAAAAATGGGGGTTGTGTGGCCATTGATCATCGACCAGAGGCTCGTACACTTCACCCCACATATGTTTTCTTGCTATAAATCACATTCTTGGATTTCTGGTGGAGACCATTTCTTGGTCAAAAATCTGTTTGTGTTAGCCTTCGGTATTATTGAAAATGGTCGTTCATGGCTATTTTCGACTAAAATGGGGGTTGTGTGGCCATTTATCATCGACCAGAGGCTCGTACACCTCACCCCACATATGTTTACTTGCCATAGATCACATTCTTGGATTTCTGGTGGAGACCATTTTTTGGTTAAAAATCCATACGTGTTAGCCTTCGGTATTATTGAAAATGGTCATTTATGGCTATTTTCGACAAAAATGGGGGTTGTGTGGCCATTGATTATCGACCAGAGGCTCGTACACCTCACCCCACATATGTTTCCTTGCCATAGATCACATTCTTGGATTTCTGGTGGTGACCATTTCTTGGTCAAAAATCCGTAGGTGTTAGCCTTCGGTATTTTTGAAAATGGTCGTTCATAGCTATTTTCGACAAAAATGAGGGTTGTGTGGCCATTGATCATCGACCAAAGGCTCATACACCTCACCCCACATATGTTTCCTTGCCATAGACCATATTATTGGATTTCTGGTGGAGACCATTTGTTGGTCAAAAATCCGTAGGTGTTAGCCTTCGGTATTATTGAAAATGGTCGTTCATGGCTATTTTCATCAAAAATGGTGGTTGTGTAGCCATTTATCATCAACCAGAGGCTCGTACACCTCACCCCACATATGTTTCCTTGCCATAGATCACATTCTTGGATTTCTAGTGGAGAGCATTTGTTGGTCAAAAATTCGTACGTGTTAGCCTTCGGTATTATTGAAAATGGTTGTGGTTGTTCATGGCTATTTTCGACAAAATGGGGGTTGTGTGGCCATTGATCATCGACCAGAGGCTCATACACCTCACCCACATATGTTTCCTTGCCGTAGATCACATTCTTGGATTTCTGGTGGAGACCATTCCTTGGTCAAAAATTCGTACGTGTTAGCCTTCGGTATTATTGAAAATGGTCGTTCATGGCTATTTTTGACAAAATAGAGGTTCTGTGGCCATTAATCATCGACCAGAGGCTCATACACCTCACCAACATATGTTTCCTTGCCGTAGATCACATTCTTGGATTTCTGGTGGAGACCATTTCTTGGGCAAAAATCCGAATGTGTTAGCCTTCGGTATTATTGAAAATGGTTATTCATGGCTATTTTCGACAAAAATGGGGGTTGTGTGGCCATTTATCTTCAACCAGAGGCTCATGCACCTCACTACACATATGTTTTCTTGCCATAGATCACATTCTTGGATCTATGGTGGAGACCAGTTCTTGGTCAAAAATCCATAGGTGTTAGCCTTCAGTGTCATTGAAAATAGTCGTTCATGGCTATTTTCGACAATAATGGGGGTTGTGTGGCCATTGATAATCGACCAGAGGCTCGTACACCTCACCCCACATATGTTTCCTTGCCATAGATCACATTCTTGGATTTCTGGTGGAGACCATTTCTTGGTCAAAAATCCGTAGGTGTTAGCCTTCGGTATTATTGAAAATGGTCGTCATGGCTATTTTCGACAAAAATGGGGGTTGTGTGGCCATTGATCATTGACCAGAGGCTCGCACACCTCACCCCACGTATGTTTTGTTGCCATAGATCAAAATCTTGGATTTCTCGTGGAGACCATTTCTTGGTCAAAAATCCGTACGTGTTAGCCTTCTGTATTATTGAAAATGGTCGTTCATGGCTGTTTTTGACAAAAATGGGGGTTGTGTGGCCATTGATCATCGACCAGAGGCTCGTACACCTCACCTGACATATAATTCCTTGCCATAGATCATATTCTTGGATTTCGGGTGGAGACGATTTCTTGGTCAAAAATCCGTAGGTGTTAGCCTTCGGTATTATTGAAAATGGTCGTTCATGGCTATTTTCGACAAAAATGGGGGTTGTGTGGCCATTAATCATCGACCAGAGGCTCGTAAACCTCACCCCACATATGTTTCCTTGCCATAGATCAAATTCTTGAATTTCTGGTGGAGACCATTTCTTGGTCAAAAATCCGTAGGTGTTAGCCTTCGATGTTATTGTAAATGGTCGTTCATGGCTATTTTCGACAAAAATGGGGGTTGTGTGGCCATTGATCATCGACCAGAGGCTCATACACCTCAGCCCACATATGTTTCCTTGCCATAGATCACATTCTTGGATTTCTGGTGGAGACCATTTCTTGGTCAAAAATCTGTAGGTGTTAGCCTCTGGTATTATTGAAAATGGTCGTTTATGGCTATTTTGATAAAAAATGGGGGTTGTATGGCCATTTATCATCGACCAGAGGCTTGTACACCTCACCCCACATATGTTTCTTGCCATAGATCACATTCTTGGATTTCTGGTGGAGACCATTTCTTGGTCAAAAATTCGTACGTGTTAGCCTTCGGTATTATTGAAAATGGTCGTTCATGGCTATTTTCGACAAAATGGGGGTTGTGTGGCCATTGATCATCGACCAGAGGCTCGTACACCTCACCCCACATATGTTTCCTTGCCATAGATCACATTCTTGGATTTCTGGTGGAGACCATTTCTTGGGCAAAAATCCGAATGAGTTAGCCTTCGGTATTTTTGAAAATGGTCATTCATGGCTATTTTCGATAAAAATGGGGGTTGTTTCGCCATTGATCTTCGACTAGAGGCTCATACACCTCACTACACATATGTTTCCTTGCCATATATCACATTCTTGGATTTATGGTGGAGACCATTTCTTGGTCAAAAATCCATAGGTGTTAGCCTTCAGTGTCATTGAAAATGGTCGTTCATGGCTATTTTCGACAAAATAGAGGTTCTGTGGCCATTGATTATCGACCAGAGGCTCATACACCTCACCCCACATATGTTTCCTTGCCATAGATCACATTCTTGGATTTCTGGTGGAGACCATTTCTTGGTCAAAAATCTGTAGGTGTTAGCCTTCGGTATTATTGAAAATGGTCATTCATGGCTATTTTCGACAAAAATGGGGGTTGTGTGGCCATTTATCTTCAACCAGAGGCTCATACACCTCACTACACATATGTTTTCTTGCCATATATCACATTCTTGGATCTATGGTGGAGACCAGTTCTTGGTCAAAAATCCGTAGGTGTTAGCCTTCAGTGTCATTGAAAATAGTCGTTCATGGCTATTTTCGACAAAAATGGGGGTTGTGTGGCCATTGATAATCGAACAGAGGCTCATACACCTCACCCCACAAATGTTTCCTTGCCATAGATCACATTCTTGGATTTCTGGTGGAGTCCATTTCTTGGTCAAAAATGAACGACCATTTTCAATAATACCATAGGCTAACACCTACGGATTTTTGACAAAGAAATGGTCTCCACCAGAAATCCAAAATGTGATCTATGGCAAGGAAACATATGTGGGGTGAGGTGTCTGAGCCTCTGTTCGATGATCAATGGCCACACAACCCCCATTTTTGTCAAAAATAGCCATGAACGACCATTTTCAATAATACCGAAGGCTAACACCTACGGATTTTTGACCAAGAAATGGTCTCCACCAGAAATCCAAGAATGTGATCTATGGCAAGGAAACATATGTGGGGTGAGGTGTACGAGCCTCTGGTCGATGATCAATGGCCACACAACCCCCATTTTTGTCGAATATAGCCATGAACGACCATTTTCAATAATACCGAAGGCTAACACCTATAGATTTTTGACCAAGAAATGGTCTCCACCAGAAATCCAACAATATTATCTATGTCAAGGAAACATATGAGGGGTGAGGTGTACGAGCCTCTGGTCGATGATTAATGGCCACACTACCTCCATTTTTGTCGAAACTAGCCATGAACGACCATTTTCAATAATACCGAAGGCTAACACCTACAGATTTTTGACCAAGAAATGGTCTCCACCAGAAATCCAACAATATTATCTATGTCAAGGAAACATATGAGGGGTGAGGTGTACGAGCCTCTGGTCGATGATCAATGGCCACACTACCCCCATTTTTGTCGAAACTAGCCATGAACGACCATTTTCAATGACACTGAAGGCTAACACCTACGGATTTTTGACCAAGAAATCGTCTCCACCAGAAATCCAAGAATATTATCTATGTCAAGGAAACATATGTGGGGTGAGGTGTACGAGCCTCTGGTCGATGATCAATGGCCACACAACCCCCATTTTTGTCGAAACTAGCCATGAACGACCATTTTCAATAATATAGAAGGCTACCATGTACGGATTTTTGACTAAGAAATGGTCTCCACGAGAAATCCAAGATTGTGATCTATGGTAATGAAACATATGTGGGGTGAGGTGTACGAGCCTCTGGTCGAAGATAAATGGCCACACAACCCCCATTTTTGTCGAAAATAGCCATGAACGACCATTTTCAATAATACCGAAGGCTAACACATACGGATTTTTGACCAAGAAATGGTCTCCACCAAAAATCCAAGAATGTGATATATGGCAAGGAAACATTTGTGGGGTGAGGTGTACGAGCCTCTGGTCGATTATCAATGGCCACACAACCCCCATTTTTGTCGAAAATAGCCATGAACGACTATTTTCAATGACACTGAAGGCTAACACCTACGGATTTTTGACCAAGAAATGGTCTCCACCATAGATCCAAGAATGTGATATATGGCAAGAAAACATATGTGTAGTGAGGTGTATGTGCCTCTGGTTGAAGATAAATGGCCACACAACCCCCATTTTTGTCAAAAATAGCCATGAATGACCATTTTCAATAATAGCGAAGGCTAACACCTACGGATTTTTGACCAAGAAATGGTCTCCACCAGAAATCCAAGAATGTGATCTATGGCAAGGAAACATATGTGGGGTGAGGTGTATGAGCCTCTGGTCGATGATCAATGGCCACAGAACCTCTATTTTGTCGAAAATAGCCATGAACGACCATTTTCAATGACATTGGAGGCTAACACCTATGGATTTTTGACCAAGAAATGGTCTCCACCATAAATCCAAGAATGTGATATATGGCAAGGAAACATATGTGTAGTGAGGTGTATGAGCCTCTGGTCGAAGATCAATGGCGAAACAACCCCCATTTTAATCGAAAATAGCCATGAATGACCATTTTCAAAAATACCGAAGGCTAACACATTCGGATTTTTGCCCAAGAAATGGTCTCCACCAGAAATTCAAGAATGTGATCTATGGCAAGGAAACATATGTGGAGTGAGGTGTACGAGCCTCTGGTCGATGATCAATGGCCACACAACCCCCATTTTGTCAAAAATAGCCATGAACGACCATTTTCAATAATACCGAAGGCTAACACGTACGAATTTTTGACCAAGAAATGGTCTCCACTAGAAATCCAAGAATGTGATCTATGGCAAGAAACATATGTGGGGTGAGGTGTACGAGCCTCTGGTCGATGATAAATGGCCATACAACCCCCATTTTTTTATCAAAATAGCCATGAACGACCATTTTCAATAATACTAGAGGCTAACACCTACAGATTTTTGACCAAGAAATGGTCTCCACCAGAAATCCAAGAATGTGATCTATGGCAAGGAAACATATGTGGGGTGAGGTGTATGAGCCTCTGGTCGATGATCAATGGCCACACAACCCCCATTTTTGTCGAAAATAGCCATGAACGACCATTTACAATAATATCAAAGGCTAACACCTACGGATTTTTGACCAAGAAATCGTCTCCACCAGAAATTCAAGAATTTGATCTATGGCAAGGAAACATATGTGGGGTGAGGTGTACGAGCCTCTAGTCGATGATCAATGGCCACACAACCCCCATTTTTGTCGAAAATAGCCATGAACGACCATTTTCAATAATACCGAAGGCTAACACCTACGGATTTTTGACCAAGAAATCGTCTCCACCAGAAATCCAAGAATATGATCTATGGCAAGGAATTATATGTCGAGTGAGGTGTACGAGCCTCTGGTCGATGATCAATGGCCACACAACCCCCATTTTTGTCGAAAAAAGCCATGAACGACCATTTTCAATAATACCAAAGGCTAACACGTACGGATTTTTGACCAAGAAATGGTCTCCACGAGAAATCCAAGATTTTGATATATGGCAATAAAACATATGTGGGGTGAGGTGTACGAGCCTCTGGTCGATGATCAATGGCCACACAACCCCGATTTTTGTCGAAAATAGCCATGAACGACCATTTTCAATAATACCGAAGGCTAACACCTACGGATTTTTGACCAAGAAATGGTCTCCACCAGAAATCCAAGAATGTGATCTATGGCAAGGAAACATATGTGGGGTGAGGTGTACGAGCCTCTGGTCGATTATCAATGGCCACACAACCCCCATTATTGTCGAAATTAGCCATGAACGACTATTTTCAATGACACTGAAGGCTAACACCTATGGATTTCTGACCAAGAACTGGTCTCCACCATAGATCCAAGAATGTGATCTATGGCAAGGAAACATAAGTGTAGTGAGGTGTATGAGCCTCTGGTTGAAGATAAATGGCCACACAACCCCCATTTTTGTCGAAAATAGCCATGAATGACCATTTTCAATAATACCAAGGCTAACACATTCGGATTTTTGCCCAAGAAATGGTCACCACCAGAAATCCAAAAATGTGATCTATGTCAAGGAAACATATGTGGGGTGAGGTGTATGAGCCTCTGGTCGATGATCAAAGGCCACAGAACCTCTATTTTGTCAAAAATAGCCATGAACGACCATTTTCAATAATACCGAAGGCTAACACGTACGAATTTTTGACCAAGAAATGGTCTCCACCAGAAATCCAAGAATGTGATCTACGGCAAGGAAACATATGTGGGTGAGGTGTACAAGCCTCTGGTCGATGATCAATGGCCACACAACCCCCATTTTGTCGAAAATAGCCATGAACGACCATTTTCAACAATACCGAAGGCTAACACGTACGAATTTTTGACCAAGAAATGGTCTCCACCAGAAATCCAAGAGTGTGCTCTATGGCAAGGAAACATATGTGGGGTGAGGTGTACGAGCCTCTGGTCGCTGATAAATGGCCACACAACCCCCATTTTTGATGAAAATAGCCATGAACGATCATTTTCAATAATACCGAAAGCTAACACCTACGGATTTTTGACCAACAAATGGTCTCCACCAGAAATCTAAGAATGTGGTCTATGGCAAGGAAACATATGTGGGGTGAGGTGTATGAGCCTTTGGTCGATGATCAATGGCCACACAACCCCCATTTTTGTCGAAAATAGCCATGAACGACCATTTTCAATAATACCGAAGGCTAACACCTACGGATTTTTGACCAAAAAATGGTCCCCACCAGAAATCCAAGAATGTGGTCTATGGCAAGGAAACACATGTGGGGTGAGGTGTATGAGCCTTTGGTCGATGATCAATTGCCACACAACCCCCATTTTTGTCAAAAATAGCCATGAACGACGATTTTCAGTAATACCGAAGGCTAACACCTACGGATTTTTGACCAAGAAATGGTCTCCACCAGAAATCCAAGAATGTGATATATGGCAAGGAAACTTATGTGGGGTGAGGTGTACGATCCTCTCGTCGATGATCAATGGCGACACAACCCCCATTTTTGTCGAAAATAGCCATGAATGACCATTTTCAATGACACCGAAGGCTAACACCTATGAATTTTTGACCAACAAATGGTCTCCACGAGAAATCCAAGATTCTGTTCTATGGCAAGAAAACATATGTGGGGTGAAGTGTACGAGCCTCTGGTCGATGATCAATGGCCACACAACCCCCATTTTTGTCGAAAATAGCCATGAACGACCATTTTCAATGACACTGAAGGCTAACACCTATGGATTTTTGACCAAGAAATGGTCTCCACCATAAATCCAAGAATGTGATCTATGGAAAGGAAACATAAGTGTAGTGAGGTGTATGAGCCTCTGGTTGAAGATCAATGGCCACACAACCCCCATTTTTGTCGAAAATAGCCATGAATGACCATTTTCAATAATACCGAAGGCTAACACATACAGATTTTTGACCAAGAAATGGTCTCCACCAGAAATCCAAGAATGTGATCTATGGCAAGGAAACATATGTGGGGTGAATTGTACGAGCCTCTGGTCGATGATAAATGGCCACACAACCCCCATTTTAGTCGAAAATAGCCATGAACGACCATTTTCAATAATACCGAAGGCTAACACCAACAGATTTTTGACCAAGACAAGGTCTCCACCAGAAATCCAAGAATGTGATCTATGGCAAGAAAACATATGTGGGGTGAAGTGTACGAGCCTCTGGTCGATGATCAATGGCCACACAACCCCCATATTTGTCGAAAATAGCCATGAACGACCATTTTCAATGACACTGAAGGCTAACACCTATGGATTTTGACCAAGAAATGGTCTCCACCATAAATCCAAGAATTTGATCTGTGGCAAGGAAACATATGTGTAGTGAGGTGTATGAGCCTCTGGTCGAAGATCAATGGCCACACAACCCCCATTTTTGTCGAAAATAGCCATGAATGACCATTTTCAAGAATACCGAAGGCTAACACATTGGGATTTTTGCCCAAGAAATGGTCTCCACCAGAAATCCAAGATGTGATCTATGGCAAGGAAACATATGTGGGGTGAGGTGTACGAGCCTCTGGTCGATGATCAATGGCCACACAAACCCCATTTTGTCAAAAATAGCCATGAACGACTATTTTCAATAATACCGAAGGCTAACACGTACGAATTTTTGACCAAGAAATGGTCTCCACCAGAAATCCAAGAATGTGATCTATGACAAGGAAACATATGTTGGGTGAGGTGTACGAGCCTCTGGTCGATGATAAATGGCCACACAACCCCCATTTTTGATGAAAATAGCCATGAACGACCATTTTCAATAATACTGGAGGCTAACACCTACGGATTTTTTACCAAGAAATGGTCTCCACCAGAAATCCAAGAATGTGATCTATCGCAAGAAAACATATGTGGGGTGAGGTGTATGAGCCTCTGGTTGATGATCAATTTGCACACAACCCCATTTTTGTCGAAAATAGCCATGAACGACCATTTTCAATAATACCGAAGGCTAACACCTACGGATTTTTGACCAAGAAATGGTCTCCCCTAGAAATCCAAGAATATGATCTATGGCAAGGAAACATATGTGGGGTGAGGTGTACGAGCCTCTGGTCGATGATCAATGGCCACACAACCCCTATTTTTGTCGAAAATAGCCATGAACAACCATTTTCAATGACACTTAAGGCTAACACCTACGGATTTTTGACCAAGAAATGGTCTCCACCATAAATCCAAGAATGTGATCTATGGCAAGGAAACATATGTGTAGTGAGGTCTATGAGCCTCTGGTCGAATATCAATGGCCACACAACCCCCATTTTTGTCGAAAATAGCCATGAACGACCATTTTCAATAGTACCGAAGGCTAACACATTCGGATTTTTGACCAAAAAATGGTCTCCACCAGAAATCAAAGAATTTGATCTATGGCAAGGAAACATTTGTGCGGTGAGGTTTACGAGCCTCTGGTTGATGATCATTGGCCACACAACCCCCATTTTTGTCGAAAATAGCCATGAATGACCATTTTCAATAATACCGAAGGCTAACACGTACTGATTTTTGACCAAGAAATGGTCTCCACCAGAAATCCAAGAATGTGATCTATGGCAAGGAAACATATGTGGGGTGAGGTGTATGAGCCTCTGGTCGATGATAAATGGCCACACAACCCCCATTTTAGTCGAAAATAGCCATGAACGACCATTTTCAATAATACCGAAGGCTAACACCAACAGATTTTTGACCAAGAAATGATCTCCACCAGAAATCCAAGAATGTGATCTATGGCAAGAAAACATATGTGGGGTGAAGTGTACGAGCCTCTGGTCGATGATCAATGGCCACACAACCCCCATATTTGTCGAAAATAGCCATGAACGACCATTTTCAATGACACTGAAGGCTAACACCTATGGATTTTGACCAAGAAATGGTCTCCACCATAAATCCAAGAATTTGATCTGTGGCAAGGAAACATATGTGTAGTGAGGTGTATGAGCCTCTGGTCGAAGATCAATGGCCACACAACCCCCATTTTTGTCGAAAATAGCCATGAATGACCATTTTCAAGAATACCGAAGGCTAACACATTCGGATTTTTGCCCAAGAAATGGTCTCCACCAGAAATCCAAGAATGTGATCTATGGCAAGGAAACATATGTGGGGTGAGGTGTACGAGCCTCTGGTCGATGATCAATGGCCACACAACCCCCATTTTGTCGAAAATAGCCATCAACGACCATTTTCAATAATACCGAAGGCTAACACGTACGAATTTTTGACCAAGAAATGGTCTCCACCAGAAATCCAAGAATGTGATCTATGACAAGGAAACATATGTGGGGTGAGGTGTACGAGCCTCTGGTCGATGATAAATGGCCACACAACCCCCATTTTTGATGAAAATAGCCATGAACGACCATTTTCAAGAATACTAGAGGCTAACACCTACGAATTTTTTACCAAGAAATGGTCTCCACCAGAAATCCAAGAATGTGATCTATCGCAAGGAAACATATGTGGGGTGAGGTGTATGAGCCTCTGGTTGATGATCAATGGGCACACAACCCCATTTTTGTCGAAAATAGCCATGAACGACCATTTTCAATAATACCGAAGGCTAACACATACGGATTTTTGACCAAGAAATGGTCTCCACTAGAAATCCAAGAATATGATCTATGGCAAGGAAACATATGTGGGGTGAGGTGTACGAGCCTCTGGTCGATGATCAATGGCCACACAACCCCTATTTTTGTCGAAAATAGCCATGAACAACCATTTTCAATGACACTTAAGGCTAACACCTATGGATTTTTGACCAAGAAATGGTCTCCACCATAAATTCAAGAATGTGATCTATGGCAAGGAAACATATGTGTAGTGAGGTCTATGAGCCTCTGGTTGAATATCAATGGCCACACAACCCCCATTTTTGTCGAAAATTGCCATGAACGACCATTTTCAATAGTACCGAAGGCTAACACATTCGGATTTTTGACCAAAAAATGGTCTCCACTAGAAATCAAAGAATTTGATCTATGGCAAGGAAACATATGTGCGGTGAGGTTTACGAGCCTCTGGTTGATGATCATTGGCCACACAACCCCCATTTTTGTCGAAAATAGCCATGAATGACCATTTTCAATAATAGCGAAGGCTAACACGTACTGATTTTTGACCAAGAAATGGTCTCCACCAGAAATCCAAGAATGTGATCTATGGCAAGGAAACATATGTGGGGTGAGGTGTATGAGCCTCTGGTCGATGATAAATGGCCACACAACCCCCATTTTAGTCGAAAATAGCCATGAACAACCATTTTCAATAATACCGAAGGCTAACACCAACGGATTTTTGACCAAGAAATGGTCTCCACCAGAAATCCTAGAATGTGATCTCTGTCAAGAAAACATATGTGGGGTGAAGTGTACGAGCCTCTAGTCGATGATCAATGGCCACACAAACCCCATTTTTGTCGAAAATAGCCATGAACGACCATTTTCAATGACACTTAAGGCTAACACCTACGGATTTTTGACCAAGAAATGGTCTCCACAATAAATCCAAGAATGTGATCTATGGCAAGGAAACATATGTGTAGTGAGGTGTATGAGCCTTTGGTCGAATATCAATGGCTACACAACCCCCATTTTTGTCGAAAATAGCCATGAACGACCATTTTCAATAGTACCGAATGCTAAAACATTCAGATTTTTGACCAAGAAATGGTCTCCACCAGAAATCAAAGAATGTGATCTATGGCAAGGAAACTTATATGGGGTGAGGTTTACGAGCCTCTGGTCGATGATCAATGGCCACACAACCCCCATTTTTGTCGAAAATAGCCATGAATGACCATTTTCAATAATACTAAATGCTAACACGTACAGATTTTTGACCAATAAATGGTCTCAACCGGAAATGCAAGAATGTGATCTATGGCAAGGAAACATATGTGGGGTGAGGTGTACAAGCCTCTGTTCGATGATCATTGGCCACACAACCCCCATTTTTGTCGAAAATAGCCATGAATGACCATATTCAATAATACCGAAGGCTAACACGTACGGATTATTGACCAAGAAATGGTCTCCACCAGAAATCCAAGAATGTGATCTGTGGCAAGGAAACATATGTGGGGTGAATTGCACAAGCCTCTGGTCGATGATAAATGGCCACACAACCCCCATTTTAGTCGAAAATAGCCATGAACGACCATTTTCAATAATACCGAAGGCTAACACCAACAGATTTTTGACCAAGAAATGGTCTACTCCAGAAATCCAAGAATGTGATCTATGGAAAGAAAACATATGTGGGGTGAAGTGTACGAGTCTCTGGTCGATGATCAATGGCCACACAACCCCCATTTTTGTCAAAAATAGCCATGAACGACCATTTTCAATGACACTAAAGGCTAACACCTATGGATTTCTGACCAAGAAATGGTCTCCACCATAAATCCAAGAATGTGATCTATGGCAAGGAAACATATGTGTAGTGAGGTGTATGAGCCTCTGGCCGAAGATCAATGGCCACACAACCCCCATTTTTGTCGAAAATAGCCATGAATGACCATTTTCAAAAATACCAAAGGCTAACACATTCGGATTTTTGCCCAAGAAATGGTCTCCACCAGAAATCCAAGAATGTGATCTATGGCAAGGAAACATATGTGGGGTGAGGTGTACGAGCCTCTGGTCGATGATCAATCGCCACACAACCCCCATTTTGCCGAAAATAGCCATGAACGACCATTTTCAATAATACCGAAGGCTAACACGTTCGAGTTTTTGACCAAGAAATGGTCTCCACCAGAAATCCAAGAATGTGATCTATGGCAAGGAAACATATGTGAGGTGAGGTTTATGAGCCTCTAGTCGATGATAAATTGCCACACAACCCCCATTTTTTATGAAAATAGCCATGAGCGACCATTTTCAATAATACTAGAGGGTAACACCTACGGATTTTTGACCAAGAAATGGTCCCCACCAGAAATCCAAGAATGTGATCTATGGCAAGGAAACATATGCGGGGTGAGGTGTATGAGCCTCTGGTCGATGATCAATGGCCACACAACCCCCATTTTTGTCGAAAATAGCCATGAACGACCATTTTCAATAATACCGAAGGCTAACACCTACGGATTTTTGACCAAGAAATGGTCTCCACCAGAAATCCTAGAATGTGATCTACAACAAGGTAACATATGTGGGGTATGGTTTATGAGCCTCTGGTCGACGATCAATGGCCACACAACCCTAATTTTTGTTGAAAATAGCCATGAACGACCATTTTCAATGACACTGCAGGCTAACACCTATGGATTTTTGACCAAGAAATGGTCTCCACCATAAATCCAAGAATGTGATCTATGGCAAGGAAACATATGTGTAGTGAGGTGTATGAGCCTCTGATCGAAGATCAATGGCCACACAACCCCCATTTTTGTCGAAAATAGCCATGAATGACCATTTTCAAAAATACCAAAGGCTAACACATTCGGATTTTTGCCCAAGAAATGGTCTCCACCAGAAATCCAAGAATGTGATCTATGGCAAGGAAACATATGTGGGGTGACGTGTACGAGCCTCTGGTCGATGATCAATGGCCACACAACCCCCATTTTGCCGAAAATTTCCATGAACGACCATTTTCAATAATACCGAAGGCTAACACGTACGAGTTTTTGACCAAGAAATGGTCTCCACCAGAAATCCAAGAATGTGATCTATGGCAAGGAAACATATGTGGGGTGAGGTTTATGAGCCTCTTGTCGATGATAAATGGCCACACAACCCCCATTTTTTATGAAAATAGCCATGTGCGACCATTTTCAATAATACTAGAGGCTAACACCTACGGATTTTTGACCAAGAAATGACCTCCACCAGAAATCCAAGAATGTGATCTATGGCAAGGAAACATATGTGGGGTGAGGTGTATGAGCCTCTGGTCGATGATCAATGGCCACACAACCCCCATTTTTGTCGAAAATAGCAATGAACGACCATTTTCAATAATACCGAAGGCTAACACCTACGCATTTTTACTATGATTTGGTCTCCACCAGAAATCCAAACATTTTATCTATGGCAATAAAACATATGTGGGATGAGGTGTACGAGCCTTTGGTCGATGATTAATGGCCACACAACCCCTATTTTTGTTGAAAATAGCATGAACGACCATTTTCAATAATACCGAAGGATAACACCTACAATTTTTGGCCAAGAAATGGTATCCAATAGAAATCCAAGAATGTGATCTACGGCAAGGAAACATATGTGGGGTGAGGTGTATGAGCCTCTGGTCGACGATCAATGGCCACACAACCCTAATTTTTGTCGAAAATAGCCATGAACGACCATTTTCAATGACACTGAAGGCTAACACCTACGGATTTTTGACCAAGAAATGGTCTCCACCATAAATCCAAGAATGTGATCTATGGCAAGGAAACATATGTGTAGTGAGGTGTATCAGCCTCTGGTCCAATATCAATGGCCACACAACCCCCATTTTTGTCGAAAATAGCCATGAACGACCATTTTCAATAGATCCGAAGGCTAACACATTCGGATTTTTGACCAAGAAATGGTCTCCACCAGAAATCAAAGAATGTGATCTATGGCAAGGAAACATATGTGGGGTGAGGTGTATGAGCCTTTGGTCGATGATCAATGGCCACACAACCCCCATTTTTGTCGAAAATAGCCATGAATGACCATTTTCAATAATACCGAAGGCTAACACGTACGGATTTTTGACCAAGAAATGGTCTCCACCAGATATCCAAGAATGTTTTCTATGGCAAGGAAACATATGTGGGGTGACGTGTATGAGCCTCTGGTCGATGATAAATGGCCACACAACCCCCATTTCAGTCGAAAATAGCCATGAACGACCATTTTCAATAATACCGAAGGCTAACACCAACAGATTTTTGACCAAGAAATGGTCTCCACCAGAAATCCAAGAATGTGATCTATGGCAAGAAAACATATGTGGGGTGAAGTGTACGAGCCTCTGGTCAATGATCAATGGCTACACAACCCCCATTTTTGTCGAAAATAGCCATGAACGACCATTTTCAATGACACTGAAGGCTAACACCTATGGATTTTTGACCAAGAAATGGTCTCCACCATAAATCCAAGAATTTGATATATGGCAAGGAAACATATGTGTAGTGAGGTGTATGAGCTCTGGTCGAAGATCAATGGCCACACAACCCCCATTTTTGTCGAAAATAGCCATGAATGACCATTTTCAAAAATACCGAAGGCTAACACATTCAGATTTTTGCCCAAGAAATGGTCTCCACCAGAAATCCAAGAATGTGATCTATGGCAAGGAAACATATGTGGGGTGAGGTGTACGATCCTCTGGTCGATGATCAATTGCCACACAACCCCCATTTTGTCGAAAATAGCCATGAACGACCATTTTCAATAATACCGAAGGCTAACACGTACGAATTTTTGACCAAGAAATGGTCTCCACTAGAAATCCAAGAATTTGATCTATAGCAAGGAAACATATGTGGGGTGAGGTGTACGAGCCTCTGGTCGATGATAAAAGGCCACACAACCCCCATTTTTGATGAAAATAGCCATGAACGACCATTTTCAATAATACCAGAGGCTAACACCTACGGATTTTTTACCAAGAAATGGTCACCACCAGAAATCCAAGAATGTGATCTATGGCAAGGAAACATATGTGGGGTGAGGTGTATGAGCCTCTGGTCGATGATAAATGGCCACACAACCCCCATTTTTGTCGAAAATAGCCATGAACGACCATTTTCAATAATACCGAAGGGTAACACGAACGGATTTTTGACCAAGAAATGGTCCCCACCAGAAATCCAAGAATGTGATCTATGGCAAGGAAACATATGTGGGGTGAGGTGTATGAGCCTCTGGTCGATGATCAATGGCCACACAACCCCCATTTTTGTCGAAAATAGCCATGAACGACCATTTTCAATAATACCGAAGGCTAACACCTACAGATTTTTGACCAAGAAATGGTTTCCACCACAAATCCAAGAATGTGATCTACGACAAGGTAACATATGTGGGGTAAGGTGTATGAGCCTCTGGTCGACGATCAATGGCCACACAACCCTAATTTTTGTTGAAAATAGCCATGAACGACCATTTTCAATGACACTGAAGGCTAACACCTATGGATTTTTGACCAAGAAATGGTCTCCACCATAAATCCAAGAATGTGATCTATGGCAAGGAAACATATGTGTAGTGAGGTGTATGAGCCTCTGATCGAAGATCAATGGCCACACAACCCCCATTTTTGTCGAAAATAGCCATGAATGACCATTTTCAAAAATACCAAAGGCTAACACATTCGGATTTTTGCCCAAGAAATGGTCTCCACCAGAAATCCAAGAATGTGATCTATGGCAAGGAAACATATGTGGGGTGAGGTGTACGAGCCTCTGGTCGATGATCAATGGCCACACAACCCCCATTTTGCCGAAAATTTCCATGAACGACCATTTTCAATAATACCGAAGGCTAACACGTACGAGTTTTTGACCAAGAAATGGTCTCCACCAGAAATCCAAGAATGTGATCTATGGCAAGGAAACATATGTGGGGTGAGGTTTATGAGCCTCTTGTCGATGATAAATGGCCACACAACCCCCATTTTTTATGAAAATAGCCATGTGCGACCATTTTCAATAATACTAGAGGCTAACACCTACGGATTTTTGACCAAGAAATGACCTCCACCAGAAATCCAAGAATGTGATCTATGGCAAGGAAACATATGTGGGGTGAGGTGTATGAGCCTCTGGTCGATGATCAATGGCCACACAACCCCCATTTTTGTCGAAAATAGCAATGAACGACCATTTTCAATAATACCGAAGGCTAACACCTACGCATTTTTACTATGATTTGGTCTCCACCAGAAATCCAAACATTTTATCTATGGCAATAAAACATATGTGGGATGAGGTGTACGAGCCTTTGGTCGATGATTAATGGCCACACAACCCCTATTTTTGTTGAAAATAGCATGAACGACCATTTTCAATAATACCGAAGGATAACACCTACAATTTTTGGCCAAGAAATGGTATCCAATAGAAATCCAAGAATGTGATCTACGGCAAGGAAACATATGTGGGGTGAGGTGTATGAGCCTCTGGTCGACGATCAATGGCCACACAACCCTAATTTTTGTCGAAAATAGCCATGAACGACCATTTTCAATGACACTGAAGGCTAACACCTACGGATTTTTGACCAAGAAATGGTCTCCACCATAAATCCAAGAATGTGATCTATGGCAAGGAAACATATGTGTAGTGAGGTGTATCAGCCTCTGGTCCAATATCAATGGCCACACAACCCCCATTTTTGTCGAAAATAGCCATGAACGACCATTTTCAATAGATCCGAAGGCTAACACATTCGGATTTTTGACCAAGAAATGGTCTCCACCAGAAATCAAAGAATGTGATCTATGGCAAGGAAACATATGTGGGGTGAGGTGTACGAGCCTTTGGTCGATGATCAATGGCCACACAACCCCCATTTTTGTCGAAAATAGCCATGAATGACCATTTTCAATAATACCGAAGGCTAACACGTACGGATTTTTGACCAAGAAATGGTCTCCACCAGATATCCAAGAATGTTTTCTATGGCAAGGAAACATATGTGGGGTGACGTGTATGAGCCTCTGGTCGATGATAAATGGCCACACAACCCCCATTTCAGTCAATAATAGCCATGAACGACCATTTTCAATAATACCGAAGGCTAACACCAACAGATTTTTGACCAAGAAATGGTCTCCACCAGAAATCCAAGAATGTGATCTATGGCAAGAAAACATATGTGGGGTGAAGTGTACGAGCCTCTGGTCAATGATCAATGGCCACACAACCCCCATTTTTGTCGAAAATAGCCATGAACGACCATTTTCAATGACACTGAAGTCTAACACCTATGGATTTTTGACCAAGAAATGGTCTCCACCATAAATCCAAGAATTTGATATATGGCAAGGAAACATATGTGTAGTGAGGTGTATGAGCTCTGGTCGAAGATCAATGGCCACACAACCCCCATTTTTGTCGAAAATAGCCATGAATGACCATTTTCAAAAATACCGAAGGCTAACACATTCAGATTTTTGCCCAAGAAATGGTCTCCACCAGAAATCCAAGAATGTGATCTATGGCAAGGAAACATATGTGGGGTGAGGTGTACGATCCTCTGGTCGATGATCAATGGCCACACAACCCCCATTTTGTCGAAAATAGCCATGAACGACCATTTTCAATAATACCGAAGGCTAACACGTACGAATTTTTGACAAAGAAATGGTCTCCACTAGAAATCCAAGAATTTGATCTATAGCAAGGAAACATATGTGGGGTGAGGTGTACGAGCCTCTGGTCGATGATAAAAGGCCACACAACCCCCATTTTTGATGAAAATAGCCATGAACGACCATTTTCAATAATACCAGAGGCTAACACCTACGGATTTTTTACCAAGAAATGGTCACCACCAGAAATCCAAGAATGTGATCTATGGCAAGGAAACATATGTGGGGTGAGGTGTATGAGCCTCTGGTCGATGATAAATGGCCACACAACCCCCATTTTTGTCGAAAATAGCCATGAACGACCATTTTCAATAATACCGAAGGGTAACACGAACGGATTTTTGACCAAGAAATGGTCCCCACCAGAAATCCAAGAATGTGATCTATGGCAAGAAAACATATGTGGGGTGAAGTGTACGAGGCTCTGGTCGATGATCAATGGCCGCACAAACCCCATTTTTGTCGAAAATTGCCATGAACGACCATTTTCAATGACACTAAACGCTAACACCTACGGATTTTTGACGAAGAAATGGTCTCCACCATAAATCCAAGAATGTGATCTATGGAAAGGAAACATGTGTAGTGAGATGTATGAGCCTTTGGTCGAATATAAATGGCCACACAACCCCCATTTTTGTCGAAAATAGCCATGAACGACCATTTTCAATAGTACCGAAGGCTAAAACATTCAAATTTTTGACCAAGAAATGGTCTCCACCAGAAATCAAAGAATGTGATCTATGGCAAGGAAACATATGTGGGGTGAGGTTTACGAGCCTCTGGTCGATGATCAATGGCCACACAACCCCCATTTTTGTCGAAAATAGCCATGAATGACCATTTTCAATAATACTAAAGGCTAACACGAACAGATTTTTGACCAATAAATGGTCTCCACTAGAAATCCAAGAATGTGATCTATGGCAAGGAAACATATGTGCGGTGAGGTGTACGAGCCTCTGGTCGATGATAAATGGCCACACAACCCCCATTTTAGTCGAAAATAGCCATGAACGACCATTTTGAATAATACCGAAGGCTAACACCAATGGATTTTTGACTAAGAAATGGTCTCCACCAGAAATCCTAGAAGGTGATCTATGGCAAGAAAACCTATGTGGGGTGAAGTGTACGAGCCTCTGGTCGATGATCAATGGCCACACAACCCCCATTTTTGTCGGAAATAGCCATGAACGACCATTTTCAATGACACTGAAGGCTAACACCTACGGATTTTTGACCAAGAAATGGTCTCCACCATAAATCCAAGAATGTGACCTATGGCAAGGAAACATATGTGTAGTGAGGTGTATGAGCCTCTAGTCAAAGATCAATGGCCACACAACCCCCATTTTTGTCGAAAATAGCCATGAATTACAATTTTCAATAATACCGAAGGCTAACACATTCGGATTTTTGCCCAAGAAATGGTCTCCACTAGAAATCCAAGAATGTGATCTATGGCGAGGAAACATATGTGGGGTGAGGTGTACGAGCCTTTGGTCGATGATCAATGGCCACACAACCCCCATTTTGTCGAAAATAGCCATGAACGATCATTTTCAATAATACTGAAGGCTAACACGTACGAATTTTTGACCAAGAAATGGTCTCCACCAGAAATCCAAGAATGTGATCTATGGCAAGGAAACATATGTGGGGTGAGGTGTACGAGCCTCTGGTCGATGATAAATGGCCACACAACCCCCATTTTTGATGAAAATAGCCATGAACGACCATTTTCAATAATACCGAAGGCTAACACCTACGGATTTTTGACCAAGAAATGGTCTCCACCAGAAATCCAAGAATGTGATCTATGGAAAGGAAACATATGTGGGGTGAGGTGTATGAGCCTCTAGTCGGAATTATTGAAAATGGTCGTTCATGGCTATTTTCGACAAAAATGGGGGTTGTGTGGCCATTGATCATCGACCAGAGGCTCCCACACCTCACCCCACATATGTTTTCTTGCCATATATCACATTCTTGGATTTCCAGTGGAGACCTATTCTTGGTCAAAAATCCGTAGGTGTTAGCCTTCGGTATTATTGAAAATGGTCGTTCATGGCTATTTTCGACAAAAATGGGGGTTGTGTGGCCGTTGATCATCGACCAGAGGCTCGTACACCTCACCCCACATATGTTTCCTTGCCATAGATCACATGCTTGGATTTCTGGTGGAGACCATTTCTTGGGCAAAAATCTGAATGTGTTAGCCTTCGGTATTATTGAAAAATGGTCATTCATGGCGATTTGTGACAAAAATGGGTGTTGTGTGGCCATTGATCTTCGACCAGAGGCTCATACACCTCGCTACACATATGTTTCCTTGCCATAGATCACATTCTTGGATTTATGGTGGAGACCATTTCTTCGTCAAAATTCCGTAGGTGTTAGCCTTCAGTGTCATTGAAAATGGTCGTTCATGGCTATTTTCCACAAAAATGGGGGTTGTGTGGCCATTGATCATCGACTAGAGGCTCGTACACCTCACCCCACATATGTTTCCTTGCCATATATCACATTCTCGGATTTTTGGTGGAGACCATTTCTTGGTCAACAATCCATACGGTATTATTGAAAATGGTCGTTGATTGCTATTTTCGATAAAAACTGGGCGTTGTGTGGCCATTGATCAACGACCAGAGGCCCATACACCTCACCCCACATATGTTTCCTTGCCATAGATCACATTCTTGGACTTATGGTGGAGACCATTTCTTGGTCAAAAATCCATAGGTGTTACCCTTCATTGTCATTGAAAATGGTCGTTCATGGCTATTTTCGACAAAAATGGGGGTTATGTGGCCATTGATCATCGACCAAAGGCTCGTACACCTCACCCCACATATGTTTCCTTTCCATAGATCACATTTTGGATTTCTAGTGGAGACCATTTCTTGGTCAAAAATCCGTAGGTGTTAGCCTTCGGTATTATTGAAAATGGTCGTTCATGGCTATTTTTGACAAAAATGGTGGTTCTTTGGCCATTGATCATCGACCAGAGGCTCATACACCTCACCCCACATATGTTTCCTTTCCATAAATCACATTTTTGGATTTCTGGTGGAGACCATTTCTTTGTCAAAAATCCGTAGGTGTTAGCCTTCGGTATTAATGAAAATGGTCGTTCATGGCTATTTTCATCAAAAATGGGGGTTGTGTGGCCATTTATCATCGACCAGAGGCTCGTACGCCTCACCCCACATATGTTTCATTGACATAGATCACAATCTTGGATTTCTGGTGGAGACCATTTCTTGGTCAAAAATTCATACGTGTTAGCCTTCAGTATTATTGAAAATGATCGTTCATGGCTATTTTCGACAAAATGGGGGTTGTGTGGCCATTGATCTTCAACCAGAGGCTTGTACACCTCACCCCACATATGTTTCCTTGCCATAGATCACATTATTGGATTTCTAGTGGAGACCATTTCTTGGGCAAAAATCCGAATGTGTTAGCCTTCGGTATTATTGAAAATTGTCATTCATGGCTATTTTCGACAAAAATGGGGGTTGTGTTGCCATTGATCTTTGTTCAGAGGCTCATACACCTCACTACACATATGTTTCCTTGCCATAGATCACATTCTTGGATTTATGGTGGAGACCATTTCTTGGTAAAAAATCTGTAGGTGTTAGCCTTCAGTGTCATTGAAAATGGTCGTTCATGGCTATTTCTGACAACAATGGGGGTTGTGTGGCCATAGATCATCGACCAGAGGCTCGTACACTTCACCCCACATAGGTTTTCTTGCCATAGATCACATTCTTGTATTTCTGGTGGAGACCATTTCTTTGTCAAAAATCCGTTGGTGTTAGCCTTCAGTATTATTGAAAATGGTCGTTCATGGCTATTTTCGACTAAAATGGGGGTTGTGTGGCCATTTATCATCGACCAGAGGCTCGTACACCTCACCCCACATATGTTTCCTTGTCATAGATCACATTCTTGGTCATTCTTGTGGAGACCATTTATTGGTCAAAAATCTGTACGTGTTAGCCTTCAGTATTATTGAAAATGGTCATTCATGGCTATTTTCGACAAAAATGGGGGTTGTGTGGCAATTGATCATCGACCAGAGGCTCGTAAACCTCACCCCACATATGTTTATTATTGAAAATGGTCGTTCATGGCTATTTTCGACGAAAATGGGGGTTGTGTGGCCATTGATATTCGACCAAAGGCTCATACACCTCACTACACATGTTTCCTTTCCATAGATCACATTCTTGGATTTATGGTGGAGACCATTTCTTGGTCAAAAATCCGTAGGTGTTAGCGTTTAGTGTCATTGAAAATGGTCGTTCATGGCTATTTTCGACAAAAAATGGGGTTTGTGTGGCCATTCATCATCGACCAGAGGCTTGTACACTTCTCCCCACATATGTTTTCTTGCCATAGATCACATTCTTGGATTTCTGGTGGGGACCATTTCTTGGTCAAAAATCCGTTGGTGTTAGCCTTCGGTATTATTGAAAATGGTCGTTCATGGCTATTTTCGACAAAAATAGGGGTTGTGTGGCCATTTATCATCGACCAGAGGCTCATACACCTCAACCCACATATGTTTCCTTGCCATAGATCACATTCTTGGATTTCTGGTGGAGACCATTTCATGGTAAAAAATCCGTAGGTGTTAGCCTCTGGTATTATTGAAAATGGTTGTTCATGGCTATTTTCATCAAAAATGGGGGTTGTGTGGCCATTTATCATCGACCAGAGGCTCGTATACCTCACCCCACATATGTTTCCTTGCCATAGATCACATTCTTGGATTTCTGGTGGAGACCATTTCTTGGTTAAAAACTCGTACGTGTTAGCCTTCGGTATTATTGAAAATTGTCGTTCATGGCTATTTTCGACAAAATGGGGGTTGTGTGGCCATTGATCATCGACCAGAGGCTCGTACACCTCACCCCACATATGTTTCCTTGCCATAGATCACATTCTTGGATTTCTGGTGGAGACCATTTCTTGGGCAAAAATCCGTATGTGTTAGCCTTCGGTATTTTTGAAAATGGTCATTCATGGCTATTTTCGACAAAAATGGGGGTTGTGTAGCCATTGATCTTCGACCAGAGGCTCATACACCTCACTACACATATGTTTCCTTGCCATAGATCAAATTCTTAGATTTATAGTGGAGACCATTTCTTGGTCAAAAATCCATAGGTGTTAGCCTTCAGTGTCATTGAAAATGGTCATTCATGGCTATTTTCGACAAAAATGGGGGTTGTGTGGCCATTGATCATCGACCAGAGGCTCGTACACTTCACCCAACATATGTTTTCTTGCCATAGATCACATTCTTGGATTTCTGGTGGTGACCATTTCTTGGTCAAAAATCTGTTGGTGTTAGCCTTCGGTATTATTGAAAATGGTCGTTCATGGCTATTTTCGACTGAAATGGGGGTTGTGTTGCCATTGATCATCGACCAGAGGCTCATACACCTCACCCCACATATGTTTCCTTGCCATAGATCACATTCTTGGATATCTGGTGGAGACCATTTCTTGGTCAAAAATCCGTACGTGTTAGCCTTCGGTATTATTGAAAATGGTCATTCATGGCTATTTTCGACAAAAATGGGGGTTGTGTGGCCATTGATCATCAACCAAAGGCTCGTACACCTCACCCCACATATGTTTCCTTGCCATAGATCACATTCTTTGATTTCTGGTGGAGACGATTTCTTGGTCAAAAATCCGAATGTGTTAGCCTTCGGAACTATTGAAAATGGTCGTTCATGGCTATTTTCGACAAAAATGGGGGTTGTGTGGCCATTGATATTGGACCAGAGGCTCATACACCTCACTACACATATGTTTCCTTGCCATAGATCACATTCTTGGATTTATGGTGGAGACCATTTCTTGGTCAAAAATCCGTAGGTGTTAGCCTTCAGTGTCATTGAAAATGGTCCTTCATGGCTATTTTCGACAAAAATTAGGGTTGTGTGGCCATTGATCGTCGACCAGAGGCTCATACACCTCACCCCACATATGTTTCCTTGCCGTAGATCACATTCTTGGATTTCTGGTGGAGACCATTTCTTGGTCAAAAATCCGTAGGTGTTAGCCTTCGGTATTATTGAAAATGGTCGTTCATGGCTATTTTTGACAAAAATGGGGGTTGTGTGGCCATTGATCATCGACCAGAGGCTCATACACCTCACCCCACATATGTTTCCTTGCCATAGATCATATTCTTGGATTTCTGGTGGAGACCATTTCTTGGTCAAAAATCAGTAGGTGTTAGCCTCTAGTATTATTGAAAATGGTCGCTCATGGCTATTTTCATAAAAAAATGGGGGTTGTGTGGCCATTTATCATCGACTAGAGGCTCATAAACCTCACCCCACATATGTTTCCTTGCCATAGATCACATTCTTGGATTTCTGGTGGAGACCATTTCTTGGTCAAAAACTCGTACGTGTTAGCCTTCGGTATTATTGAAAATGGTCGTTCATGGCTATTTCCGGCAAAATGGGGGTTGTGTGGCCATTGATCATCGACCAGAGGCTCGTACACCTCACCCCACATATTTTTCCTTGCCATAGATCACATTCTTAGATTTCTGGTGGAGACCATTTCTTGGGCAAAAATCCGAATGTGTTAGCCTTTGGTATTTTTGAAAATGTTCATTCATGGCTGTTTTCGACAAAAATGGGGGTTGTGTGGCCATTGATCTTTGACTAGAGGCTCATACACCTCACTAAACATATGTTTCCTTGCCATAGATCACATTCTTGTATTTATGGTGGAGACCATTTCTTGGTCAAAAATCCGTAGGTGTTAGCCTTCAGTGTCATTGAAAATGGTCGTTCATGGCTATTTTCGACAAAAATTAGGGTTGTGTGGCCATTGATCGTCGACCAGAGGCTCATACACCTCACCCCACATATGTTTCCTTGCCATAGAGCACATTCTTGGATTTCTGGTGGAGACCATTTCTTGGTCAAAAATCCGTAGGTGTTATCCTTCGGTATTATTGAAAATGGTCGTTCATGGCTATTTTCGACAAAAATGGGGGTTGTGTGCCAGTGATCATCGACCAGAGGCTCATACACCTCACCCCACATATGTTTCCTTGCCATAGATCACATTCTTTGATTTCTGGTGGAGACCATTTCTTGGTCAAAAATCCGAATGTGTTAGCCTTTGGTATTTTTGAAAATGGATTTTTGACCAAGAATACCATAGGCTAACACATTCGGATTTTTGCCCAAGAAATGGTCTCCACCAGAAATCCAAGAATGTGATCTATGGCAAGGAAACATATGTGGGGTGAGGTGTACGAGCCTCTGGTCGATGATCAATGGCCACACAACCCCCATTTTGCCGAAAATAGCCATGAACGACCATTTTCAATAATACCGAAGGCTAACACGTACGAGTTTTTGACCAAGAAATGGTCTCCACCAGAAATCCAAGAATGTGATCTATGGCAAGGAAACATATGTGGGGTGAGGTTTATGAGCCTCTAGTCGATGATAAATGGCCACACAACCCCCATTTTTTATGAAAATAGCCATGAGCGACCATTTTCAATAATACTAGAGGCTAACACCTATGGATTTTTGACCAAGAAATGGTCTCCACTAGAAATCCAAGAATGTGATCTATGGCAAGGAAACATATGTGGGGTGAGGTGTATGAGCCTCTGGTCAGAGATCAATGGCCACACAACCCCCATTTTTGTCGAAAATAGCCATGAACGACCATTTTCAATAATACCGAAGGCTAACACCTACGGATTTTTGACCAAGAAATGGTCTCCACCAGAAACCAATGAATGTGATCTACGGCAAGGAAACATATGTGGGGTGAGGTGTATGAGCCTCTGGTCGACGATCAATGGACACACAACCCTAATTTTTGTCGAAAATAGCCATGAACGACCATTTTCAATGACACTGAAGGCTAACACCTACGGATTTTTGACCAAGAAATGGTCTCCACCATAAATCCAAGAATGTGATCTATGGCAAGGAAACATATGCGTAGTGAGGTGTATGAGCCTCTGGTCCAATATCAATGGCCACACAACCCCCATTTTTGTCGAAAATAGCCATGAACGACCATTTTCAATGGTTCCGAAGGCTAACACATTCGGATTTTTGACCAAGAAATGGTCTCCACCAGAAATCAAAGAATGTGATCTATGGCAAGGAAACATATGTGGGGTGAGGTGTATGAGCCTCTGGTCGATGATAAATGGCCACACAACCCTCATTTTAGTCGAAAATAGCCATGAACGACCATTTTCAATAATACCAATGGCTAACACTAACGGATTTTTGACTAAGAAATGGTCTCTACCAGAAATCCAAGAATGTGATCTATGGCAAGAAAACCTATGTGGGGTGAAGTGTACGAGCCTCTGGTCGATGATCAATGGCCACACAACCCCCATTTTTGTCGGAAATAGCCATGAACGACCATTTTCAATGGCACTGAAGGCTACACCTACGGATTTTTGACCAAGAAATAGTCTCCACCATAAATCCAAGAATGTGATCTATGGCAAGGAAACATATGTGTAGTGAGGTGTATGAGCCTCTGGTCAAAGATCAATGGCCACACAACCCCCATTATTGTCGAAAATAGCCATGAATGACAATTTTCAATAATACCGAAGGCTAACACATTCGGATTTTTGCCCAAGAAATGGTCTCCACTAGAAATCCAAGAATGTGATCTATGGCAAGGAAACATATCTAGGGTGAGGTGTACGAGCCTCTGGTCGATGATCAATGGCCACACAACCCCCATTTTGTCGAAAATAGCCATGAACGATCATTTTCAATAATACTGAAGGCTAACACGTACGAATTTTTGACCAAGAAATGGTCTGTTGGGGGCCTTCGTCCTCCGAAGGTCCTCAAAAACATGATTTGACAATGTTTTCCAAGTGGATTATGTGAACAGGTATTCTCGGATTCAGAATTATGAATACGAAGCACGGCCAGGACGAAGCCTGAACCAGACGAAGCACGAGCGCAGCCGAAGCTGTGTGCGGCGAAGCTTCGTCACGATAGCAGAAAAGGGAACCGACTTAAAGATGAAAAGACTACGTGGGCCTCGACAGATTTCCATAAGTCATTAACAAATGTAGTGGACATGGATGTAATTTTACGTGGGCTGCGTCCCACGTCTATAAATAGATGAACAGTACGGAGTACTGTTCATCTATTTATAGACGTGGGACGCAGCCCACGTAAAATTACATCCATGTCCACTACATTTGTTAATGACTTATGGAAATCTGTCGAGGCCCACGTAGTCTTTTCATCTTTAAGTCGGTTCACGCTGACTGAGCATTCGCTTTTGCGTCACGCTTGTACTTTATACCTTCTCTCAGGACCGAAGGTACATTTGTAATTTGTAATCATTTCTATTTTCTCATGTTAATAAAATAGAAATGATTCTATGATGACGCCTAAATTATATTTCATGCTTTATATGAACCCTTCGTCGTTACTTGTTATATTTACGAAGGTATGTTTTTTGTGACCTTCGTCCGAAACTCATTATTCCCGAAGGGGCATAATGTCTCGAAGGACGAAGGATTTTTACACCTAACACTTTTCGTGTTGCCTTGTTCTTAACCCGAAGCATTTGAGAACAAGTCCCCAACATTGGCGCCCACCTCCGGTGAACTCACTTCCACTTCGAGCTTTTTTGAACACCTTCGGAAGCTATAGACCTTCGCTATGGCGCCGAAGAAAGCTTCAGCAATTGGGGCTTCAGCACTGCAACCGCTGGACCACAACCAGGAGACCGTCTCTCTTCGGGAGGCCCGAAGCCAGAAGAGAAAGGCCGTTAGCCCAACGCTTCAGGAGGAAGAGCTAGACCAAGAAATCAGGGATATGGAGATGCTACATCAACAGGTGCAGAGAAAGAAGGAGAAGATGGCCCGGCTAGCTGAGTTGCAGCGGCAGATAGACGAAGCCTCTGAGGAAGTCCGCCATCTTACCCATGATGAGCAAAATAGGAGGCCTCAGCAGAAAGACCTTCATCAGGAGGGCTTCGTCAACGAAGATGACTGGTATGACAATTTCCATCAGGGAAATTTTGTTTTCGATGATGCTTCTCCTTTGTCCGCTGAGCTGCAGGCTACACCTTGGCCTCCATCCTATAAGCCACCTCAGCTTCCCATGTTCGACGGTCACTCAGACCCGAAGCAGTTCCTGATGAGCTACGAAGCAACAGTGTCTTCGTATGGGGGCAATGCTGCAGTCATGGCGAAGTCTTTCGTTATGGCCGTCAGGAATGTTGCTCAGACCTGGTACTCCTCCCTTCGACCAGGGACAATCACCTCGTGGCAGAAGCTGAAGGATATGTTGTTAACTAGCTTTCAAGGATTTCAAACGAAGCCAGTCACTGCACAAGCTTTGTTTCAGTGCACTCAGGATCATGAGGAATACCTTCAGGCGTATGTTAGAAGGTTCTTGCGTTTGAGGGCACAGGCACCAACGGTGCCCAATGAAATTGTTATCGAAGCCATGATCAAGGGGCTCCGTCCTAGACCTGCAGCCCAATACTTTGCTAGGAAGCCTCCTCAGACGCTGGAAAAGCTACTCCAAAAGATGGACGAGTACATTCGGGCTGATAATGACTTTCGCCAAAGAAGGGAGGAAGCCTTCAGATTTTCTGAGATGACCAGGGGCTTCGGGGGACGTTTCTATCCGAGGCATGTCAGGTCCATCCACAACACTCAAAATGATGACAAGGGGAGTCAACAGAACAGGCCGCAGTGCTCCTCACAGGCTTCGGCGCAGCAGCAGACTTTCTTTCGGCCACCAGCTCCAAGAGGCAGAGGCGCCAGGGGCTTCGGCGGGAGATTTGGAGATCAACCAAGGAGGACATTTTGCTTATTCTGCGGTGAGAACAAGGGCCATACCACCAGGATGTGCCATGTTACCATCCAGAAACAAAAGGAGCTGGCAGAAGCTGCAGCGCAACAGGGACAGCCGAAGCAGGTCATGCATACTGCTTCGTACCATCAGCCTTACATCCCGGAGTATGTGGGCAACCATCCTGCAGCTTCTGTAGCTTCGGCAAGTCAACCTCAAGCTTCATGGCAACAGCCTCCGCCTCCACCTCCGCTGCAACAAGGCCAGCAGCCAGAAGGGAGTCAATATGCTCCACATCAAAGGGACTTCAGAGAACAATCCGAAGCTCGCACAGTAAACAGTACTGTGCCAGAGTCGAAGCACATTTATTGACACATATCCTACCTTTGACTGCAGTCTTTTAAATTCAGTTCTATTCTCTGTAGCAAAAAACATTGATAGTTTCCATGTAATAATTTCGCCGTTTTCCACGAGGAAAATCAGTTGATGAAGTTTTTGTATTAACAAGGAGGACCTTCGAAGTATTAAAAATCCTTCGGAATAACAGAAAGTCGTTCTAAGGAACGCAGAGTAAGTTCACGAAGTCACAAAAAGCCGTTCCAAAGGGAGCGCAGTGTAAGTTTTTTGCTCAGAAGACGTTCCTAAGGGAATGCAGAGCTTATACCGTCTAAGTAAAAGACGAAGAAGCTCCAAAGACGTTCCTAAGGGAATGCAGAGCTTATACCGTCTAAGTAAAAGACGAAGAAGCTCCAAAGACGTTCCTAAGGGAATGCAGAGCTTGCGAATGTATTTTGTGTGTATCTTCGGAACAGACGTCATTTGCATAACATAACATCATCACATCATTTCGCATAGCATAAGCATCATACATCATGTTGCATACGGCAAAAGAAGGGTACACAGTATTAACCTTCGGAACAATGATTTGAGAAAGTGCAAATTGTGCACAGTCACGAGGGAATGCAATGATAATCTTCGGAAAATAGCTTCGGAGGCTGTTTTTACGAAGCATGGACAAGCTTCATCAGAGCAGTATCGAAATCGTACAGCTTCGGAGAATGTTATCATGAAGCATGAACATGTCTCATCAGAATAATTTTAACGGAGAATGTCTTCTTCACGAAGCATGAAAAGAAGGGAAGGTGTTTTTTCGCCGAAGGCTCAAAAAGGTATGTAGGTAGAGTTTCATGCATCGTAAAGAATTGAATAATGAAAAGAAACTTGTATATTACATCCAAATGTACAAAATATTACATAGATCACAATTTAAATGTTTTTTCTAAATAGCATCTAGTCTTCTTTTAGTACTGCTTCGGCGGCTTCATTTAGAAGTTGATCAACAACTTTGTCCATAATAGCTTCGGCCATTTCTTTAATTTCATCGTCCACTTTTGTGTGGGGGTCGGCGGTCGACCCAGCAACTTCTGAGGGAAGAGAACATTTCTTCATTACTATTACAAACTGTGAGTAGAGTTTGAAACAAAAATTACAACACAATAAGAACGACTAATTAATACCTAATTGCCTTTCGGGCTCCGTACTTTTTTCGGCAGCTTCTGCCACTATCCTAGCATCGTGGATGCCTCTTTCGCTCCTTTGGATAATTTCTTGTGCCATTCCTCGGCCGCCGTCGTTCCAGATATCAGTAAAAAATTTGCCACCAACCACGCTTGCTTCGGCCGAGGGGTCCTTGATGTCTTCGCAAGATAAGGTAGCTTCGGACTGAGCTAGAAATTTTACATGCTCGCAACCTTTTTTCTCTAAGACAGAAGCAATTCCTCTGGCGCCCGAAAAAGCGCAGATATCACCGCGACTGCTCAGGATCTCCTCGAAGGCTTCTGCTTCGTGACTAATCCATTCCAATGGACCTTCGGGATTGCCTCGAGAGAAATTCTCTTCGCTGGAAAAGGCGCCCACGCTGGCGAAGCTGGTTTTAATTTTATTCACGCACTCTATAGATTTAACATAACATTTTCCCTGAGATGCACGAAGCTCTTTAACTCTTAACTCCAATTTGTTGACCATATGATCACTGAGTTCTCGTTTTGTTTCCTCAAGCACGCGCTCCTCTTTAGCTCTAACCAGCTGTTTCTGAAGATCTTTAATCTCGCGTTTTTGAGCTTCGGCCTGGGCCTTTGAAGCAACTTCGTCTTTCTTCACTTTATCTACCAGTGTAAGCAGAATTTTATCTTTTTCCAAAGCTTCGTTTCTCAGTTTGATAACTTCAGAGCGTAAATTATTAAACGCAATTTCATAGCTTTCATCTTCGGCGCTCTTTTGGGCTCTTAGTGCGTTGCTTAGGATCAGGCCCTATACGAAAAAAAGAATCCGTATAAGAAAAAAGGAATGAGTTAAAAGAAAAGAAAAAAAGAGGGGGTTTTTTCAAGCGTTTAACTCTCATACCTTTAGGCTGTTGTACGCAAGACTGTCTGCGAGATCTTCTTTCGTCATGGTGCACAATCCAGATTCAAGCTTCGGGAAACCAATACTCCTGGCCATCTCTCGGCAGACAGATAGCTCTTTGTTGTCAGGCAGGCAGTATAAGAAGTCATCTTCATTCGTCCCATTGAATATTACTGCCCCCTTCGGATATTTTAGCTCCTTCGCATAATGGTTAGCTTCATGAGTTTCTTCTTCAGATAGTTTTTTCCCCGAAGCATGTCGTATGATGTAGTCGCACATGCTGGCAGGCGCTTCGGGGATGGCAGTGTCAGTTTCTTCAACTAAAACTGGATCTGGTATTTTTATTGCTTCGGTTTCCAAAGTTTGCTCCTTGAAGGGCTCTGAAGGCCCAGCTTCAGCTTCAGCCTGTCGCGTCGAAGCTTCAGTAGAAGCTTCAGCAATTTCAACACTCTTTTTCGGAGTTGTGCTCGAAGACTTAATTGTCTCCAAGACATCTAGTACGTTTACCATTCTTTTCCTTTTTGGGGTCACCGTTGGCCCCTTTTGGTTTTTTGCTGTTTCGACATTTGCTGCAGGACTCAAAACTTCTGATGATTTTTCCTTAGTCGGCTTTTTCGCTTCTTTCATTTTTTCTGTGGATGGCGCTTCGGCCATCTCTGCAATTTCCGACAGCATGGTTGGCTGTTCAGCTTCGGCGGCCGAAGAAGTTTCTCCGGTGAACTCAGGCACCGAAGCTGGTTCAATATGGCGTGGCCGGTGTGCGAGGACCTTTATCCTCTTTCCTTTCGGTTCTGGCTCGCTAGGAGCAGTTGCAGCTTCTTCTTTTGCAGAGGTTGTGTTTTTCCTTTTTTGCCCTCGAATGGGATAACGATAATCAGGGTAGAAGAACCCAACTGCATCAAACACCCGGTTGAGTCTCCTCTTTTTTCGGCCTCCGAAGGCTGCTGATAACGCAGTGTTCTCAGCCTTCGAATATGCCCCAAGCAGTTCGTCACTTAATGTTTCAATGCTTTTCAACCAGTCGTCATCAGGTTCAATAAATTTATCTGCATATTTGAATGTGTACTTCAGTCTGACCAGTCCCCCTTCGTCGGACTCTTTGATAGTATCCTTCGGCATTTCCCATTTTTCTGCAAGTGGCCATACCCTGAAGGCAATGTGCTCTTGGACTAAGTCCCTTGTCCCAATAAAGGAGCAAACTACACCAAAGGCTCTTTGGCATTCTTCGGCTGCCTCATCCATTTCAACCTTCGGCCTTCGAAGTCCGAAGCGTTGCCAGATTGGGTGCATAATGATACTTTTGACATTATCTTGCGCTGTTAGGTCATTTTTCACATAAAACCATTCAGTCATCCAGGCTCCGGGCCACCTCTTCCGAAAGGTCGGCACAGGGCAGCTTGACCCGGAGCGGGCGCCGAAGCTGTAGCACCCAAAATTGTTGTGATATTGCTCTTTTCCCCAGGGTTTTGTCTCGTACAATAACTCGTGAATGTTGCAGAAGCTTTTAGCGTCTGGTTCCAAACCTTGGCTTCTCACAGCCCAGACAAAAATCCCCATTCTTATAATAGCTTCAGGAGTAAGTTGATGAAGGTAGACTTGAAATGTTTTCAGTACCTCAATAACAAAGTTGCTCAGGGGGAATCGAAGCCCAGCCTTGAGAAAGCTTCGGAAAATCACAACTTCATCTTCTTCGGGGGTGGGAGAAGTCTTTTCTCCAGCGTCAGCCCTCACAATAGATAAATCTCGAAAGTACCGCCCCCTCATATTATCAACATGGCTCTGCTTGATAGTGGTTTTCCCGAAAACCGTGTGGCTTGGCCGCCATGGACGATCTTCGGCCTCTTCACCACCACTCTCCACATCATAGCTGTCGCTGTCACCAGTATCTTCAGACAAACCTTCGAGAATCTCCTTGGTGATTTTCTCTGTATTCGTCTCTGCCATCGCTATCAGGAACCCCAGATTCTTCTCCTCCTCAAGACTCAGCTTCGTCTCAGCAGGGATCTTCTTGCCTTCAGACATCTTCGGAAACGCTAAAAAAAATTGTTCCCGATGCCGAAGCTTCAAAATCAAAAAGACCAGCAAATCTTAGTGCAAGAGCTAAAAATTTTAGTGGGCCGAAGCAGATGGCAAGTGTGCGTACCAAATGAGTTTGCGGTGCGATATTATTTATACGCCCAGGGCGTTGACAATTGAAAGGTCCCGCTTGTCAGTGAAGGTTGCTATTCTAGCAAAGGGAAGGTGTTTTTTCGGACCTTCGGCTCAAGGCCTTCGTCCATATCGCAATCTGAATTTATTATTAACAAATTAATATTGCGAGGGGCTACTGTTGGGGGCCTTCGTCCTCCGAAGGTCCTCAAAAACATGATTTGACAATGTTTTCCAAGTGGATTATGTGAACAGGTATTCTCGGATTCAGAATTATGAATACGAAGCACGGCCAGGACGAAGCCTGAACCAGACGAAGCACGAGCGCAGCCGAAGCTGTGTGCGGGGAAGCTTCGTCACGATAGCAGAAAAGGGAACCGACTTAAAGATGAAAAGACTACGTGGGCCTCGACAGATTTCCATAAGTCATTAACAAATGTAGTGGACATGGATGTAATTTTACGTGGGCTGCGTCCCACGTCTATAAATAGATGAACAGTACTCCCGTACTGTTCACGCTGACTGAGCATTCGCTTTTGCGTCACGCTTGTACTTTATACCTTCTCTCAGGACCGAAGGTACATTTGTAATTTGTAATCATTTCTATTTTCTCATGTTAATAAAATAGAAATGATTCTATGATGACGCCTAAATTATATTTCATGCTTTATATGAACCCTTCGTCGTTACTTGTTATATTTACGAAGGTATGTTTTTTGTGACCTTCGTCCGAAACTCATTATTCCCGAAGGGGCATAATGTCTCGAAGGACGAAGGATTTTTACACCTAACACTTTTCGTGTTGCCTTGTTCTTAACCCGAAGCATTTGAGAACAAGTCCCCAACATGGTCTCCACCAGAAATCCAAGAATGTGATCTATAGCAAGGAAACATATGTGGGGTGAGGTGTACGAGCCTCTGGTCGATGATAAATGGCCACACAACCCCCATTTTTGATGAAAATAGCCATGAACGACCATTTTCAATAATATCGAAGGCTAACACCTACGGATTTTTGACCAAGAAATGGTCTCCACCAGATATCCTAGAATGTGATCTATGGAAAGGAAACATATGTGGGTTGAGGTGTATGAGCCTCTGGTCGATGATCAATGGCCAAAGAACCCCCCTTTTTGTCAAAAATAGCCATGAACGACCATTTTCAATAATATCGAAGGCTAACACCTACGGATTTTTGACCAAGAAATGGTCTCCACCAGAAATCCAAAATGTGATCTATGGCAAGGAAACATATGTGGGGTGAGGTGTACGAGCCTTTGGTCGATGATCAATGGCCACATAACCCCCATTTTTATCGAAAATAGCCATGAACGACCATTTTCAATGACACTGAAGGGTAACACCTTCGGATTTTTGACCAAGAAATGGTCTCAACCATAAGTCCAAGAATGTGATCTATGGCAAGGAAACATATGTGGGCAGAGGTGTATGGGCCTCTGGTCGTTGATCAATGGCCACACAACGCCCATTTTTTGTCGAAAATAGCGATCAACGACCATTTTCAATAATACAGAAGGCTAACACGTATGGATTTTTGACCAAGAAATGGTCTCCACCAGAAATCCGAGAATGTGATATATGGCAAGGAAACATATGTGGGGTGAGGTGTACGAACCTCTGGTCGATGATCAATGGCCACACAACCCCCATTTTTGTCGAAAATAGCCATGAACGACCATTTTCAATGACACTGAAGGCTAACACCTTCGGAATTTTGACGAAGAAATGGTCTCCACCATAAATCCAAGAATGTGATCTATGGCAAGGAAACATATGTGTAGTGAGGTGTATGAGCCTCTGGTCGAAGATCAATGGCCACACAACACCCATTTTTGTCGAAAATCGCCATGAATGACCATTTTCAATAATACCGAAGGCTAAAACATTCAGATTTTTGCCCAAGAAATGGTCTCCACCAGAAATCCAAGAATGTGATCTATGGCAATGAAACATATGTGGGGTGAGGTGTACGAGCCTCTGGTCGATGATCAACGGCCACACAACCCCCATTTTTGTCGAAAATAGCCATGAACGACCATTTTCAATAATACCGAAGGCTAACACCACGGATTTTTGACCAACAAACGGTCTCCACTGGAAATCCAAGAATGTGTTATATGGCAAGAAAACATATGTGGGGTGAGGTGTAGGAGCCTCTAGTCGATGATCAATGGCCACACAACCCCCATTTTTGTCGAAAATAGCCATGGACGACCATTTTCAATAATTCCGACCAGAGGCTCATACACCTCACCCCACATATGTTTCCTTTCCATAGATCACATTCTTGGATTTCTGGTGGAGACCATTTCTTGGTCAAAAATCCGTAGGTGTTAGCCTTCGGTATTATTGAAAATGGTCGTTCATGGCTATTTTCATCAAAAATGGGGGTTGTGTGGCCATTTATCATCGACCAGAGGCTCGTACACCTCACCCCACATATGTTTCCTTGCTATAGATCACATTCGTGGATTTCTGGTGGAGACCATTTCTTGGTCAAAAATTCGTACATATGTGGGGTGAGGTGTATGGGCCTCTGGTCGTTGATCAATGGCCACACAACGCCCATTTTTTTGTCGAAAATAGCTATCAACGACCATTTTCAATAATACAGAAGGCTAACACGTATGGATTTTTGACCAAGAAATGGTCTCCACCAGAAATCCGAGAATGTGATATATGGCAAGGAAACATATGTGGGGTGAGGTGTACGAGCCTCTGGTCGATGATCAATGGCCACACAACCCCCATTTTATCGAAAATAGCCATGAACGACCATTTTCAATAATACCGAAGGCTAAGGAAACATATGTTAGCCCTCAGTATTATTGAAAATGATCGTTCTTGGCTATTTTCGACAAAATGGGGGTTGTGTGGCCATTGATCATCGATCAGAGGCTCGTACACCTCACCCCACATATGTTTCCTTGCCATAGATCACATTCTTGGATTTCTAGTGGAGACCATTTCTTGGGCAAAAATCCGAATGTGTTAGCCTTCGGTACTATTGAAATTTGTCATTCATGGCTATTTTCGACAAAAATGGGGGTTGTGTGGCCATTGATCTTTGACCAGAGGCTCATACACCTCACTACACATATGTTTCCTTGCCATATATCACATTCTTGGATTTATGGTGGAGACCATTTCTTGATCAAAAATCCGTAGGTGTTAGCCTTCAGTGTCATTGAAAATGGTCGTTCATGGCTATTTCCGACAAAAATGGGGGTTGTGTGGCCATTGATCATCGACCAGAGGCTCGTACACTTCACCCCACATAGGTTTTCTTGCCATAGATCACATTCTTGGATTTCTGGTGGAGACCATTTCTTAGTCAAAAATCCGTTGGTGTTAGCCTTCGGTATTATTGAAAATGGTCGTTCATGGCTATTTTCGACTAAAATGGGGGTTGTGTGGCCATTTATCATCGACCAGAGTCTCGTACACCTCACCCCACATATGTTTCCTTGCCATAGATCACATTCTTGGATTTCTGGTGGAGACCATTTATTGGTCAAAAATCTGTACGTGTTAGCCTTTAGTATTATTGAAAATGGTCATTCATGGCTATTTTCGATAAAAATGGGGGTTGTGTGGCCATTGATCGTCGACCAGAGGCTCGTAAACCTCACCCCACATATGTTTCCTTGCCATAGATCACATTTTTTGATTTCTGGTGGAGACCATTTCTTGGTCAAAAATCTGAATGTTTTAGCCTTCAGTACTATTGAAAATGGTCGTTCATGGCTATTTTCGACAAAAATGGGGGTTGTGTGGCCATTGATATTCGACCAAAGGCTCATACAGCTCACTACACATGTTTCCTTTCCATAGATCACATTCTTGGATTTATGGTGGAGACCATTTCTTGGTCAAAAATCCGTAGGTGTTAGCGTTCAGTGTCATTGAAAATGGTTGTTCATGGCTATTTTCGACAAAAATGGGGTTTGTGTGGCCATTGATCATCGACCAGAGGCTCGTACACTTCACCCCACATATGTTTTCTTGCCATAGATCACATTCTTGGATTTCTGGTGGGACCATTTCTTGGTCAAAAATTTGATGGTGTTAGCCTTCGTTATTATTGAAAACGGTCGTTCATGGCTATTTTCGACAAAAATGGGGGTTGTGTGGCCATTTATCATCGACCAGAGGCTCATACACCTCACCCCACATATGTTTCCTTGCAATAGATCACATTCTTGGATTTCTGGTGGAGACCATTTCTTGGTAAAAAATCCGTAGGTGTTAGCCTCTGGTATTATTGAAAATGGTCGTTCATGGCTATTTTCATTAAAAATGGGGGTTGTGTGGCCATTTATCATCGACCAGAGGCTCGTACACCTCACCTCACATATGTTTCCTTGCCATAGATCACATTCTTGGATTTCTGGTGGAGACCATTTCTTGGTCAAAAATTCGTACGTGTTAGCCTTCGGTATTATTGAAAATGGTCGTTCATGGCTATTTTTGACAAAATGGGGGTTGTGTGGCCATTGATCATCGACCAGAGGCTCGTACACCTCACCCCACATATGTTTCCTTGCCATAGATCACATTCTTGGATTTCTGGTGGAGACCATTTCTTGGGCAAAAATCCGAATGTGTTAGCCTTCGGTATTTTTGAAAATGGTCATTCATGGCTATTTTCGACAAAAATGGGGGTTGTGTGGCCATTGATCTTCGACCAGAGGCTCATACACCTCACTACACATATGTTTCCTTGCCATAGATCAAATTCTTGGATTTATGGTGGAGACCATTTCTTGGTCAAAAATCCATAGGTGCTAGCCTTCAGTGTCATTGAAAATGGTCGTTCATTGCTATTTTCAACAAAAATGGGGGTTGTGTGGCCATTGATCATCGACCAGAGGCTCGTACACTTCACCCCACATATGTTTTCTTGCCATAGATCACATTATTGGATTTCTGGTGGAGATCATTTCTTGGTCAAAAATCTGTTGGTGTTAGCCTTTGGTATTATTGAAAATGGTCGTTCATGGCTATTTTCGACTGAAATGGGGGTTGTGTGGCCATTTATCATCGACCAGAGGCTCATACACCTCACCCCACATATGTTTCCTTGCCATAGATCACATTCTTCGATATCTGGTGGAGACCATTTCTTGGTCAAAAATCCGTACGTGTTAGCCTTCGGTATTATTGAAAATGGTCATTCATGGCTATTTTCGACAAAAATGGGGGTTGTGTGTCTATTGATCATCGACCAAGGGCTCGTACACCTCACCCCACATATGTTTCCTTGCCATAGATCACATTCTTTGATTTCTGGTGGAGACCATTTCTTGGTCAAAAATCCGAATGTGATAGCCTTTGGAACTATTAAAAATGGTCGTTCATGGCTATTTTCGATAAAAATGGGGGTTGTGTGGCCATTGATATTGGACCAGAGGCTCATACAACTCACTACACATATGTTTCCTTGCCATAGATCACATTCTTGGATTTATGGTGGAGACCATTTCTTGGTCAAAAATCCGTAGGTGATAGCCTTTAGTGTCATTGAAAATGGTCGTTCATGGCTATTTTCAACAAAAATTAGGGTTGTGTGGCCATTGATCGTCGACCAGAGGCTCATACACCTCACCCCACATATGTTTCCTTGTCGTAGATCACATTCTTGGATTTCTGGTGGAGACCATTTCTTGGTCAAAAATCTGTAGGTGTTAGCCTTCGGTATTATTGAAAATGGTCGTTCATGGCTATTTTCGACAAAAATGGGGGTAGTGTGGCCATTGATCATCGACCAGAGGCTCATACACCTCACCCCACATATGTTTCCTTGCCATAGATCACATTCTTGGATTTCTGGTGGAGACCATTTCTTGGTCAAAAATCCGTAGGTGTTAGCCTCTAGTATTATTGAAAATGGTCGCTCATGGCAATTTTCATAAAAAATGGGGGTTGTGTGGCCATTTATCATCGACTAGAGGCTCATAAACCTCACCCCGCATATGTTTCCTTGCCATAGATCACATTCTTGGATTTTGGTGGAGACCATTTCTTGGTCAAAAACTCGTACGTGTTAGCCTTCGGTATTATTGAAAATGGTCGTTCATGGCTATTTTCGGCAAAATGGGGGTTGTGTGGCCATTGATCATCGACCAGAGGCTCGTACACCTCACCCCACATATGTTTCCTTGCCATAGATCACATTCTTGGATTTCTGGTGGTGACCATTTCTTGGGCAAAAATCCGAATGTGTTAGCCTTTGGTATTTTTGAAAATGGTCATTCATGGCTTTTTTCGACAAAAATGGGGGTTGTGTGGCCATTGATCTTCGACCAGAGGCTCATACACCTCACTACACATATGTTTCCTTGCTGTAGAACACATTCTTGGATTTATGGTGGTGACCATTTCTTGGTCAAAAATCCGTAGGTGTTAGCCTTCAGTGTCATTGAAAATGGTCGTTCAATGCTATTTTCGACAAAAATTAGGGTTGTGTGGCCATTGATCGTCGACCAGAGGCTCATACACCTCACCCCACATATGTTTCCTTGCCATAGATCACATTCTTGGATTTCTGGTGGAGACCATTTCTTGGTCAAGAATCCGTAGGTGTTAGCCTTCGGTATTATTGAAAATGGTCGTTCATGGCTATTTTCGACAAAAATAACGGTTGTGTGGCCATTGATCATCGACCAGAGGCTCATACACCTCACCCCACATATGTTTACTTGCCATAGATCACATTCTTGGATTTCTGGTGGAGACCATTTCTTGGTCAAAAATCCGTAGGTGTTAGCCTCTAGTATTATTGAAAATGGTCGCTCATGGCAATTTTCATAAAAAATGGGGGTTGTGTGGCCATTTATCATCGACTAGAGGCTCATAAACCTCACCCCGCATATGTTTCCTTGCCATAGATCACATTCTTGGATTTTTGGTGGAGACCATTTCTTGGTCAAAAACTCGTACGTGTTAGCCTTCGGTATTATTGAAAATGGTCGTTCATGGCTATTTTCGGCAAAATGGGAGTTGTGTGTCCATTGATCATCGACCAGAGGCTCGTACACCTCACCCCACATATGTTTCCTTGCCATAGATCACATTCTTGGATTTCTGGTGGTGACCATTTCTTGGGCAAAAATCCGAATGTGTTAGCCTTTGGTATTTTTGAAAATGGTCATTCATGGCTATTTTCGACAAAAATGGGGGTTGTGTGGCCATTGATCTTCGACCAGAGGCTCATACACCTCACTACACATATGTTTCCTTGCCGTAGATCACATTCTTGGATTTATGGTGGAGACCATTTCTTGGTCAAAAATCCGTAGGTGTTAGCCTTCAGTGTCATTGAAAATGGTCGTTCAATGCTATTTTCGACAAAAATTAGGGTTGTGTGGCCATTGATCGTCGACCAGAGGCTCATACACCTCACCCCACATATGTTTCCTTGCCGTAGATCACATTCTTGGATTTCTAGTGGAGACCATTTCTTGGTCAAGAATCCGTAGGTGTTAGCCTTCGGTATTATTGAAAATGGTCGTTCATGGCTATTTTCGACAAAAATAAGGGTTGTGTGGCCATTGATCATCGACCAGAGGCTCATACACCTCACCCCACATATGTTTACTTGCCATAGATCACATTCTTGGATTTCTGGTGGAGACCATTTCTTGGTCAAAAAACCGTAGGTGTTAGCCTCTAGTATTATTGAAAATGGTCGCTCATGGCTATTTTCATAAAAAATGGGGGTTATGTGGCCATTTATCATCGACTAGAGGCTCATAAACCAAACCCCACATATGTTTCCTTGCCATAGATCACATTCTTGGATTTCTGGTGGAGACCATTTCTTGGTCAAAAACTCGTACGTGTTAGCCTTCGGTATTATTGAAAATGGTCGTTCATGGCTATTTTCGGCAAAATGGGGGTTGTGTGGCCATTGATCATCGGCCAGAGGCTCGTACACCTCACCCCACATATGTTTCCTTGCCATAGATCACATTCTTGGATTTCTGGTGGTGACCATTTCTTGGGCAAAATTCTGAATGTGTTAGCCTTTGGTATTTTTGAAAATGGTCATTCATGGCTATTTTCGACAAAAATGGGGGTTGTGTGGCCATTGATCTTCGACCAGAGGCTCATACACCTCACTACACATATGTTTCCTTGCCATAGATCACATTCTTGGATTTATGGTGGAGACCATTTCTTGGTCAAAAATCCGTAGGTGTTAGCCTTCAGTGTCATTGAAAATGGTCGTTCATGGCTATTTTCGACAAAAATTAGGGTTGTGTGGCCATTGATCGCCGACCAGAGGCTCATACACCTCACCGCACATATGTTTCCTTGCCATAGATCACATTCTTGGATTTCTGGTGGAGACCATTTCTTGGTCAAAAATCCGTAGGTGTTAGCCTTCGGTATTATTGAAAATGGTTGTTCATGGCTATTTTCGACAAAAATGGGGGTTGAGTGGCCATTGATCATCGACTAGAGGCTCATACACCTCACCCCACATATGTTTCCTTGCCATAGATCACATTCTTGGATTGCTAGTGGAGACCATTTCTTGGTCAAAAATCCGTAGGTGTTAGCCTCTAATATTATTGAAAATGGTCGCTCATGGCTATTTTCATAAAAAATGGGGGTTGTGTGGCCATTTATCATCGACTAGAGGCTCATAAAACTCACCCCACATATGTTTCCTTGCCATAGATCGCATTCTTGGATTTCTGGTGGAGACCATTTCTTGGTAAAAAACTCGTACGTGTTAGCCTTCGGTATTATTGAAAATGGTCGTTCATGGCTATTTTCGGCAAAATGGGGGTTGTGTGGCCATTGATCATCGACCAGAGGCTCGTACACCTCACCCGACATATGTTTCCTTGCCATAAATCACATTCTTGGATTTCTGGAGGAGACCATTTCTTGGGCAAAAATCCGAATGTGTTTGCCTTTGGTATTTTTGAAAATGGTCATTCATGGCTATTTTCGACAAAAATGGGGGTTGTGTGGCCATTGATCTTTGACTAGAGGCTCATACACCTCACTACACATATGTTTCCTTGTCATAGATCACATTCTTGGATTTATGGTGGAGACCATTTCTTGGTCAGAAATCCATAGGTGTTAGCGTTTAGTGTCATTGAAAATGGTCGTTCATGGCTATTTTCGACAAAAATGGGGGTTGTGTGGCCATTGATCATCGACCAGAGGCTCGTACACTTCACCCCACATATGTTTTCTTTCCATAGATCACATTCTTGGATTTCTGGAGGAGACCATTCCTTGGTCAAAAATCTATTGGTGTTAGCCTTCGGTATTATTGAAAATGGTCGTTCATGGCTATTTTCGACTAAAATGGGGGTTGTGTGTCCATTTATCATCATTCAGAGGCTCGTGCAATTCACCCCACATATGTTTCCATGCAATAGATCACATTCTTGGATTTTCGGTGGAGACCATTTCTTGGTCAAAAATCGGTACGTGTTAGCCTTCGGAATTATTGAATATGGTCATTCATGGCTATTTTCGACAAAAATGGGGGTTATGTGGCCAATGATCATCGACCAGAGGCTCGTACACCTCACCCCACATATGTTTCCTTGCCATAGATCACATTCTTGGATTTCCGATGGAGACCATTTATTGGTCAAAAATCTGTACGTGTTAGCCTTCAGTATTACTGAAAATGGTCATTCATGGCTATTTTCGACAAAAATGGGGGTTGTGTGGCCATTGATCATCGACCAGAGGCTCGTAAACCTCACCCCACATATGTTTCCTAGCCATAGATCACATTCTTGGATTTCTGGTGGAGACCATTTCTTGGTCAAAAATCTGAATGTTTTAGCCTTCGGTACTATTGAAAATGGTCGTTCAAGGCTATTTTCGACAAAAATGGGGGTTGTGTGGCCATTGATATTCGACCAAAGGCTCATACACCTCACTACACATATGTTTCCTTGCCATAGATCACATTCTTGGATTTATTGTGGAGACCATTTCTTGGTCAAAAATTCGTAGGTGTTAGCCTTCAGTGTCCTCGAAAATGGTCGTTCATGGCTAGTTTCGAAAAAAATGGGGTTTGTGTGGCCATTGATCATCGACCAAAGGCTCGTACACTTCACCCCACATATGTTTTCTTGCCAGAGATCAAAATCTAGGATTTCTGGTGGAGACCATTTCTTGGTCAAAAATCGGTTGGTGTTAGCCTTCAGTATTATTGAAAATTGTCGTTCATGGCTATTTTCGACTAAAATGGGGGTTGTGTGGCCATTTATCATCGACCAGAGGCTCATACACCTCACCCCACATATGTTTCCTTTCCATAGATCACATTCTTGGATTTCTGGTGGAGACCATTTCTTGGTAAAAATCCGTACGTGTTAGCCTTCGGTATTATTGAAAATGGTCATTCATGGCTATTTTCGACAAAAATGGGGGTTGTGTGGCCAATGATCATCAACCAGAGGCTCGTAAATCTCACCCCACATATGTTTCCTTGCCATAGATCACATTCTTTGATTTCTGGTGGAGACCATTTTTTGGTCAAAAATCCGAATGTGTTAGCCTTCAGTGTCATTGAAAATGGTCGTTCATGTCTATTTTTGACAAAAATTAGGGTTGTGTGGCCATTGATCATCGACCAGAGGCTCGTACACCTCAACCCACATATGTTTCCTTGCCATAGATCACATTCTTGGATTTATGGTGGAGACCATTTTTTGGTCAAAAATCCGTAGTTGTTAGCCTTCAGTGTCATTGAAAATGGTTGTTCATGGCTATTTTCGACAAAAATAGGGGTTGTGTGGCCATTGATCATCGACTAGAGGCTCGTACACCTCACCCCACATATGTTTCTTTGTCGTAGATCACATTCTTGGATTTCTGGTGGAGACCATTTCTTGGTCAAAAATCCGTAGATGTTAACCTTCGGTATTATTGAAAATGGTCGTTCATGGCTATTTTCGACAAAAATGGGGGTTGTGTGGCCATTGATCATCGACCAGAGGCTCATACACCTCACCCCACATATGTTTCCTTGCCATAGATCACATTCTTGGATTTCTGGTGGAGACCATTTCTTAGTCAAAAATCCGTAGGTGTTAGCCTCTAGTATTATTGAAAATGGTCGCTCGTGGCTATTTTCATCAAAAATGGGGGTTGTGTGGCCATCTATCATCGACTAGAGGCTTGTAAACCTCACCCACATATGTTTCCTTGCCATAGATCACATTCTTGGATTTCTGGTGGAGACCATTTCTTGGTCAAAAATTCGTACGTGTTAGCCTTCGGTATTATTGAAAATGGTCGTTCATGGCTATTTTCGACAAAATGGGGGTTGTGTGGCCATTGATCATCGACCAGAGGCTCATACACCTCACCCCACATATGGTTCCTTGCCATAGATCACATTCTTGGATTTCTGGTGGAGACCATTTCTTGGGAAAAAAATCTGAATATGTTAGCCTTCGGTATTTTTGAAAATGGTCATTCATGGCTATTTTCGACAAAAATGGGGGTTGTGTGGCCATTGATCCTCGACCAGAGGCTCATACACCTCACTACACATATGTTTCCTTGCCATAGATCACATTCTTGGATTTATGGTGGAGACCATTTCTTGGTCAGAAATCCATAGGTGTTAGCCTTTAGTGTCATTGAAAATGGTCGTTCATGGCTATTTTCGACAAAAATGGGGGTTGTGTGGCCATTGATCATCGACCAAAGGCTCGTACACTTCACCCCACATATGTTTTCTTGCCATAGATCACATTCTTGGATTTCTGGAGGAGACCATTTCTTGGTCAAAAATCTGTTGGTGTTAGCCTTCGGTATTATTGAAAATGGTCGTTCATGGCTATTTTCGACCAAAATGGGGGTTGTGTGGCCATTTATCATCAACCAGAGGCTCGTACAATTCACCCCACATATGTTTCCTTGCCATAGATCACATTCTTGGATTTCTGGTGGAGACCATTTCTTGGTCAAAAATCCGTACGTGTTAGCCTTCGGTATTATTGAAAAAGATCATTCATGGCTATTTTCGACAAAAATGGGGGTTGTGTGGCCATTGATCTTCGACTAGAGGCTCATACACCTCACTACACTTATGTTTCCTTGCCATAGATCACATTCTTGGATTTATGGTGGAGACCATTTCTTGGTCAAAAATCCATAGGTGTTAGCCTTCAGTGTCATTGAAAATGGTCGTTCATGTCTATTTTTGACAAAAATGGGGGTTGTGTGGCCATTGATCATCGACCAGAGGCTCGTACACTTCCCCCCACATATGTTTTCTTGCCATAGATCACATTCTTGGATTTCTAGAGGAGACCATTTCTTGGTCAAAAATGTGTTGGTGTTAGCCTTTGGTATTATTGAAAATGGTCGTTCATGGCTATTTTTGACTAAAATGGGGGTTGTGTGGCCATTTATCATCGACCGGAGGCTCGTACAATTCACCCCACATATGTTTCCTTGCCATAGATCACATTCTTGGATTTCTGGTGGAGACCATTTCTTGGTCAAAAATCCGTACGTGTTAGCCTTCGGTATTATTGAAAATGGTCATTCATGGCTATTTTCGACACAAATGAGGGTTGTGTGGCCATTGATCTTCGACCAGAGGCTCATACACCTCACTACACATATGTTTCCTTGCCATAGATCACATTCTTGGATTTATGGTGGAGACCATTTCTTGGTCAAAAATCCATAGGTGTTAGCCTTCAGTGTCATTGAAAATGGTCGTTCATGGCTATTTTTGACAAAAATGGGGGTTGTGTGGCCATTGATCATCGACCAGAGGCTCGTACACTTCACCCCACATATGTTTTCTTGCCATAGATCAGAATCTTGGATTTCTCGTGGAGACCATTTGTTGGTCAAAAATTCGTAGGTGTTAGCCTTCAGTGTCATTGACAATGGTCATTCATGGCTATTTTCGACAAAAATGGGGGTTGTGTGGCCATTGATATTCGACCAAAGGCTCATACGCCTCACTACACATATGTTTCCTTGCCATAGATCACATTCTTGGATTTATTGTGGAGACCATTTCTTGGTCAAAAATTCGTAGGTGTTAGCCTTCAGTGTCATTGAAAATGGTCGTTCATGGCTAGTTTCGAAAAAAATGGGGTTTGTGTGGCCATTGATCATCGACCAAAGGCTCGTACACTTCACCCCACATATGTTTTCTTGCCAGAGATCAAAATCTAGGATTTCTGGTGGAGACCATTTCTTGGTCAAAAATCGGATGGTGTTAGCCTTCGGTATTATTGAAAATGGTCGTTCATGGCTATTTTCAACTAAAATGGGGGTTGTGTGGCCATTTATCATCGACCAGAGGCTCATACACCTCACCCCACATATGTTTCCTTTCCATAGATCACATTCTTGGATTTCTGGTGGAGACCATTTCTAGGTAAAAATCCGTACGTGTTAGCCTTCGGTATTATTGAAAATGGTCATTCATGGCTATTTTCGACAAAAATGGGGGTTGTGTGGCCAATGATCATCAACCAGAGGCTCGTAAATCTCACCCCACATATGTTTCCTTGCCATAGATCACATTCTTTGATTTCTGGTGGAGACCATTTTTTGGTCAAAAATCCGAATGTGTTAGCCTTCAGTGTCATTGAAAATGGTCGTTCATGTCTATTTTTGACAAAAATTAGGGTTGTGTGGCCATTGATCATCGACCAGAGGCTCGTACACCTCAACCCACATATGTTTCCTTGCCATAGATCACATTCTTGGATTTATGGTGGAGACCATTTCTTGGTCAAAAATCCGAATGTGTTAGCCTTCGGATCTATTGAAAATGGTCGTTCATGGCTATTTTCGACAAAAATAGGGGTTGTGTGGCCATTGATCATCGACTAGAGGCTCGTACACCTCACCCCACATATGTTTCTTTGTCGTAGATCACATTCTTGGATTTCTGGTGGAGACCATTTCTTGGTCAAAAATCCGTAGGTGTTAGCCTTCGGTATTATTGAAAATGGTCGTTCATGGCTATTTTCGACAAAAATGGGGGTTGTGTGGCCATTGATCATCGACCAGAGGCTCATACACCTCACCCCACAAATGTTTCCTTGCCATAGATCACATTCTTGGATTTCTGGTGGAGACCATTTCTTAGTCAAAAATCCGTAGGTGTTAGCCTCTAGTATTATTGAAAATGGTCGCTCGTGGCTATTTTCATCAAAAATGGGGGTTGTGTGGCCATCTATCATCGACTAGAGGCTTGTAAACCTCACCCACATATGTTTCCTTGCCATAGATCACATTCTTGGATTTCTGGTGGAGACCATTTCTTGGTCAAAAATTCGTACGTGTTAGCCTTCGGTATTATTGAAAATGGTCGTTCATGGCTATTTTCGACAAAATGGGGGTTGTGTGGCCATTGATCATCGACCAGAGGCTCATACACCTCACCCCACATATGGTTCCTTGCCATAGATCACATTCTTGGATTTCTGGTGGAGACCATTTCTTGGGAAAAAAATCTGAATGTGTTAGCCTTCGGTATTTTTGAAAATGGTCATTCATGGCTATTTTCGACAAAAATGGGGGTTGTTTGGCCATTGATCCTCGACCAGAGGCTCATACACCTCACTACACATATGTTTCCTTGCCATAGATCACATTCTTGGATTTATGGTGGAGACCATTTCTTGGTCAGAAATCCATAGGTGTTAGCCTTTAGTGTCATTGAAAATGGTCGTTCATGGCTATTTTCGACAAAAATGGGGGTTGTGTGGCCATTGATCATCGACCAGAGGCTCGTACACTTCACCCCACATATGTTTTCTTGCCATAGATCACATTCTTGGATTTCTGGAGGAGACCATTTCTTGGTCAAAAATCTGTTGGTGTTAGCCTTCGGTATTATTGAAAATGGTCGTTCATGGCTATTTTCGACCAAAATGGGGGTTGTGTGGCCATTTATCATCAGCCAGAGGCTCGTACAATTCACCCCACATATGTTTCCTTGCCATAGATCACATTCTTGGATTTCTGGTGGAGACCATTTCTTGGTCAAAAATCCGTACGTGTTAGCCTTCGGTATTATTGAAAAAGATCATTCATGGCTATTTTCGACAAAAATGGGGGTTGTGTGGCCATTGATCTTCGACCAGAGGCTCATACACCTCACTACACTTATGTTTCCTTGCCATAGATCACATTCTTGGATTTATGGTGGAGACCATTTCTTGGTCAAAAATCCATAGGTGTTAGCCTTCAGTGTCATTAAAAATGGTCGTTCATGTCTATTTTTGACAAAAATGGGGGTTGTGTGGCCATTGATCATCTACCAGAGGCTCGTACACTTCCCCCCACATATGTTTTCTTGCCATAGATCACATTCTTGGATTTCTAGAGGAGACCATTTCTTGGTCAAAAATCTGTTGGTGTTAGCCTTTGGTATTATTGAAAATGGTCGTTCATGGCTATTTTCGACACAAATGAGGGTTGTGTGGCCATTGATCTTCGACCAGAGGCTCATACACCTCACTACACATATGTTTCCTTGCCATAGATCACATTCTTGGATTTATGGTGGAGACCATTTCTTGGTCAAAAATCCATAGGTGTTAGCCTTCAGTGTCATTGAAAATGGTCGTTCATGGCTATTTTCGACAAAAATGGGGGTTGTGTGGCCATTGATCATCGACCAGAGGCTCGTACACTTCACCCCACATATGTTTTCTTGCCATAGATCAGAATCTTGGATTTCTCGTGGAGACCATTTGTTGGTCAAAAATTCATAGGTGTTAGCCTTCAGTGTCATTGAAAATGGTCATTCATGGCTATTTTCGACAAAAATGGGGGTTGTGTCACCATTGATCATCGACCAGATGATCGTACACCTCACCCCACATAAGTTTCCTTGCCATATATCACATTCTTGGATTTCTGGTGGAGACCATTTCTTGGTCAAAAATCCGTAGGTGTTATCCTTCGGTATTATTGAAAATGGTCGTTCATGGCTATTTTCGACAAAAATGGGGGTTGTGTGGCAATTGATCATTGTAACACCCGGTTTTAAAAGACAAAGCTGGGTGCATCTCATACATGCGCCAAGAAGACAACATATATAATAACAGAGTGTATAGAGATAAATGTCATAATAATCAGAGTATTTATTACATAGCGGAAGACTTACAAAAATAAAATATAAATATAACACGAACTAAGGATCGTCGGCGCCAATGTCAACTGAGAAACGCCACCTAGATCAGATCAAACCCCTCGATACTTGACTCCTCTTGAAACCACCTGGTCATCTCCTGTGGGGGGTGTGAGACAGCAAGGGTGAGCTCACACATGATCATAGCTCAACAAGTTGTGGGGAACCAGTGGACATAAACTCACAAAGGTGTGAGTTCATGTGATGTGTAAGGCTTAATCAAAGACAGGGGTTAAAGCTGAGCATTGCTTTTAAGTAGTTGGTCAAAATTTTATTAGCAATTACTAAGTGTAAGTAAATACCAAACCATAAGTAAAGTAATAGAACAAAATTAATAACAAACCCATGCAATGCGAATGACAAATTGAATTTAAGTTCCATAATTTAAACATCAGAGAGTCCTGAGCCGCTCATGACCGTGAGCTCGGCTAGTATACCAGTTTTACACTCTGCAGAGGTTGTACCCTTTACCCACAAGTCATGTTACCCATTTGCCAAGGGGTCGCGACTCCCCATATACCTCTACCTAGGAAGCACGGCAGGGCAACACTACGAGGCCTTTACAAAGTTCCACTAGCTTCCGAAAACCCGCTACAGTTTATGGGAAGATCCAGTAAAGGGTTCCTGGCTGATAGCCATCGCAGCAAAATCAACCAGGGACCTCCCCGCACTGACCTCTCCCCTACTGCCCTTGCCCCTTTCGGGTAAGGTAGTCTTCCACTAGCTTTCCTAATTAGTCAGCCAAGGGCGTCCCATTCCACCCTTGTGGTGGCACGTGGTTCTCAAGTTAAGCTCTATGTTCCAATTAACATTAATGATAACAACATGAACATAAACAGAATAACAACAAGAATTGGAACATAGAGGTAATAAATGATTATCCCAAAACCATATAAAGCAATAGCAAACTACCCAAGTGATTCAGGGGTAAACAAGGTAGTGAGATAAACAATCTAGGGAGTCCTATTGGGTCCCATCAAAATTAACCTATGCATGGATAAGTGATATTAAAGAACATTATTGGGTAAAAAGTGGTCAAGGGCACAACTTGCCTGGCACTTGAGATTCCAGGTACCAACTTGCTTTTCAGATGACACGTGTCCGCGCGCTAGTCGTAGCAATACAAACAAACATGGTATAGATAAAATTAACATCACACCAACATAAGTATATACTGCATAATAATGATCTACGCGTTTCTACGAGACTAACGCAACTTGAACGGATCAAAACGGAACTAAAATGAAGAAGTTATGAATTTATTAAGTTTTAAGTGTTGGATAAAAGATTACTTAGGATATTAATTTTAATGTGATATTCATGTCAAAACAGAGGTACTATGTGATGAACAATAATATTATAGAATTATAGAAATTGAAATGATCTCATTTGGACTTAATATGAATTTTCTATGGATTTAACCATATTCTGGAATTGTTTTTATATTAAAAATTCAATTTCTAATTCAATTTCTCTGTTTTTCTTATTAACTGGACTGTGCCTCAAATACAGGAAACTGCAGGGTCTCTGGAGCAAAATTTTCTAAGACACAGAGCGCACCAGTCGAGGACGGCGGGTTGATTCTCATTAAACCCAGGGGCTCTTAAGCAAAAGAGTCGGCCGAAGGGGTATCCTCTATTATCAACCGTAGGATCTGGATCTTACGGCCCGAGTTAGATTGTTGCGGTTAAAGGACCCGCGCGTTATATGAACCCCACGTCCCGCGATCAACGGACCACGCCGCGCCATTCCCAGATCAAATCTGCGCCCTTAGATCCTAGATCTACGTTTACGTTTTAATGAAGCCTGAAACACGCACCAATCGTCCGATTCTAATCGAACGCTGCCCATTCATTTGCCCTTCACTGGTATCCTTGCTCGATCTAGACCGTTCGCAGAGATCGACGGTTAAGAACCCGTCTTCCCCCACCCATCGGCCACCATGGCCGAGCACCCAGCCGCGGCGGCGCGCCGTGCCGGAGTCCCGCGTCAACCATTTCCCCGGCGACAATCCGTTGCTTTAGTTAGCAAAAAACGATGCGGATGCGATTGGGAGCGCCATGGAGCAGTTAGCTCGCCGCAGCAAGCAATGGGGATCCCTGGCCACGTGAAGGGGCAAATCCACAGCAAAACCCAACACCGGTGAGCAATTCAGCCAACCCCGTGCACCGAACGCGCCTAGCGAGTCCCCGGTCGCCCTCCCGAAGTCAAGGTGAAGCTGCCGAGCCTGTCTTGGAGACCCAGCTGCTAGAGTATGCGCATGGCCTCGGTTCCTATGGTGCGAGCGGCTCAGGTGGCTAGGTCGGTTGGTCCCCGCCCCGCCGAACATCAACACCAATCGCAATACCGAGCTACGGCAATGGCAGAACAGAAGGTGAGCACATACCTTGTTTTGGCGTGGCACAAATCCCCAGCGTCGAGCTCCCAACTTCACCGCGGAATTTAGATTCCGGTGAGGTATTCTGCTAGCGCAGGGGGGGAAATTACTCCCACGGCCGATGACACGGACGCGATTACGAGTACGCCACGATCCTCCCCCAATTCTCCTCGCGCAGAGCTACCCGGTGCCCAGGATTTCTTCGCTCCCTCACACACACTCGGCGTCAATGGCAGAAGCGGCAGACTTCTCCCTCGTTCTCCCTGTACGTACGACGGTGGCGCGGAAGGTCTTTATCCCCAGCGCCCGTGGACCCCCGGACCCGAATTCCACGCGGAGGTTGGATCAAGCCACGACCGCAGGCCCGGCGACGTTCTCGTGCGTTAGCTGCGGCAAAGTTGGTTGGATTCGTTGGAGTTGTTGGAGACGCTGCTGACCGAGCCGGCCCACCGGTCAGAGGCAAAGATCCCGAGCGCGTGCTGCGGACGACCGACGAGCGGGCCCAGCAGCAGTGTCACAGAAGAGTGTCCGCAACAGCTGATGTGTGGGTCCGGTTGCCAGAGCGCCGCGCGCGGGATTGAGGAGTGGGCCGCGCAGTGAACAGAAGTTGGGCCAAATTGGTGTTCTGAGCCCAGTTATAGTTTTATTCTTTTCCCCTTTTTCTTTTCTTTTCATTTCTTTTCAATTTCAAACTTCAATTCAAATTCAAACTTTGTGGCACTTTGTATACTGGCTAATTATTTATTTTGATCATATCAACTGTAATGAAGTTATTTTAATGACAATTTTATTTGTATTGAATAGTATTCCTTTCTCTTTTCTATTTTCATGGTTTTATTTTCAAGTTAGACCTTAAATTCTATGGAACCCTTGATATGCTATTAATGGTATATTTATCTTATTAAGCACAAATGCACAACCAAATAAAAACTCAGCATGATGCATGCACTTTAATGGTATATCCTTTTATTACTTATTTGTTTTTGAATGTAGTGCTCACATGTGATGATGCATAAAGGTCAAACTCATATAAAGAGAGATTGTTTCTCTATTGGTATTATCTCTAACAAATACAAAGTGGGTGTTACAAATCCTACCCCCCTTAAAAATAATCTCGTCCTCGAGATTTAAGAAGATCTAGGGAAAAGGTGGGGAAAATCTATACGAAGCTCTTCTTCTCTTTCCCAAGTTGCTTCATCTTCACCGTGGTGGCTCCATTGCACTTTGCACATCTTTATCACCTTATTTCTTGTAACTCGAGTCAAAGCATCCAAAATCTTGATCGGGTACTCCGTGTAAGTCAAATCACCCTAAACACTGAGCTCTTCCATTGGTAACTGTTCCTCGGGGACACGGAGACATTTCTTTAGTTAAGATACGTGGAACACATTATGCACATCCGACAGATTATCAGGTAGCTCAAGTTGGTATGCCATCTCTCCAACTCTCCTAAAGATCAAGAATGGTCCAATATAGCGAGGAGACAATTTGCCCTTAACTTTGAATCCCTTATTCCACGAAGTGGTGACACCTTGAGATACACATAATCTCCTTCTATTATCAGCATAGCTCTTTTGCCTGGTTTGAGCCACTCTCAAATTTTCTCGAATTATACGAACTTGTTCTTCTGCCTCTTGAATAAGTCCAGGTCCAAAGAACTGTCTTCCTCTAGTCTAGTCCAAAATAGAGGAGTCCTGCATCTCCTGTCATACAGAGTCTCGAACGGGGACATCTTCAGACTGGCCTGGTAACTATTCAGCATAAGGTAGGCTCTTGTCCAACTACTACCATGCTGAAGGGTACAAGCTCTCAACATGTATTCCCATACTTGATTAGTCCTTTCAGTTTGTACATTAGTCTGAGGTAGGCCGAACTATGATTCAACTTCGTATCCATATTCTTATGAAAACTTTTCCAAAATCTGGAGGTAAATTGTGATCCTCAATCCAAAATGATCTTCTTCAGTACACCATGTAAACACACAATCCGAGCAATATAACTCTCCCTGTTGTGAACCTTTATAAGTAGTCTTGACAGGAATGAAGTGGGCCACTTTAGTCAATCTATCCACAATCACCCGTATAGCATCATACCTTTTCTGGGTGCGAGGCAATCCAGTAATGAAATCCATATCAATCTCTTCCCACTCCCACTCGGGTGTCTTCAGTGGGTATAATAGTCCAGCTGGCCTCTCGTGTTCAGCCTTAACTCTTTGACACGCATTGCACATAGCCGCATGTGTAGCCACATCTCTCTTTAATCCATATCACAAGCATTTCTGCTTCAAATCCTGATACATCTTGGTACTACCAGGATGAATAGAATAATCCAAGTCATGGGCTTTCTTCGATATAGTCTCACGAAGGCTTTCAGTCTCCGGAACACATCTCTTGTCCTTGAAGCATACGGTGCCTTGCTCATCTTCCGTGAATTCCGGAACTCGATCTTCAGTAATCAGATCCTTAATCTCTTGTATCTTAGCTTCACCAATTTGTCCTTTGCGGATCTCTTGCTCCAAAGTAGTTTCCACCTCAATAATAACTCCTTTAGTGTGAGTAACTATCCCCAGGTTAAGTCTCCCGAAATTCTCAACAATCCCATCGAGTAGCTGGGCAACAACAGCTAAATGAACATGCTCCTTTCGACTCAAGGCATCTGTAACCAAATCTGCCTTGCCCGGGTGATAGTGAATTTCCAAATCATAATCCTTAATAAGCTCCAACCAACGGCGTTGCCTCAGGTTGATATCCTTCTGAGTGAATATATACTTCAAACTCTCATGATCCGTGTATACTTGACACCTAGTTCCCACTTAAATTCTCTTCCCTTCTCCAGAAGTGAGGTCCTGCAAGTCCCAAGAAACTCCGAATCTCAGTGACTATAGTGGGCACTCTCCACTCCATTATCTCCTTCACTTTAGCAGGATCCACTGGTATCCCTCCATTAGAAATGATATGTCCAAGAAATGGCACCTCGCCAATCCAAAACTCGCACTTGCTGTACTTAGCGTAGAGTTGATTATCTCGTAACTTCTGTAGCACCAACCTTAGATGTTCTTCATGGTCACTCTCATTCTTAGAATAGATAAGAATATCGTCGATGAACACCACGACGAATCTGTCCAAATCATGAACACCTTATTCTTCAGATCCATAAAATAGGCTGGTGCATTGGTTATCCAAACGACATAACGATGAACTCATATAATCCCTATCGAGTCGAGAAAGCCGTCTTAGGAATATCTGATGGTCCAATCTTCATCTGATGGTACCCCGATCGGAGGTCAATCTTCGAGAATACCCTGGCTCCTCTCATCCGATTAAATAGATCCTTAATGCGGGGTATCCGAAACTTGTTCTTCACAGCGACATCATTAAGGGGCCTTTAATCCACGCACATCCCTCGCAATCCATCTTTTTTCTTTACAAACAAAGCTGGTGCTCTCCAAGGTGAAGAATTCAGACGAATGTATCCATCCTCTTGTAATTCCGTTCACTGATTCTTCAGTCCCTTTAGGTGTAATTACTCTCATGGGTTTTCTCATATTGTCCAACACATATGCCCAAACCAAAATCTCAGCATGACGCACAATTTTATTAGCAACTCATGGGGTCAAATAGACCTTTTTATTCCTCCTAAAATGGTATCATACCGAATACTAACTAAAGGAACATGTAGATCCTACAAATAGTAGTAATTTACATATATGTTTATGTAGCTTGGTGGAGCCGGTGGTGGTGGAGATGGCGGTTGCTCTTGTTGTTGTCTCTCCAACCGTGATTGCCTTATTTCTTGCTGTATCTCCAGACGGGCCTGACGTATTTCCTCGCGTTCTTGTCTTATCTGGCTTTGCATTTCAGTCATCATGTCTGTCAATTGCTGTATTACCAGCCTTTGGGTTGCGATCACTTGCTCGGTTTCAACAGGTGGGGGATTTGGGGGATTCATTTCTGTTTGCTGTTGCGTGATAATCTTTCCTTTCCTGGTATTGACCATCTGAGTTAGATACATAAGGTAAGAAAGAGCAGTAGACAAGGCAGTAATTACAATCATGTTACTCTGGGGGATTTATTAGTTAAGCAGATTAATATTTCACCTACTATAGCTAATTCAATACCTTATGTTGGTACATGCTAAGATGTCCATCCATAATAATTCAATCAATCAAAGAAGCAAATCAGGCATTGATCATCAGAACAATCAACCAACATTTTTAATAGAGAAAATAGTTTTAATTTGGTCTTAGGCCTCCTATCTCTTAAAAATGTCATAGGGGTAGGGATTCCAAGGTTTGAAATCCATCTTGTCTTAGTGTAGAAAAGGTAAGAATGATCAGAGTGGAACAGTAGAAGGTAAGATAGGATCAAGGTAAGTGTAGAAAGAATCAGAGTAAGGTAAGTGTAGAATGAATCAGAATGAGATAAGGGTTGTCCATTTCTATCTAGGTTTCGTCCTACAGTCAACATTTCCTCTGATACCACTCCTGTAACACCCGGTTTTAAAAGACAAAGCTGGGTGCATCTCATACATGCGCCAAGAAGACAACATATATAATAACAGAGTGTATAGAGATAAATGTCATAATAATCAGAGTATTTATTACATAGCGGAAGACTTACAAAAATAAAATATAAATATAACACGAACTAAGGATCGTCGGCGCCAATGTCAACTGAGAAACGCCACCTAGATCAGATCAAACCCCTCGATACTTGACTCCTCTTGAAACCACCTGGTCATCTCCTGTGGGGGGGTGTGAGACAGCAAGGGTGAGCTCACACATGATCATAGCTCAACAAGTTGTGGGGAACCAGTGGACATAAACTCACAAAGGTGTGAGTTCATGTGATGTGTAAGGCTTAATCAAAGACAGGGGTTAAAGCTGAGCATTGCTTTTAAGTAGTTGGTCAAAATTTTATTAGCAATTACTAAGTGTAAGTAAATACCAAACCATAAGTAAAGTAATAGAACAAAATTAATAACAAACCCATGCAATGCGAATGACAAATTGAATTTAAGTTCCATAATTTAAACATCAGAGAGTCCTGAGCCGCTCATGACCGTGAGCTCGGCTAGTATACCAGTTTTACACTCTGCAGAGGTTGTACCCTTTACCCACAAGTCATGTTACCCATTTGCCAAGGGGTCGCGACTCCCCATATACCTCTACCTAGGAAGCACGGCAGGGCAACACTACGAGGCCTTTACAAAGTTCCACTAGCTTCCGAAAACCCGCTACAGTTTATGGGAAGATCCAGTAAAGGGTTCCTGGCTGATAGCCATCGCAGCAAAATCAACCAGGGACCTCCCCGCACTGACCTCTCCCCTACTGCCCTTGCCCCTTTCGGGTAAGGTAGTCTTCCACTAGCTTTCCTAATTAGTCAGCCAAGGGCGTCCCATTCCACCCTTGTGGTGGCACGTGGTTCTCAAGTTAAGCTCTATGTTCCAATTAACATTAATGATAACAACATGAACATAAACAGAATAACAACAAGAATTGGAACATAGAGGTAATAAATGATTATCCCAAAACCATATAAAGCAATAGCAAACTACCCAAGTGATTCAGGGGTAAACAAGGTAGTGAGATAAACAATCTAGGGAGTCCTATTGGGTCCCATCAAAATTAACCTATGCATGGATAAGTGATATTAAAGAACATTATTGGGTAAAAAGTGGTCAAGGGCACAACTTGCCTGGCACTTGAGATTCCAGGTACCAACTTGCTTTTCAGATGACACGTGTCCGCGCGCTAGTCGTAGCAATACAAACAAACATGGTATAGATAAAATTAACATCACACCAACATAAGTATATACTGCATAATAATGATCTACGCGTTTCTACGAGACTAACGCAACTTGAACGGATCAAAACGGAATTAAAATGAAGAAGTTATGAATTTATTAAGTTTTAAGTGTTGGATAAAAGATTACATAGGATATTAATTTTAATGTGATATTCATGTCAAAACAGAGGTACTATGTGATGAACAATAATATTATAGAATTATAGAAATTGAAATGATCTCATTTGGACTTAATATGAATTTTCTATGGATTTAACCATATTCTGGAATTGTTTTTATATTAAAAATTCAATTTCTAATTCAATTTCTCTGTTTTTCTTATTAACTGGACTGTGCCTCAAATACAGGAAACTGCAGGGTCTCTGGAGCAAAATTTTCTAAGACACAGAGCGCACCAGTCGAGGACGGCGGGTTGATTCTCATTAAACCCAGGGGCTCTTAAGCAAAAGAGTCGGCCGAAGGGGTATCCTCTATTATCAACCGTAGGATCTGGATCTTACGGCCCGAGTTAGATTGTTGCGGTTAAAGGACCCGCGCGTTATATGAACCCCACGTCCCGCGATCAACGGACCACGCCGCGCCATTCCCAGATCAAATCTGCGCCCTTAGATCCTAGATCTACGTTTACGTTTTAATGAAGCCTGAAACACGCACCAATCGTCCGATTCTAATCGAACGCTGCCCATTCATTTGCCCTTCACTGGTATCCTTGCTCGATCTAGACCGTTCGCAGAGATCGACGGTTAAGAACCCGTCTTCCCCCACCCATCGGCCACCATGGCCGAGCACCCAGCCGCGGCGGCGCGCCGTGCCGGAGTCCCGCGTCAACCATTTCCCCGGCGACAATCCGTTGCTTTAGTTAGCAAAAAACGATGCGGATGCGATTGGGAGCGCCATGGAGCAGTTAGCTCGCCGCAGCAAGCAATGGGGATCCCTGGCCACGTGAAGGGGCAAATCCACAGCAAAACCCAACACCGGTGAGCAATTCAGCCAACCCCGTGCACCGAACGCGCCTAGCGAGTCCCCGGTCGCCCTCCCGAAGTCAAGGTGAAGCTGCCGAGCCTGTCTTGGAGACCCAGCTGCTAGAGTATGCGCATGGCCTCGGTTCCTATGGTGCGAGCGGCTCAGGTGGCTAGGTCGGTTGGTCCCCGCCCCGCCGAACATCAACACCAATCGCAATACCGAGCTACGGCAATGGCAGAACAGAAGGTGAGCACATACCTTGTTTTGGCGTGGCACAAATCCCCAGCGTCGAGCTCCCAACTTCACCGCGGAATTTAGATTCCGGTGAGGTATTCTGCTAGCGCAGGGGGGGAAATTACTCCCACGGCCGATGACACGGACGCGATTACGAGTACGCCACGATCCTCCCCCAATTCTCCTCGCGCAGAGCTACCCGGTGCCCAGGATTTCTTCGCTCCCTCACACACACTCGGCGTCAATGGCAGAAGCGGCAGACTTCTCCCTCGTTCTCCCTGTACGTACGACGGTGGCGCGGAAGGTCTTTATCCCCAGCGCCCGTGGACCCCCGGACCCGAATTCCACGCGGAGGTTGGATCAAGCCACGACCGCAGGCCCGGCGACGTTCTCGTGCGTTAGCTGCGGCAAAGTTGGTTGGATTCGTTGGAGTTGTTGGAGACGCTGCTGACCGAGCCGGCCCACCGGTCAGAGGCAAAGATCCCGAGCGCGTGCTGCGGACGACCGACGAGCGGGCCCAGCAGCAGTGTCACAGAAGAGTGTCCGCAACAGCTGATGTGTGGGTCCGGTTGCCAGAGCGCCGCGCGCGGGATTGAGGAGTGGGCCGCGCAGTGAACAGAAGTTGGGCCAAATTGGTGTTCTGAGCCCAGTTATAGTTTTATTCTTTTCCCCTTTTTCTTTTCTTTTCATTTCTTTTCAATTTCAAACTTCAATTCAAATTCAAACTTTGTGGCACTTTGTATACTGGCTAATTATTTATTTTGATCATATCAACTGTAATGAAGTTATTTTAATGACAATTTTATTTGTATTGAATAGTATTCCTTTCTCTTTTCTATTTTCATGGTTTTATTTTCAAGTTAGACCTTAAATTCTATGGAACCCTTGATATGCTATTAATGGTATATTTATCTTATTAAGCACAAATGCACAACCAAATAAAAACTCAGCATGATGCATGCACTTTAATGGTATATCCTTTTATTACTTATTTGTTTTTGAATGTAGTGCTCACATGTGATGATGCATAAAGGTCAAACTCATATAAAGAGAGATTGTTTCTCTATTGGTATTATCTCTAACAAATACAAAGTGGGTGTTACAATCATCGACCAAAGGCTCATACACCTCACCCCACATGTGTTTCCTTGCCATAGACCACATTCTTGGATTTCTGGTGGTGACCATTTCTTGGTCAAAAATCCGTAGGTGTTAGCCTTCGGTATTATTGAAAATGGTCGTTCATGGCTATTTTCGACAAAAATGGGGGTTGTGTGGCCATTGATCATCGACCAAAGGCTCATACACCTCACCCCACATATGTTTCCTTGCCATATACCACATTCTTGGATTTCTGGTGGAGACCATTTGTTGGTCAAAAATCCGTAGGTGTTAGCTTTCGGTATTATTGAAAATGGTCGTTTATGGCTATTTTCATAAAAAATGGGGGTTGTGTGGCAATTAATCGTCGACCAGAGGCTCGTACACCTCACCCCACATATGTTTCCTTGCCATAGTGCACACTCTTGGATTTCTGGTGGAGACCATTTCTTGGTCAAAAATTCGTACGTGTTAGCCTTCGGTATTATTGAAAATGGTCGTTCATGGCTATTTTCGACAAAATGGGGGTTGTGTGGCCATTGATCATCGACCAGAGGCTCGTACACTTCACCCACATATGTTTCCTTGCCGTAGATCACATTCTTGGATTTCTGGTGGAGACCATTTCTTGGTCAAAAATTCGTACGTGTTAGCCTTCGGTATTATTGAAAATGGTCGTTCATGGCTATTTTGACAAAATAGAGGTTCTGTGGCCATTGATCATCGACCAGAGGCTCATACACCTCACCCCACATATTTTTCCTTGACATAGATCACATTTTTGGATTTCTGGTGGTGACCATTTCTTGGGCAAAAATCCGAATGTGTTAGCCTTCGATATTATTGAAAATGGTCATTCATGGCTATTTTCGACAAAAATGGGGGTTGTGTGGCCATTTATCTTCAACCAGAGGCTCATACACCTCACTACACATGTTTTCTTGCCATATATCACATTCTTGGATCTATGGTGGAGACCAGTTCTTGGTCAAAAATCCATAGGTGTTAGCCTTCAGTGTCATTGAAAATAGTTGTTCATGGCAATTTTCGACAAAAATGGGGGTTGTGTGGCCATTGATAATCGACCAGGGGCTCGTACACCTCACCCCACATATGTTTCCTTGCCATAGATCACATTCTTGGATTTCTGGTGGAGACCATTTCTTGGTCAAAAATCCGTAGGTGTTAGCCTTCGGTATTATTGAAAATGGTCGTTCATGGCTATTTTCGACAAAACTGGGGGTTGTGTGGCCATTTATCATCGACCAAAGGCTCGTACACCTCACCCCGCATATGTTTAATTGCCATAGATAACAATCTTGGATTTCTCGTGGAGACCATTTCTTGGTCAAAAATCCGTACGTGTTAGCCTTCGGTATTATTGAAAATGGTCGTTCATGGCTGTTTTCGACAAAAATGGGGGTTGTGTGGCCATTGATCATCGACCAGAGGCTCGTACACCTCACCCCAAATATGTTTCCTTGCCATAGATCATATTCTTGGATTTCTGGTGGAGACGATTTCTTGGTCAAAAATTCGTAGGTGTTAGCCTTCGGAATTATTGAAAATGGTCGTTCATGGCTATTTTCGACAAAAATGGGGGTTGTGTGGCCATTGATCATCGATCAGAGGCTCGTACACCTCACCCCACATATGTTTCCTTGCCATAGATCACATTCTTGGATTTCTGGTGGAGACCATTTCATGGTCAAAAATCTGTAGGTGTTAGCCTTCGGTATTATTGTAAATGGTCGTTCATGGCTATTTTCAACAAAAATGGGGGTTGTGTGGCCATTGATCATTGACCAGAGGCTTATACACCTCACCCCACATATGTTTCCTTGCCATAGATCACATTCTTGGATTTCTGGTGGAGACCATTTCTTGGTAAAAAATCCGTACGTGTTAGCCTTCGGTATTATTGAAAATGGTCATTCATGGCTATTTTCGACACAAATGGGGGTTGTGTGGCCATTGATCTTCGACCAGAGGCTCATACACCTCACTACACATATGTTTCCTTGCCATAGATCACATTCTTGGATTTATGGTTTAGACCATTTCTTGGTCAAAAATCCATAGGTGTTAGCCTTCAGTGTCATTGAAAATGGTCGTTCATGGCTATTTTCGACAAAAATGGGGGTTGTGTGGCCATTGATCATCGACCAGAGGCTCGTACACTTCACCCCACAAATGTTTTCTTGCCATAGATCACAATCTTGAATTTCTCGTGGAGACCATTTGTTGGTCAAAAATTCGTAGGTGTTAGCCTTCAGTGTCATTGGAAATGGTCATTCATGGCTATTTTTGACAAAAATGGGGGTTGTGTCGCCATTGATCATCCACCAGAGGCTCGTACACCTCACCCCACATAAGTTTCCTTACCATAGACCACATTCTTGGATTTCTGGTGGAGACCATTTCTTGGTCAAAAATCTGTAGGTGTTAGCCTTCGGTATTATTGAAAATGGTCGTTCATGGCTATTTTCGACAAAAATGGGGGTTGTGTGGCAATTGATCATCGACCAAAGGCACATACACCTCACCCCACATATGTTTCCTTGCCATAGACCACATTCTTGGATTTCTGGTGGAGACCATTTCTTGGTCAAAAATCCATAGGTGTTAGCCTTCAGTGTCATTGAAAATGGTCGTTCATGGCTATTTTCGACCAAAATGGGCGTTGTGTGGCCATTGATCATCGACCAGAGGCTCGTACACTTCACCCCACAAATGTTTTCTTGCTATAGATCACATTCTTGGATTTCTGGTGGAGACCATTTGTTGGTCAAAAATCTGTTGGTGTTAGCCTTCGGTATTATTGAAAATGGTCGTTCATGGCTATTTTCGACAAAAATGGGGGTTGTGTGGCCATTTATCATCGACCAGAGGCTCGTACACCTCACCCCACATATGTTTACTTGCCATAGATCACATTCTTGGATTTCTGGTGGAGACCATTTCTTGGTTAAAATTCCGTACGTGTTAGCCTTCGGTATTATTGAAAATGGTCATTAATGGCTATTTTCGACAAAAATGGGGTTGTGTGGCCATTGATTATCGACCAGAGGCTCGTACACCTCACCCCACATATGTTTCCTTGCCATAGATCACATTCTTGGATTTCTGGTGGTGACCATTTCTTGGTCAAAAATCCGTAGGTGTTAGCCTTCGGTATTATTGAAAATGGTCGTTCAAGGCTATTTTCATCAAAAATGGGGGTTGTGTGGCCATTTATTATCAACCAGAGGCTCGTACACCTCACCCCACATATGTTTCCTTGCCATAGATCACATTCTTGGATTTCTAGTGGAGACCATTTCTTGGTCAAAATTCGTACGTGTTAGCCTTCGGTATTATTGAAAATGGTCGTTCATGGCTATTTTCGACAAAATGGGGGTTGTGTGGCCATTGATCATCGACCAGACACTCGTACACCTCACCCACATATGTTTCCTTGCTGTAGATCACATTCTTGGATTTCTGGTGGAGACCATTTCTTGGTCAAAAATCCGTACGTGTTAGCCTTCGGTATTATTGAAAATGGTCGTTCATGGCTATTTTCGACAAAATAGAGGTTCTGTGGCCATTGATCATCGACCAGAGGCTCATACACCTCACCCACATATGTTTCCTTGCCATAGATCACATTCTTGGATTTCTGGTGGAGACCATTTCTTGGGCAAAAATCCGAATGTGTTAGCCTTCGGTATTATTGAAAATCGCTATTCATGGCTATTTTCGACAAAAATGGGGGTTGTGTGGCCATTTATCTTCAACTAGAGGCTCATACACCTCACTACACATATGTTTTCTTGCCATAGATCACATTCTTGGATCTATGGTGGAGACCAGTTCTTGGTCAAAAATCCATAGGTGTTAGCCTTCAGTGTCATTGAAAATAGTCGTTCATGGCTATTTTCGACAATAATGGGGGTTGTGTGGCCATTGATAATCGACCAGAGGCTCGTACACCTCACCCCACATATGTTTCCTTGCCATAGATCACATTCTTGGATTTCTGGTAGAGACCATTTCTTGGTCAAAAATCCGTAGGTGTTAGCCTTCGGTATCATTAAAAATGGTCGTTCATGGCTATTTTCGACAAAAATGGGGATTGTGTGGCCATTGATCATCGACCAGAGGCTCGTACACCTCACCCCACATATGTTTTATTGCCATAGATCAAAATCTTGGATTTCTCGTGGAGACCATTTCTTGGTCAAAAATCCGTACGTGTTAGCCTTCGGTATTATTGAAAAAGGTCGTTCATGGCTATTTTCGACAAAAATGGGGGTTGTGTGGCCATTGATCATCGACAAGAGGCTCGTACACCTCACCCGACATATAATTCCTTGCCATAGATCATATTCTTGGATTTCTGGAGGAGACGATTTCTTGGTCAAAAATCCGTAGGTTTTAGCCTTCGGTATTATTGAAAATGGTCGTTCATGGCTATTTTCGACAAAAATGGGAGTTGTACACCTCACCCCACATATGTTTCCTTGCCATAGATCAAATTCTTGGATTTCTAGTGGAGACCATTTCTTGGTCAAAAATCCATAGGTGTTAGCCTTCGATATTATTGTAAATGGTCGTTCATGGCTATTTTCGACAAAAATGGGGGTTGTGTGGCCATTGGTCATCGACCAGAGGCTCATACACCTCACCCCACATATGTTTCCTTGCCATAGATCACGTTCTTGGATTTCTGGTGGAGACCATTTCTTGGTCAAAAATCTGTAGGTGTTAGCCTCTGGTATTATTGAAAATGGTCGTTCATGGCTATTTTGATAAAAAAACGGGGGTTGTATGGCCATTTATCATCGACCAGAGGCTCGTACACCTCACCCCACATATGTTTCCTTGCCATAGATCACATTCCTGGATTTCTGGTGGAGACCATTTCTTGGGCAAAAATACGAATGTGTTAGCCTTCGGTATTTTTGAAAATGGTCATTCATGGCTATTTTCGATAAAAATGGGGGTTGTGTGGCCATTGATCTTCGACCAGAGGCTCATACACCTCACTACACATATGTTTCCTTGCCATATATCATATTCTTGGATTTATGGTGGAGACCATTTCTTGGTCAAAAATCCATAGGTGTTAGCCTTCAGTGTCATTGAGAATGGTCGTTCATGGCTATTTTCGACAAAATAGAGGTTCTGTGGCCATTGATCATCGACCAGAGGCTCGTACACCTCACCCCACATATGTTTCCTTGCCATAGATCACATTCTTGGATTTCTGATGGAAACCATTTCTTGGTCAAAAATCCGTAGGTGTTAGCCTTCGGTATTATTGAAAATGGTCATTCATAGCTATTTTCGACAAAAATGGGGGTTGTGTGGCCATTTATCTTCAACCAGAGGCTCATACACCTCACTACACATATGTTTTCTTGCCATATATCACATTCTTGGATCTATGGTGGAGACCAGTTCTTAGTCAAAAATCCGTAGGTGTTAGCCTTCAGTGTCATTGAAAATAGTCGTTCATGGCTATTTTCGACAAAAATGGGGGTTGTGTGGCCATTGATAATGGACCAGAGGCTCGTACACCTCACCCCACAAATGTTTCCTTGCCATATATCACATTCTTGGATTTCTGGTGGAGACCATTTCTTGGTCAAAAATCCGTATGTGTTAGCCTTCGGTATTATTGGAAATGGTCGTTCATGGCTATTTTCGACAAAAAAGGGGGTTGTGTGGCCATTTATCTTCGACCAGAGGCTCGTACACCTCACCCCACATATGTTTCATTACCATAGATCACAATCTTGGATTTCTCGTGGAGACCATTTCTTGGTCAAAAATCCGTACGTGTTAGCCTTCTGTATTATTGAAAATGGTCGTTCATGACTAGTTTCGACAAAAATGGGGGTTGTGTGGCCATTGATCATCGACCAGAGGCTCGTACACCTCACCCCACATATGTTTCCTTGCCATAGATAATATTCTTGGATTTCTGGTGCAGACGATTTCTTGGTCAAAAATCCATAGGTGTTAGCCTTCTGTATTATTGAAAATGGTCGTTCATGGCTATATTCGACAAAAATGGGGGTTGTGTGGCCATTGATCATCGACCAGAGGCTCGTACACCTCACCCCACATATGTTTCCTTGCCATAGATCACATTCTTGGATTTATGGTGGAGACCGTTTCTTGGTCAAAAATCTGTAGGTGTTAGCCATCGGTATTATTGAAAATGGTCGTTCATGGCTATTTTCGACAAAAATGGGGGTTGTGTGGCCATTCATCATCGACCAGAGGCTCACACACCTCACCCCACATATGTTTCCTTGCCATAGATCACATTCTTGGGTTTCTGGTGGAGACTATTTCTTTGTCAAAAATCCGTAGGTGTAAGCCTCTGGTATTATTGAAAATGGTCGTTCATTTTTGACCAAGAAATGGTCTCCACCAGAAATCCAAGAATGTGATCTATGGCAAGGAAACATTTGTGGGTTGAGGTGTACGAGCCTCTGCTCGATTATCAATGGCCACACAACCCCCATTTTTGTCGAAAATAGCCATTACGACTATTTTCAATGACACTGAAGGCTAACACCTGCGGATTTTTGACCAAGAACTGGTCTCCACCATAGATCCAAAAATGTGATATATGGCAAGAAAACATATGTGTAGTGAGGTGTATGAGCCTCTGGTTGAAGATAAATGGCCACACAACCCCCATTTTTGTCGAAAATAGCCATGAACGACCACGACCATTTTCAATAATACCGAAGGCTAACACCTACGGATTTTTGAGCAAAAAATGGTCTCCACCAGAAATCCAAGAATGTGATCTATGGCAAGGAAACATATGTGGGGTGAGGTGTATGAGCCTCTGGTCGATGATCAATGGCTACAGAACCTCTATTTTGTCGAAAATAGCCATGAACGACCATTTTCAATGACATTGAAGGCTAACACGTACGAATTTTTGACCAAGAAATGGTCTCCACCAGAAATCCAAGAATGTGATCTATGGCAAGAAACATATGTGTAGTGAGGTGTATGAGCCTCTAGTCGAAGATCAATGGAGAAACAACCCCCATTTTTATCGAAAATAGCCATGAATGACCATTTTCAAAAATACCGAAGGCTAACACATTCGGATTTTTGCCCAAGAAATGGTCTTCACCAGAAATCCAAGAATGTGATCTATGGCAAGGAAACATGTGTGGGGTGAGGTGTACGAGCCTCTGGTCGATGATCAATGGCCACACAACCCCCATTTTGTCGAAAATAGCCATGAACGACCATTTTCAATAATACCGAAGGCTAACACGTACGAATTCTTGACCAAGAAATGGTCTCCACCAGAATTCCAAGAATGTGATCTATGGCAAGAAACATATGTGGGGTGAGGTGTACGAGCCTCTGGTCGATGATAATTGGCCATACAACCCCCATTTTTTATCAAAATAGCCATGAACGACCATTTTCAATAATACCAGAGGCTAACACCTACAGATTTTTGACCAAGAAATGGTCTCCACCAGAAATCCAAGAATGTGATCTATGGCAAGGAAACATATGTGGGGTGAGGTGTATGAGCCTCTGGTCGATGATCGATGGCCACACAACCCCCATTTTTATCGAAAATAGCCATGAACGACCATTTACAATAATATTGAAGGCTAACAGCTACGAATTTTTGACAAAGAAATGGTCTCCACCATAAATCCAAGAATTTGATCTATGGCAAGGAAACATATGTGGGGTGAGGTGTACGAGCCTCTGGTGGATGATCAATGGCCACAGAACCCCCATTTTTGTCGAAAATAGCCATGAACGACCATTTTCAATAATACCGAAGGCTAACACCTACGGATTTTTGACCAAGAAATCGTCTACACCAGAAATCCAAGAATATGATCTATGGCAAGGAATTATATGTCGGGTGAGGTGTACGAGCCTCTGGTCGATGATCAATGGCCACACAACCCCCATTTTTGTCGAAAATAGCCATGAACGACCATTTTCAATAATACCGAAGGCTAACACGTACGGATTTTTGACCAAGAAATGGTCTCCACGAGAAATCCAAGATTTTGATCTATGGCAATAAAACATATGTGGGGTGAGGTGTACGAGCCTCTGGTCGATGATCAATAGCCACACAACCCCCAGTTTTATCGAAAATAGCCATGAACGACCATTTTCAATAATACCGAAGGCTAACACCTACGGATTTTTGACCAAGAAATGGTCTCCACCAGAAATCCAAGAATGTGATCTATGGCAAGGAAACATATGTGGGGTGACGTGTATGAGCCTCTGGTCGATTATCAATGGCCACACAACCCCCATTATTGTCGAAAATAGCCATGAACGACTATTTTCAATGACACTAAAGGCTAACACCTGTGGATTTTTGACCAAGAACTGGTCTCCACCATAGATCCAAGAATGTGATCTATGGCAAGAAAATATATGTGTAGTGAGGTGTATGAGCCTCTGGTTGAAGATAAATGGCCACACAACCCCCATTTTTGTCGAAAATAGCCATGAATAACCATTTTCAATAATACCGAAAGCTAACACATTCGGATTTTTGCCCAAGAAATGGTCTCCACCAGAAATCCAAGAATGTGATCTGCGGCAAGGAAACATATGTGGGTGAGGTGTATGAGCCTCTGGTCGATGATCAATGGCCACAGAACCTCTATTTTGTCGAAAATTGCCATGAACGACCATTTTCAATAATACCGAAGGCTAACACGTACAGATTTTTGACCAAGAAATGGTCTCCACCAGAAATCCAAGAATGTGATCTACGGCAAGGAAACATATGTGGGTGAGGTGTACGAGCCTCTGGTCGATGATCAATGGCCACACAACCCCCATTTTGTCGAAAATAGCCATGAACGACCACGACCATTTTCAATAATACCGAAGGCTAACACGTACGAATTTTTGACCAAGAATTGGTCTCCACTAGAAATCCACGAATGTGATCTATGGCAAGGAAACATATGTGGGGTGAGGTGTACGAGCCTCTGGTTGATGATAAATGGCCACACAATCCCCATTTTTTATGAAAATAGCCATGAACGACCATTTTCAATAATACCGAAGGCTAACACCTACGGATTTTTGACCAACAAATGGTCTCCACCAGAAATCCAAGAATGTGGTCTATGGCAAGGAAACATATGTGGGGTGAGGTTTATGAGCCTTTGGTCGATGATCAATGGCCACACAACCCCCATTTTTGTCGAAAATAGCTATGAACGACCATTTTCAATAATACCGAAGGCTAACACCTACGGATTTTTGACCACGAAATTGTCACCACCAGAAATACAAGAATGTGATATATGGCAAGGAAACATATGTGGGGTGAGGTTTACGAGCCTCTGGTTGATGATCATTGGCCACACAACCCCCATTTTTGTTGAAAATAGCCATGAATGACCATTTTCAATAATACCGAAGGCTAACACGTATGAATTTTTGACCAAGAAATGGTCTCCACCAGAAATCCAAGAATGTGATCTATGGCAAGGAAACATATGTGGGGTGAGGTGTATGAGCCTCTGGTCAATGATAAATGGTCACACAACCCCCATTTTAGTCGAAAATAGCCATGAACGACCATTTTCAATAATACCGAAGGCTAACACCAACGGATTTTTGACCAAGAAATGGTATCCACCAGAAATCCTAGAATGTGATCTCTGGCAAGAAAACATATGTGGGGTGAAGTGTACGAGCCTCTGGTCGATGATCAATGGCCACACAAACCCCATTTTTGTCGAAAATAGCCATGAACGACCATTTTCAATGACACTGAAGGCTAACACCTACGGATTTTTGACCAAGAAATGGTCTCCACAATAAATCCAAGAATGTGATCTATGGCAAGGAAACATATGTGTAGTGAGGTGTATGAGCCTTTGGTCGAATATCAATGGCCACACAATCCCCATTTTTGTCGAAAATAGCCATGAACGACCATTTTCAATAGTACCGAAGGCTAAAACATTCAGATTTTTGACCAAGAAATGGTCTCCACCAGAAATCAAAGAATGTGATCTATGGCAAGGAAACATATGTGGGGTGAGGTTTACGAGACTCTGGTCGATGATCAATGGCCACATAACCCCCATTTTTGTCGAAAATAGCCATGAATGACCATTTTCAATAATACTGAAGGCTAACACGTATAGATTTTTGACCAATAAATGGTCTCCACCGGAAATCCAAGAATGTGATCTATGGCAAGGAAACATATGTGGGGTGAGGTGTATGAGCCTCTGGTTGATGATAAATGGCCACACAACCCCCATTTTTGATGAAAATAGCCATGAACGACCATTTTCAATAATACCGAAGGCTAACACCTACGGATTTTTGACCAACAAATGGTCTCCACCAGAAATCCCAGAATGTGGTCTATGGCAAGGAAACATATGTGGGGTGAGGTGTATGAGCCTTTGGTCGATGATCAATGGCCACACAACCCCCATTTTTGTCGAAAATAACTATGAACGACCATTTTCAATAATACCGAAGGCTAACACCTACGGATTTTTGACCAAGAAATGGTCACCACCAGAAATCCAAGAATGTGATCTATGGCAAGGAAACATATGTGGGGTGAGGTTTACGAGCCTCTGGTTGATGATCATTGGCCACACAACCCCCATTTTTGTTGAAAATAGCCATGAATGACCATTTTCAATAATACCGAAGGCTAACACGTACGGATTTTTGACCAAGAAATGGTCTCCACCAGAAATCCAAGAATGTGATCTATGGCAAGGAAACATATGTGGGGTGAGGTGTATGAGCCTCTGGTCGATGATAAATGGCCACACAACCTCCATTTTAGTCGAAAATAGCCATGAACGACCATTTTCAATAATACCGAAGGCTAACACCAACGGATTTTTGACCAAGAAATGGTCTCCACCAGAAATCCTAGAATGTGATCTCTGCAAGAAAACATATGTGGGGTGAAGTGTACGAGCCTCTGGTCGATGATCAATGGCCACACAAACCCCATTTTTGTCGAAAATAGCCATGAACGACCATTTTCAATGACACTGAAGGCTAACACCTACGGATTTTTGACCAAGAAATGGTCTCCACAATAAATCCAAGAATGTGATCTATGGCAAGGAAACATATGTGTAGTGAGGTGTATGAGCCTTTGGTCGAATATCAATGTCCACACAACCCCCATTTTTGTCGAAAATAGCCATGAACGACCATTTTCAATAGTACCAAAGGCTAAAACATTCAGATTTTTGACCAAGAAATGGTCTCCACCAGAAATCAAAGAATGTGATCTATGGCAAGGAAACATATGTGAGGTGAGGTTTACGAGCCTCTGGTCGATGATCAATGGCCACACAACCCCCATTTTTGTCGAAAATAGCCATGAATGACCATTTTCAATAATACTGAAGGCTAACACGTACAGATTTTTGACCAATAAATGGTCTCCACCGGAAATCCAAGAATGTGATCTATGGCAAGGAAACATATGTGGGGTGAGGTGTACGAGCCTCTGGTCGATGATCATTGGCCACACAACCCCCATTTTTGTCGAAAATAGCCATGAATGACCATATTCAATAATACCGAAGGCTAACACGTACGAATTTTTGACCAAGAAATGGTCTCCACCAGAAATCCAAGAATGTGATCTATGGCAAGGAAACATATGTGGGGTGAATTGCACGAGCCTCTGGTCGATGATAAATGGCCACACAACCCCCATTTTAGTCGAAAATAGCCATGAACGACCATTTTCAATAATACCGAAGGCTAACTCCAACAGATTTTTGACCAAGGAATGGTCTCCTCCAGAAATCCAAGAATGTGATCTATGGAAAGAAAACATATGTGGGGTGAAGTGTATGAGCCTCTGGTCGATGATCAATGCCCACACAACCCCCATTTTTGTCGAAAATAGCCATGAACGACCATTTTCAATGACACTAAAGGCTAACACCGATGGATTTCTGACCAAGAAATGGTCTCCACCATAAATCCAAGAATGTGATCTATGGCAAGGAAACATATGTGTAGTGAGGTGTATGAGCCTCGGGTCGAAGATCAATGGCCACACAACCCCCATTTTTGTCGAAAATAGCCATGAATGACCATTTTCAAAAATACCAAAGGCTAACACATTCGGATTTTTGCCCAAGAAATGGTCTCCACCAGAAATCCAAGAATGTGATCTATGGCAAGGAAACATATGTGGGGTGAGGTGTACAAGCCTCTGGTCGATGATCAATGGCCACACAACCCCCATTTTGCCGAAAATAGCCATGAACGACCATTTTCAATAATACCAAAGGCTAACACGTACGAGTTTTTGACCAAGAAATGGTCTCCACCAGAAATCCAAGAATGTGATCTATGGCAAGGAAACATATGTGGGGTGAGGTTTATGAGCCTCTAGTCGATGATAAATGGCCACACAACCCCCATTTTTTATGAAAATAGCCATGAGCGACCATTTTCAATAATACTAGAGGCTAACACCTACGGATTTTTGACAAAGAAATGGTCTCCACCATAAATCCAAGAATGTGATCTATGGAAAGGAAACATGTGTAGTGAGGTGTATGAGCCTTTGGTCGAATATCAATGGCCACACAACCCCCATTTTTGTCGAAAATAGCCATGAACGACCATTTTCAATAGTATCGAAGGCTAAAACATTCAGATTTTTGACCAAGAAATGGTCTCCACCAGAAATCAAAGAATGTGATCTATGGCAAGGAAACATATGTGGGGTGAGGTTTACGAGCCTCTGGTCGATGATCAATGGCCACACAACCCCCATTTTTGTCGAAAATAACCATGAATGACCATTTTCAATAATACTGAAGGCTAACACGTATAGATTTTTGACCAATAAATGGTCTCCACCAGAAATCCAAGAATGTGATCTATGGCAAGGAAACATATGTGGGGTGAGGTGTATGAGCCTCTGGTCGATGATAAATGGCCACACAACCCCCATTTTAGTCGAAAATAGCCATGAACGACCATTTTCAATAATACCGAAGGCTAACACCAACGGATTTTTGACTAAGAAATGGTCTCCATCAGAAATCCAAGAATGTGATCTATGGCAAGAAAACCTATGTGGGGTGAAGTGTACGAGCCTCTGGTCGATGATCAATGGCCACACAACCCCCATTTTTGTCGGAAATAGCCATGAACGACCATTTTCAATGACACTGAAGGCTAACACCTACGGATTTTTGACCAAGAACTGGTCTCCACCATAAATCCAAGAATGTGATCTATGGCAAGGAAACATATGTGTAGTGAGATGTATGAGCCTCTGGTCAAAGATCAATGGCCACACAACCCCCATTTTTGTCGAAAATAGCCATGAATGACAATTTTCAATAATACCGAAGGCTAACACATTCGGATTTTTGCCCAAGAAATGGTCTCCACTAGAAATCCAAGAATGTGATCTATGATAAGCAAACATATGTGGGGTGAGTTTTACGAGCCTTTGGTCGATGATCAATGGCCACACAACCCCCATTTTGTCGAAAATAGCCATGAACGATCATTTTCAATAATACTGAAGGCTAACACTTATGAATTTTTGACCAAGAAATGGTCTCCACCAGAAATCCAAGAATGTGATCTATAGCAAGGAAACATATGTGGGGTGAGGTGTACGAGCCTCTGGTCGATGATAAATGGCCACACAACCCCCATTTTTGATGAAAATAGCCATGAACGACCATTTTCAATAATACCGAAGGCTAACACCTACGGATTTTTGACCAAGAAATGGTCTCCACCTGAAATCCAAGAATGTGATCTATGGAAAGGAAACATATGTGGGGTGAGGTGTATGAGCCTCTGGTCGATGATCAATGGCCAAAGAACCCCCATTTTTGTCAAAAATAGCCATGAACGACCATTTTCAATAATACCGAAGGCTAACACCTACGGATTTTTGACCAAGAAATGGTCTCCACCAGAAATCCAAAATGTGATCTATGGCAAGGAAACATATGTGTGGTGAGGTGTACGAGCCTTTGGTCGATGATCAATGGCCACATAACCCCCATTTTTGTCGAAAATAGCCATGAACGACCATTTTCAATGACACTAAAGGGTAACACCTACATATTTTTGACCAAGAAATGGTCTCCACCATAAGTCCAAGAATGTGATCTATGGCAAGGAAACATATGTGGGGTGAGGTGTATGGGCCTCTGGTCGTTGATCAATGGCCACACAACGCCCATTTTTTGTCGAAAATAGCGATCAACGACCATTTTCAATAATACAGAAGGCTAACACGTATGGATTTTTGACCAAGAAATGGTCTCCACCAGAAATCCGAGAATGTGATATATGGCAAGGAAACATATGTGGGGTGAGGTGTACGAGCCTCTGGTCGATGATCAATGGCCACACAACTCCCATTTTGTCGAAAATAGCCATTAACGACCATTTTCAATGACACTGAAGGCTAACACCTACGGAATTTTGACGAAGAAATGGTCTCCACCATAAATCCAAGAATGTGATCTATGGCAAGGAAACATATGTGTAGTGAGGTGTATGAGCCTCTGGTCGAAGATCAATGGCCACACAACACCCATTTTTTGTCGAAAATCGCCATGAATGACCATTTTCAATAATACCGAAGGATAACACATTCAGATTTTTTCCGAAGAAATGGTCTCCACCAGAAATCCAAGAATGTGATCTATGGCAATGAAACATATGTGGGGTGAGGTGTACGAGCCTCTGGTCGATGATCAATGGCCACACAACCCCCATTTTTGTCAAAAATAGCCATGAACGACCATTTTCAATGACACTGAAGGCTAACACTCACGGATTTTTGACAAAGAAATGGTCTCCACCATAAATCTAAGAATGTGATCTATGGCAAGGAAACATATGTGTAGTGAGGTGTATGAGCCTCTGGTCGAATATCAATGGCCACACAACCCTTATTTCTGTCGAAAATAGCCATGAACGACCATTTTCAATAGAACCGAAGCTAACACATTCGGATTTTTGACCAAGAAATGGTCTCCTCCAGAAATCCAAGAATGTGATCTATGGCAAGAAAACATATGTGGGGTGAAGTGTACGAGCCTCTAGTCGATGATCAATGGCCACACAACCCCCATTTTTGTCGAAAATAGCCATGAACGACCATTTTCAATGACACTAAAGGCTAACACCTATGGATTTCTGACCAAGAAATGGTCTCCACCATAAATCCATGAATGTGATCTATGGCAAGGAAACATATGTGTAGTGAGGTGTATGAGCCTCTGGTCGAAGATCAATGGCCACACAACCCCCATTTTTGTCGAAAATAGCCATGAATGACCATTTTCAAAAATACCGAAGGCTAACACATTCGGATTTTTTTCCCAAGAAATGGTCTCCACCAGAAATCCAACAATGTGATCTATGGCAAGGAAACATATGTGGGGTGAGGTGTATGAGCCTCTGGTCGATGATCAATGGCCACACAACCCCCATTTTGTCGAAAATAGCCATGAACGACCATTTTCAATAATACCGAAGGCTAACATGTATGAATTTTTGACCAAGAAATGGTCTCCACCAGAAATCCAAGAATGTGATCTATGGCAAGGAAACATATGTGGGTGAGGTTTACGAGCCTCTAGTCGATGATAGATGGCCACACAACCCCCATTTTTGATGAAAATAGCCATGAGCGACCATTTTCAATAATACTAGAGGCTAACACCTACGGATTTTTGACTAAGAAATGGTCTCCACCAGAAATCCAAGAATGTGATCTATGGCAAGGAAACATATGTGGGGTGAGGTGTATGAGCCTCTGGTCGATGATCAATGGCCACACAACCCCCATTTTTGTCGAAAATAGCCATGAACGACCATTTTCAATAATACCGAAGGCTAACACCTACGGATTTTTGACCAAGAAATGGTCTCCACCTGAAATCCAAGAATGTGATCTATGGAAAGGAAACATATGTGGGGTGAGGTGTATGAGCCTCTGGTCGATGATCAATGGCCAAAGAACCCCCATTTTTGTCAAAAATAGCCATGAACGACCATTTTCAATAATACCGAAGGCTAACACCTACGGATTTTTGACCAAGAAATGGTCTCCACCAGAAATCCAAAATGTGATCTATGGCAAGGAAACATATGTGTGGTGAGGTGTACGAGCCTTTGGTCGATGATCAATGGCCACATAACCCCCATTTTTGTCGAAAATAGCCATGAACGACCATTTTCAATGACACTAAAGGGTAACACCTACAGATTTTTGACCAAGAAATGGTCTCCACCATAAGTCCAAGAATGTGATCTATGGCAAGGAAACATATGTGGGGTGAGGTGTATGGGCCTCTGGTCGTTGATCAATGGCCACACAACGCCCATTTTTTGTCGAAAATAGCGATCAACGACCATTTTCAATAATACAGAAGGCTAACACGTATGGATTTTTGACCAAGAAATGGTCTCCACCAGAAATCCGAGAATGTGATATATGGCAAGGAAACATATGTGGGGTGAGGTGTACGAGCCTCTGGTCGATGATCAATGGCCACACAACTCCCATTTTGTGGAAAATAGCCATTAACGACCATTTTCAATGACACTGAAGGCTAACACCTACGGAATTTTGACGAAGAAATGGTCTCCACCATAAATCCAAGAATGTGATCTATGGCAAGGAAACATATGTGTAGTGAGGTGTATGAGCCTCTGGTCGAAGATCAATGGCCACACAACACCCATTTTTTGTCGAAAATCGCCATGAATGACCATTTTCAATAATACCGAAGGATAACACATTCAGATTTTTTCCCAAGAAATGGTCTCCACCAGAAATCCAAGAATGTGATCTATGGCAATGAAACATATGTGGGGTGAGGTGTACGAGCCTCTGGTCGATGATCAATGGCCACACAACCCCCATTTTTGTCAAAAATAGCCATGAACGACCATTTTCAATGACACTGAAGGCTAACACTCACGGATTTTTGACAAAGAAATGGTCTCCACCATAAATCTAAGAATGTGATCTATGGCAAGGAAACATATGTGTAGTGAGGTGTATGAGCCTCTGGTCGAATATCAATGGCCACACAACCCTTATTTCTGTCGAAAATAGCCATGAACGACCATTTTCAATAGAACCGAAGCTAACACATTCGGATTTTTGACCAAGAAATGGTCTCCTCCAGAAATCCAAGAATGTGATCTATGGCAAGAAAACATATGTGGGGTGAAGTGTACGAGCCTCTAGTCGATGATCAATGGCCACACAACCCCCATTTTTGTCGAAAATAGCCATGAACGACCATTTTCAATGACACTAAAGGCTAACACCTATGGATTTCTGACCAAGAAATGGTCTCCACCATAAATCCATGAATGTGATCTATGGCAAGGAAACATATGTGTAGTGAGGTGTATGAGCCTCTGGTCGAAGATCAATGGCCACACAACCCCCATTTTTGTCGAAAATAGCCATGAATGACCATTTTCAAAAATACCGAAGGCTAACACATTCGGATTTTTTTCCCAAGAAATGGTCTCCACCAGAAATCCAAGAATGTGATCTATGGCAAGGAAACATATGTGGGGTGAGGTGTATGAGCCTCTGGTCGATGATCAATGGCCACACAACCCCCATTTTGTCGAAAATAGCCATGAACGACCATTTTCAATAATACCGAAGGCTAACATGTATGAATTTTTGACCAAGAAATGGTCTCCACCAGAAATCCAAGAATGTGATCTATGGCAAGGAAACATATGTGGGTGAGGTTTACGAGCCTCTAGTCGATGATAGATGGCCACACAACCCCCATTTTTGATGAAAATAGCCATGAGCGACCATTTTCAATAATACTAGAGGCTAACACCTACGGATTTTTGACTAAGAAATGGTCTCCACCAGAAATCCAAGAATGTGATCTATGGCAAGGAAACATATGTGGGGTGAGGTGTATGAGCCTCTGGTCGATGATCAATGGCCACACAACCCCCATTTTTGTCGAAAATAGCCATGAACGACCATTTTCAATAATACCGAAGGCTAACACCTACGGATTTTTGACCAAGAAATGGTCTCCACCAAAAATCCAAGAATGTGATCTACGGCAAAGAAACATGTGGGGTGAGGTGTACGAGCCTCTAGTCGATGATCAATGGCCACACAACCCCTATTTTTGTCGAAAATAGCCATTAACAACCATTTTCAATGACACTTAAGGCTAACAACTACGGATTTTTGACCAAAAAATGGTCTCGACCATAAATCCAAGAATGTGATCTATGGCAAGGAAACATATGTGGGTTGAGGTGTACGAGCCTCTCATCGATGATCAATGGCCACACAACCCTAATTTTTGTCAAAAATAGCCATGAACGACCATTTTCAATGACACTGAAGGCTAACACATTCGGATTTTTGACCAAAAAATGGTCTGCATCAGAAATCAAAGAATGTGATCTATGGCAAGGAAACATATGTGGGGTGAGGTTTACGAGCCTCTGGTTGATGATCATTGGCCACACAACCCCCATTTTTATCAAAAATAGCCATGAATGACCATTTTCAATAATACTGAAGGCTAACACGTACGGATTTTTGACCAAGAAATGGTCTCCACCAGAAAACCAAGAATGTGATCTATGGCAAGGAAACATATGTGGGGTGAGGTGTATGAGCCTCTGGTCGATGATAAATGGCCACACAACCCACATTATAGTCGAAAATAGCCATGAACGACCATTTTCAATAATACCGAAGGCTAACACCAACAGATTTTTGACCAAGAAATGGTCTCCTCCAGAAATCCAAGAATGTGATCTATGGCAAGAAAACATATGTGGGGTGAAGTGTACGAGCCTCTGGTCGATGATCAATGGCCACACAACCCCCATTTTTGTCGAAAATAGCCATGAACGACCATTTTCAATGACACTAAAGGCTAACAACTATGGATTTCTGACCAAGAAATGGTCTCCACCATAAATCCAAGAATGTGATCTATGACAAGGAAACATATGTGTAGTGAGGTGTATGAGCCTCTGGTCGAAGATCAATGGCCACACAACCCCCATTTTTGTCGAAAATAGCCATGAATGACCATTTTCAAAAATACCAAAGGCTAACACATTCGGATTTTTTTCCCAAGAAATGGTCTCCACCAGAAATCCAAGAATGTGATCTATGGCAAGGAAACATATGTGGGGTGAGGTGTATGAGCCTCTGGTCGATGATCAATGGCCACACAACCCCCATTTTGTCGAAAATAGCCATGAACGACCATTTTCAATAATACCGAAGGCTAACACGTACGAATTTTTGACCAAGAAATGGTCTCCACCAGAAATCCAAGAATGTGATCTATGGCAAGGAAACATATGTGGGTGAGGTTTACGAGCCTCTAGTCGATGATAGATGGCCACACAACCCCCATTTTTGATGAAAATAGCCATGAACGACCATTTTCAATAATAGTAGAGGCTAACACCTACGGATTTTTGACTAAGAAATGGTCTCCACCAGAAATCCAAGAATGTGATCTATGGCAAGGAAACATATGTGGGGTGAGGTGTATGAGCCTCTGGTCGATGATCAATGGCCACACAACCCCCATTTTTGTCGAAAATAGCCATGAACGACCATTTTCAATAATACCGAAGGCTAACACCTACGGATTTTTGACCAACAAATGGTCTCCACCAAAAATCCAAGAATGTGATCTACGGCAAAGAAACATATGTGGGGTGAGGTGTACGAGCCTCTAGTCGATGATCAATGGCCGCACAACCCCTATTTTTGTCGAAAATAGCCATGAACAACCATTTTCAATGACACTGAAGGCTAACAACTACAGATTTTTGACCAAAAAATGGTCTCCACCATAAATCCAAGAATGTGATCTATGGCAAGGAAACATATGTGGGTTGAGGTGTACGAGCCTCTCGTCGATGATCAATGGCCACACAACCCTAATTCTTGTCAAAAATAGCCATGAACGACCATTTTCAATGACACTAAAGGCTAACACATTCGGATTTTTGACCAAAAAATGGTCTCCACCCGAAATCAAAGAATGTGATCTATGGCAAGGAAACATATGTGGGGTGAGGTTTACGAGCCTCTGGTTGATGATCATTGGCCACACAACCCCCATTTTTGTCCAAAATAGCCATGAATGACCATTTTCAATAATACTGAAGGCTAACACGTACGGATTTTTGACCATGAAATGGTCTCCACTAGAAATCCAAGAATGTGATCTATGGCAAGGAAACATATGTGGGGTGAGGTGTATGAGCCTCTGGTCGATGATATATGGCCACACAACCCCCATTATAGTCGAAAATAGCCATGAACGACCATTTTCAATAATACTGAAGGCTAACACGTACAGATTTTTGAACAATAAATGGTCTCCACCGGAAATCCAAGAATGTGATCTATGGCAAGGAAACATATGTGGGGTGAGGTGTATGAGCCTCTGGTCGATGATCATTGGCCACATAACCCCCATTTTTGTCGAAAATAGCCATGAATGACCATATTCAATAATACCGAAGGCTAACACGTACCGATTTTTGACCAAGAAATGGTCTCCACAGGAAATCCAAGAATGTGACCTATGGCAAGGAAACATATGTGGGGTGAATTGCACGAGCCTCTGGTCGATGATAAATGGCCACACAACTCCCATTTTAGTCGAAAATAGCCATGAACGACCATTTTCAATAATACCGAAGGCTAACACCAACAGATTTTTGATCAAGGAATGGTCTCCTCTAGAAATCCTAGAATGTGATCTATGGAAAGAAAACATATGTGGGGTGAAGTGTACGAGCCTCTGGTCGATGATCAATGGCCACACAACCCCCATTTTTGTTGAAAATAGCCATGAACGACCATTTTCAATGACACTAAACGCTAACACCTATGGATTTCTGACCAAGAAATGGTCTCCACCATAAATCCAAGAATGTGATCTATGCCAAGGAAACATATGTGTAGTGAGGTGTATGAGCCTCTGGTCAAAGATCAATGGCCACACAACCCCCATTTTTGTCGAAAATAGCCATGAATGACCATTTTCAAATATACCAAAGGCTAACACATTCGGATTTTTGCCCAAGAAATGGTCTCCACCAGAAATCCAAGAATATGAGCTATGGCAAGGAAACATATGTGGGGTGAGGTGTACGAGCCTCTGGTCGATGATCAATGGCCACACAACCCCCATTTTGCCGAAAATAGCCATGAACGACCATTTTCAATAATACCGAAGGCTAACACGTACGAGTTTTTGACCAAGAAATGGTCTCCACCAGAAATCGAAGAATGTGATCTATGGCAAGGAAACATATGTGGGGTGAGGTTTATGAGCCTCTAGTCGATGATAAATGGCCACACAACCCCCATTTTTTATGAAAATAGCCATGAGCGACCATTTTCAATAATACTAGAGGCTAACACCTACGGATTTTTGACCAAGAAATGGTCTCCACTAGAAATCCAAGAATGTGATCTATGGCAAGGAAACATATGTGGGGTGAGGTGTATGAGCCTCTGGTCGATGATCAATGGCCACACAACCCCCATTTTTGTCGAAAATAGCCATGAACAACCATTTTCAATAATACCGAAGACTAACACCTACGGATTTTTGACCAAGAAATGGTCTCCACCAGAAATCCAAGAATATGATCTACGGCAAGGAAACATATGTGGGGTGAGGTGTATGAGCCTCTGGTCGACGATCAATGGCCACACAACCCTAATTTTTGTCGAAAATAGCCATGAACGACCATTTTCAATGACACTGAAGGCTACCACCTACGGATTTTTGACCAAGAAATGGTCTCCACCATAAATCCAAGAATGTGATCTATGGCAAGGAAACATATGTGTAGTGAGGTGTATGAGCCTCTGGTCGAAGATCAATGGCCACACAACCCCCATTTTTGTCGAAAATAGCCATGAATGACCATTTTCAAAAATACCAAAGGCTAACACATTCAGATTTTTGCCCAAGCAATGGTCTCCACCAGAAATCCAAGAATGTGATCTATGGCAAGGAAACATATGTGGGGTGAGGTGTACGAGCCTCTGGTCGATGATCAATGGCCACACAACCCCCATTTTGCCAAAAATAGCCATGAACGACCATTTTCAATAATATCGAAGGCTAACACGTACGAGTTTTTGACCAAGAAATGGTCTCCACCAGAAATCCAAGAATGTGATCTATGGCAAGGAAACATATGTGGGGTGAGGTTTATGAGCCTCTAGTCGATGATAAATGGCCACACAACCCCCATTTTTTATGAAAATAGCCATGAGCGACCATTTTCAATAATACTAGAGGCTAACACCTACGGATTTTTGACCAAGATATGGTCTCCACCAGAAATCCAAGAATGTGATCTATGGCAAGGAAACATATGTGGGGTGAGGTGTATGAGCCTCTGGTCGATGATCAATGGCCACACAACCCTTATTTTTGTCGAAAATAGCCATGAACGACCATTTTCAATAATACCGAAGGCTAACACCTACGGATTTTTGACCAAGAAATGGTCTCCACCAGAAATCCAAGAATGTGATCTACGGCAAGGAAACATATGTGGGGTGAGGTGTATGAGCCTCTGGTCGATGATCAATGGCCACACAACCCTAATTTTTGTCGAAAATAGCCATGAACGACCATTTTCAATGACACTAAAGGCTAACACCTACGGATTTTTGACCAAGAAATGGTCTCCACCATAAATTCAAGAATGTGATCTATGGCAAGGAAACATATGTGTAGTGAGGTGTACGAGCCTCTGGTCGAAGATCAATGGCCACACAACCCCCATTTTTGTCGAAAATAGCCATGAATGACCATTTTCAAAAATACCAAAGGCTAACACATTCGGATTTTTGCCCAAGAAATGGTCACCACCAGAAATCCAAGAATGTGATCTATGGCAAGGAAACATATGTGGGGTGAGGTGTACGAGCCTCTGGTCGATGATCAATGGCCACACAACCCCCATTTTGCCGAAAATAGCCATGAACGACCATTTTCAATAATACCGAAGGCTAACACGTACGAGTTTTTGACCAAGAAATGGTCTCCACCAGAAATCCAAGAATGTGATCTATGGCAAGGAAACATATGCGGGGTGAGGTTTATGAGCCTCTAGTCGATGATAAATGGCCACACAACCCCCATTTTTTATGAAAATTGCCATGAGCGACCATTTTGAATAATACTAGAGGCTAACACCTACGGATTTTTGACCAAGAAATGGTCTCCACCAGAAATCCAAGAATGTGATCTATGGCAAGGAAACATATGTGGGGTGAGGTTTATGAGCCTCTGGTCGATGATCAATGGCCACACAACCCCCATTTTTGTCAAAAATAGCCATGAACGACCATTTTCAAAAATACCGAAGGCTAACACATTCGGATTTTTGACCAAGAAATGGTCTCCACCAGAAATCCAAGAATGTGATCTACGGCAAGGAAACATATGTGGGGTGAGGTGTATGAGCCTCTGGTCGACGATCAATGGCCACACAACCCTAATTTTTGTCGAAAATAGCCATGAACGACCATTTTCAATGACACTAAAGGCTAACACCTACGGATTTTTGACCAAGAAATGGTCTCCACCATAAATCCAAGAATGTGATCTATGGCAAGGAAACATATGTGTAGTGAGGTGTATGAGCCTCTAGTCCAATATCAATGGCCACACAACCCCCATTTTTATCGAAAATAGCCATGAACGACCATTTTCAATAGTTCCGAAGGCTAACACATTCGGATTTTTGACCAAGAAATGGTCTCCACCAGAAATCAAAGAATGTGATCTATGACAAGGAAACATATGTGGGGTGTGGTGTATGAGCCCTTGGTCGATGATCAATGGCCACACAACCCCCATTTTTGTCGAAAATAGCCATGAATGACCATTTTCAATAATACCGAAGGCTAACACGTACGGATTTTTGACCAAGAAATGGTCTCCACCAGATATCCAAGAATGTGATCTATGGCAAGGAAACATATGTGGGGTGAAGTGTACGAGCCTCTGGTCGATGATCAATGGCCACACAACCCCCATTTCAGTCGAAAATAGCTATGAACGACCATTTTCAATAATACCGAAGGCTAACACCAACAGATTTTTGACCAAGAAATGGTCTCCACCAGAAATCCAAGAATGTGATCTATGGCAAGAAAACCTATGTGGGGTGAAGTGTACGAGCCTCTGGTCGATGATCAATGGCCACACAACCCCCATTTTTTGTCGAAAATAGCCATGAACGACCATTTTCAATGACACTGAAGGCTAACACCTATGGATTTTTGACCAAGAAATGGTCTCCACCATAAATCCAAGAATTTGATCTATGGCAAGGAAACATATGTGCAGTGAGGTGTATGAGCCTCTGGTCGAAGATCAATGGCCACACAACCCCGATTTTTGTCGAAAATAGCCATGAATGACCATTTTCAAAAATACCGAAGGCTAACACATTCGGATTTTTACCCAAGAAATGGTCTCCACCAGAAATCCAAGAATGTGATCTATGGCAAGGAAACATATGTGGGGTTAGGTGTACGAGCCTCTGGTCAATGATCAATGGCCACACAACTCCCATTTTGTCAAAAATAGCCATGAACGACCATTTTCAATAATACCGAAGGCTAACACGTACGAATTTTTGACCAAGAAATGGTCTCCACCAGAAATCCAAGAATGTGATCTATGGCAAGGAAACATATGTGGGGTGAGGTGTATGAGCCTCTGGTCGATGATAAATGGCCACACAACCCCCATTTTTGATGCAAATAGCCATGAACGACCATTTTCAATAATACCAGAGGCTAACACCTACGGATTTTTTACCAAGAAATCGTCTCCACTAAAATCCAAGAATGTGATCTATGGCAAGGAAACATATGTGGAGTGAGGTGTATGAGCCTCTAGTCGATGATAAATGGCCACACAACCCCCATTTTTGTCGAAAATAGCCATGAACGACCATTTTCAATAATACCGAAGGCTAACACCAACGAATTTTTGACCAAGAAATGGTCCCCACCAGAAATCCAAGAATGTGATCTATGGCAAGAAAACATATGTGGGGTGAAGTGTACGAGCCTCTGGTCGATGATCAATGGCCACACAAACCCCATTTTTGTCGAAAATAGCCATGAACAACCATTTTCAATGACACTGAACGCTAACACCTACGGATTTTTGACCAAGAAATGGTCTCCACCATAAATCCAAGAATGCGATCTATGGAAAGGAAACAAGTGTAGTGAGGTGTATGAGCCTTTGGTCGAATATCAATGGCCACACAACCCCCATTTTTGTCGAAAATAGCCATGAACGACCATTTTCAATAGTACCGAAGGCTAAATCATTCAGATTTTTGACCAAGAAATGGTCTCCACCGGAAATCAAAGAATGTGATCTATGGCAAGGAAACATATGTGGGGCGAGGTTTACGAGCCTCTGGTCGACAATCAATGGCCACACAACCCCCATTTTTGTCGAAAATAGCCATGAATGACCATTTTCAATAATACTGAAGGCTAACACGTAAAGATTTTTGACCAATAAATGGTCTCCACCAGAAATCCAAGAATGTGATCTATGGTAAGGAAACATATGTGGGGTGAGGTGTACGAGCCTCTGGTCGATGATAAATGGCAACACAACACCCATTTTAGTCGAAAATAGCCATGAACGACCATTTTCAATAATACCGAAGGCTAATACCAACGGATTTTTGACTAAGAAATGGTCTCCACCAGAAATCCAAGAATGTGATCTATGGCAAGAAAACCTATGTGGGGTGAAGTGTACGAGCGTCTGGTCGATGATCAATGGCCACACAAACCCCATTTTTGTCGAAAATAGCCATGAACAACCATTTTCAATGACACTGAACGCTAACACCTACGGATTTTTGACCAAGAAATGGTCTCCACCATAAATCCAAGAATGTGATCTATGGAAAGGAAACATGTGTAGTGAGGTGTATGAGCCTTTGGTCGAATATCAATGGCCACACAACCCCCATTTTTGTCGAAAATAGCCATGAACGACCATTTTCAATAGTACCGAAGGCTAAAACATTCAGATTTTTGACCAAGAAATGGTCTCCACCGGAAATCAAAGAATGTTATCTATGGCAAGGAAACATATGTGGGGCGAGGTTTACGAGCCTCTGGTCGACAATCAATGGCCACACAACCCCCATTTTTGTCGAAAATAGCCATGAATGACCATTTTCAATAATACTGAAGGCTAACACGTAAAGATTTTTGACCAATAAATGGTCTCCACCAGAAATCCAAGAATGTGATCTATGGTAAGGAAACATATGTGGGGTGAGGTGTACGAGCCTCTGGTCGATGATAAATGGCAACACAACCCCCATTTTAGTCGAAAATAGCCATGAACGACCATTTTCAATAATACCGAAGGCTAATACCAACGGATTTTTGACTAAGAAATGGTCTCCACCAGAATTCCAAGAATGTGATCTATGGCAAGAAAACCTATGTGGGGTGAAGTGTACGAGCGTCTGGTCGATGATCAATGGCCACAAAAACCCCATTTTTGTCGAAAATAGCCATGAACAACCATTTTCAATGACACTGAACGCTAACACCTACGGATTTTTGACCAAGAAATGGTCTCCACCATAAATCCAAGAATGTGATCTATGGAAAGGAAACATTTTTAGTGAGGTGTATGAGCCTTTGGTCGAATATCAATGGCCACACAACCCCCATTTTTGTCGAAAATAGCCATGAACGACCATTTTCAATAGTACCGAAGGCTAAAACATTCAGATTTTTGACCAAGAAATGGTCTCCACCGGAAATCAAAGAATGTGATCTATGGCAAGGAAACATATGTGGGGCGAGGTTTACGAGCCTCTGGTCGACAATCAATGGCCACACAACCCCCATTTTTGTCGAAAATAGCCATGAATGACCATTTTCAATAATACTGAAGGCTAACACGTAAAGATTTTTGACCAATAAATGGTCTCCACCAGAAATCCAAGAATGTGATCTATGGTAAGGAAACATATGTGGGGTGAGGTGTACGAGCCTCTGGTCGATGATAAATGGCCACACAACCCCCATTTTAGTCGAAAATAGCCATGAACGACCATTTTCAATAATACCGAAGGCTAACACCAACGGATTTTTGACTAAGAAATGGTCTCCACCAGAAATCCAAGAATGTGATCTATGGCAAGAAAACCTATGTAGGGTGAAGTGTACGAGCCTCTGGTCGATGATCAATGGCCACACAAACCCCATTTTTGTCGAAAATAGCCATGAACAACCATTTTCAATGACACTGAACGCTAACACCTACAGATTTTTGACCAAGAAATGGTCTCCACCATAAATCCAAGAATGTGATCTATGGAAAGGAAACATGTGTAGTGAGGTGTATGAGCCTGTGGTCGAATATCAATGGCCACACAACCCCCATTTTTGTCGAAAATAGCCATGAACGACCATTTTCAATAGTACCGAAGGCTAAAACATTCAGATATTTGACCAAGAAATGGTCTCCACCGGAAATCAAAGAATGTGATCTATGGCAAGGAAACATATGTGGGGTGAGGTTTACGACCCTCTGGTCGACAATCAATGGCCACACAACCCCCATTTTTGTCGAAAATTGCCATGAATGACCATTTTCAATAATACTGAAGGCTAACACGTACAGATTTTTGACCAATAAATGGTCTCCACCAGAAATCCAAGAATGTGATCTATGGTAAGGAAACATATGTGGGGTGAGGTGTACGAGCCTCTGGTCGATGATAAATGGCCACACAACCCCCATTTTAGTCGAAAATAGCCATGAACGACCATTTTCAATAATACCGAAGGCTAACACCAACGGATTTTTGACTAAGAAATGGTCTCCACCAGAAATCCAAGAATGTGATCTATGGCAAGAAAACCTATGTAGGGTGAAGTGTACGAGCCTCTGGTCGATGATCAATGGCCACACAAACCCCATTTTTGTCGAAAATAGCCATGAACAACCATTTTCAATGACACTGAACGCTAACACCTACGGATTTTTGACCAAGAAATGGTCTCCACCATAAATCCAAGAATGTGATCTATGGAAAGGAAACATGTGTAGTGAGGTGTATGAGCCTGTGGTCGAATATCAATGGCCACACAACCCCCATTTTTGTCGAAAATAGCCATGAACGACCATTTTCAATAGTACCGAAGGCTAAAACATTCAGATATTTGACCAAGAAATGGTCTCCACCGGAAATCAAAGAATGTGATCTATGGCAAGGAAACATATGTGGGGTGAGGTTTACGACCCTCTGGTCGACAATCAATGGCCACACAACCCCCATTTTTGTCGAAAATTGCCATGAATGACCATTTTCAATAATACTGAAGGCTAACACGTACAGATTTTTGACCAATAAATGGTCTCCACCAGAAATCCAAGAATGTGATCTATGGTAAGGAAACATATGTGGGGTGAGGTGTACGAGCCTCTGGTCGATGATAAATGGCCACACAACCCCCATTTTAGTCGAAAATAGCCATGAACGACCATTTTCAATAATACCGAAGGCTAACACCAACGGATTTTTGACTAAGAAATGGTCTCCACCAGAAATCCAAGAATGTGATCTATGGCAAGAAAACCTATGTAGGGTGAAGTGTACGAGCCTCTGGTCGATGATCAATGGCCACACAAACCCCATTTTTGTCGAAAATAGCCATGAACCACCATTTTCAATGACACTGAACGCTAACACCTACGGATTTTTGACCAAGAAATGGTCTCCACCATAAATCCAAGAATGTGATCTATGGAAAGGAAACATGTGTAGTGAGGTGTATGAGCCTTTGGTCGAATATCAATGGCCACACAACCCCCATTTTTGTCGAAAATAGCCATGAACGACCATTTTCAATAGTACCGAAGGCTAAAACATTCAGATATTTGACCAAGAAATGGTCTCCACCGGAAATCAAAGAATGTGATCTATGGCAAGGAAACATATGTGGGGTGAGGTTTACGACCCTCTGATCGATGATCAATGGCCACACAACCCCCATTTTTGTCGAAAATTGCCATGAATGACCATTTTCAATAATACTGAAGGCTAACACGTACAGATTTTTGACCAATAAATGGTCTCCACCAGAAATCCAAGAATGTGATCTATGGTAAGGAAACATATGTGGGGTGAGGTGTACGAGCCTCTGGTCGATGATAAATGGCCACACAACCCCCATTTTAGTCGAAAATAGCCATGAACGACCATTTTCAATAATACCGAAGCCTAACACCAACGGATTTTTGACTAAGAAATGGTCTCCACCAGAAATCCAAGAATGTGATCTATGGCAAGAAAACCTATGTGGGGTGATGTGTACGAGCCTCTGGTCGATGATCAATGGCCAGACAACCCCCATTTTTGTCGGAAATAGCCATGAACGACCATTTTCAATGACACTGAAGGCTAACACCTACGAATTTTTGGCCAAGAAATGGTCTCCACCATAAATCCAAGAATGTGATCTATGGCAAGGAAACATATGTGTAGTGAGGTGTATGAGCCTCTGGTCAAAGATCAATGGCCACACAACCCCCATTTTTGTCGAAAATAGCCATGAATGACAATTTTCAATAATACCGAAGGCTAACACATTCAGATTTTTGCCCAAGAAATGGTCTCCACTAGAAATCCAAGAATGTGATCTATGGCAAGGAAACATATGTGGGGTGAGGTGTACGAGCCTCTGATCGATGATCAATGGCCACACAACCCCCATTTTGTCGAAAATAGCCATGAACGATCATTTTCAATAATACTGAAGGCTAACATATGTTTCCTTAGCCTTCGGTATTATTGAAAATGGTCGTTCATGGCTATTTTCGACAAAATGGGGGTTGTGTGGCCATTGATCATCGACCAGAGGCTCGTACACCTCACCCCACATATGTTTCCTTGCCATATATCACATTCTCGGATTTCTGGTGGAGACCATTTCTTGGTCAAAAATCCATACGTGTTAGCCTTCTGTATTATTGAAAATGGTCGTTGATCGCTATTTTCGACAAAAAATGGGCGTTGTGTGGCCATTGATCAACGACTAGAGGCCCATACACCTCACCCCACATACGTACGAATTTTTTACCAAGAAATGGTCTCCACCAGAAATCCACGAATGTGATCTATAGCAAGGAAACATATGTGGGGTGAGGTGTACGAGCCTCTGGTCGATGATAAATGGCCACACAACCCCCATTTTTGATGAAAATAGCCATGAACGACCATTTTCAATAATACCGAAGGCTAACACCAACGGATTTTTGACTAAGAAATGGTCTCCACCAGAAATCCAAGAATGTGATCTATGGCAAGAAAACCTATGTAGGGTGAAGTGTACGAGCCTCTGGTCGATGATCAATGGCCACACAAACCCCATTTTTGTCGAAAATAGCCATGAACAACCATTTTCAATGACACTGAACGCTAACACCTACGGATTTTTGACCAAGAAATGGTCTCCACCATAAATCCAAGAATGTGATCTATGGAAAGGAAACATGTGTAGTGAGGTGTATGAGCCTGTGGTCGAATATCAATGGCCACACAACCCCCATTTTTGTCGAAAATAGCCATGAACGACCATTTTCAATAGTACCGAAGGCTAAAACATTCAGATATTTGACCAAGAAATGGTCTCCACCGGAAATCAAAGAATGTGATCTATGGCAAGGAAACATATGTGGGGTGAGGTTTACGACCCTCTGGTCGACAATCAATGGCCACACAACCCCCATTTTTGTCGAAAATTGCCATGAATGACCATTTTCAATAATACTGAAGGCTAACACGTACAGATTTTTGACCAATAAATGGTCTCCACCAGAAATCCAAGAATGTGATCTATGGTAAGGAAACATATGTGGGGTGAGGTGTACGAGCCTCTGGTCGATGATAAATGGCCACACAACCCCCATTTTAGTCGAAAATAGCCATGAACGACCATTTTCAATAATACCGAAGGCTAACACCAACGGATTTTTGACTAAGAAATGGTCTCCACCAGAAATCCAAGAATGTGATCTATGGCAAGAAAACCTATGTAGGGTGAAGTGTACGAGCCTCTGGTCGATGATCAATGGCCACACAAACCCCATTTTTGTCGAAAATAGCCATGAACCACCATTTTCAATGACACTGAACGCTAACACCTACGGATTTTTGACCAAGAAATGGTCTCCACCATAAATCCAAGAATGTGATCTATGGAAAGGAAACATGTGTAGTGAGGTGTATGAGCCTTTGGTCGAATATCAATGGCCACACAACCCCCATTTTTGTCGAAAATAGCCATGAACGACCATTTTCAATAGTACCGAAGGCTAAAACATTCAGATATTTGACCAAGAAATGGTCTCCACCGGAAATCAAAGAATGTGATCTATGGCAAGGAAACATATGTGGGGTGAGGTTTACGACCCTCTGATCGATGATCAATGGCCACACAACCCCCATTTTTGTCGAAAATTGCCATGAATGACCATTTTCAATAATACTGAAGGCTAACACGTACAGATTTTTGACCAATAAATGGTCTCCACCAGAAATCCAAGAATGTGATCTATGGTAAGGAAACATATGTGGGGTGAGGTGTACGAGCCTCTGGTCGATGATAAATGGCCACACAACCCCCATTTTAGTCGAAAATAGCCATGAACGACCATTTTCAATAATACCGAAGCCTAACACCAACGGATTTTTGACTAAGAAATGGTCTCCACCAGAAATCCAAGAATGTGATCTATGGCAAGAAAACCTATGTGGGGTGATGTGTACGAGCCTCTGGTCGATGATCAATGGCCAGACAACCCCCATTTTTGTCGGAAATAGCCATGAACGACCATTTTCAATGACACTGAAGGCTAACACCTACGAATTTTTGGCCAAGAAATGGTCTCCACCATAAATCCAAGAATGTGATCTATGGCAAGGAAACATATGTGTAGTGAGGTGTATGAGCCTCTGGTCAAAGATCAATGGCCACACAACCCCCATTTTTGTCGAAAATAGCCATGAATGACAATTTTCAATAATACCGAAGGCTAACACATTCAGATTTTTGCCCAAGAAATGGTCTCCACTAGAAATCCAAGAATGTGATCTATGGCAAGGAAACATATGTGGGGTGAGGTGTACGAGCCTCTGATCGATGATCAATGGCCACACAACCCCCATTTTGTCGAAAATAGCCATGAACGATCATTTTCAATAATACTGAAGGCTAACATATGTTTCCTTAGCCTTCGGTATTATTGAAAATGGTCGTTCATGGCTATTTTCGACAAAATGGGGGTTGTGTGGCCATTGATCATCGACCAGAGGCTCGTACACCTCACCCCACATATGTTTCCTTGCCATATATCACATTCTCGGATTTCTGGTGGAGACCATTTCTTGGTCAAAAATCCATACGTGTTAGCCTTCTGTATTATTGAAAATGGTCGTTGATCGCTATTTTCGACAAAAAATGGGCGTTGTGTGGCCATTGATCAACGACTAGAGGCCCATACACCTCACCCCACATACGTACGAATTTTTTACCAAGAAATGGTCTCCACCAGAAATCCACGAATGTGATCTATAGCAAGGAAACATATGTGGGGTGAGGTGTACGAGCCTCTGGTCGATGATAAATGGCCACACAACCCCCATTTTTGATGAAAATAGCCATGAACGACCATTTTCAATAATACCGAAGGCTAACACCTACGGATTTTTGACCAAGATATGGTCTCCACCAGAAATCCAAGAATGTGATCTATGGAAAGGAAACATATGTGGGGTGAGGTGTATGAGCCTCTGGTCGGAATTATTGAAAATGGTCTTTCATAGCTATTTTCGACAAAAATGGGGGTTGTGTGGCCATTGATCATCGACCAGAGGCTCCTACACCTCACCCACATATGTTTTCTTGCCATATAGCACATTCTTGGATTTCCAGTGGAGACCGTTTCTTGGTCAAAAATCTGTAGGTGTTAGCCTTCGGTATTATTGAAAATGGTCGTTCATGGCTATTTTCGACAAAAATGGGGGTTGTGTGGCCGTTGATCGTCGACCAGAGGCTCGTACACCTCACCCCACATATGTTTCATTGCCATAGATCACATTCTTGGATTTCTGGTGGAGACCATTTCTTGGGCAAAAATCTGAATGTGTTAGCCTTCGGTATTATTGAAAATGGTCATTCATGGCGATTTTCGACAAAAATGGGTGTTGTGTGGCCATTGATCTTCGACCAGAGGCTCATACACCTCACTACACATATGTTTCCTTGCCATAGATCACATTCTTGGATTTATGGTGGAGACCATTTCTTCGTCAAAATTCCATAGGTGTTAGCCTTCAGTGTCATTGAAAATGGTCGTTCATGGCTATTTTTGACAAAAATGGGGGTTGTGTGGCCATTGATAATCGACCAGAGGCTCGTACACCTCACCCCACATATGTTTCCTTGCCATATATCACATTCTCGGATTTCTGGTGCAGACCATTTCTTGGTCAAAAATCCATACGTGTTAGCCTTCTATATTATTGAAAATGGTCGTTGATCGCTATTTTCGACAAAAAATGGTCGTTGTGTGGCCATTGATCAACGACCAGAGGCCCATACACCTCTGCCCACATATGTTTCCTTGCCATAGATCACATTCTTGGACTTATGGTGGAGACCATTTCTTGGTCAAAAATCTGTAGGTGTTACCCTTCAGTGTCATTGAAAATGGTCGTTCATGGCTATTTTCGACAAAAATGGGGGTTATGTGGCCATTGATCATCAACCAAAGGCTCGTACACCTCACCCCACATATGTTTCCTTGCCATAGATCACATTTTGGATTTCTAGTGGAGACCATTTCTTGGTCAAAAATCCGTAGGTGTTAGCCTTTGATATTATTGAAAATGGTCATTCATGGCTATTTTTGACAAAAATGGGGGTTCTTTGTGTGACGGAACCTCCCAAGTAACTAGGCCCACCTACAGTTGTCCTTGTCTAACAGACATCGGACACCCTGTGGATGTTCCTAAGTCACTTGACAAGCTCGGTATCTTTCCTTACCTTACCAGGAACGTCTCACCCGTCTTGCAGACATTACAGAACATCGGAGATAAAGAAATGCGGAAGCGAATTACATAATCTTACATTTATTTCAAAAGCAAGCTTGAGTTATGTTATTACAGACCAGGCTAAAAGAGAGTGCAGAGTAGTAATATTATACAAACCATGGGAGGCACAAACTCCTCCCGAAAAGCTATAAGCAAAAGATCCTAAGTGGAGGACCGAGTCCTCCCGCACTTCAGTCTTGTTGTCCTTCTTTTGGAACCACCTTGGCACAGAAGCAGCAAAAGTCTGCTACTTCCTCACCTAAAAACAACGAAGGGATAAACCCTGAGTATGGAATACTCAGCAAGTCTTACCCGACTAAAGAAAAGACTCTCAAGGGTATGCTGGTTATATGGGAGTCAAGGTAAGGCTTTTCAATATTCAAAGACTCTGTTTTGCAGAAATGCTTACTAAAGTGGATCCTTAAAAATCCAATTTTATTTGTCAAATTAGGTAAAATTACCTGCACTAGAGTTCTTTCTACCCTAGTTCAATCACTAGTCCTGTACTAGCCAATTTCTTAACAAAAACCCTTTATCTTTAGTGGAACGCTACGTGTAAGTCAGTGGCCAAGTCTCCATAACCGCGGAGGTACGGCGATCCGAATCGATTATACTCAGCTGAGGATCTCCAATCACACGACATATGTAGCACTTAACCCTTGCATATGTCAACCCGCCACCGGGGTTCTTAAGACCGGATCAGGTTCACGCAAACCGAGAGCACAGCTACACCACCGTCCAGCCTCTTGCCACGGAGGGTACACGCTACTCTCGCCACCGCTCCACGCCCATTTCGTGTTATCTTATTCCGGCCTTAGTCTACCCGAGGCAAGGCTTACCCATGACGAGGCATGTGACCAGTTAAAGGGTCCTCGGTCAGCAGGCCTACATCGACAAGGTCCTTAATCGACTCAGACGGAGACACTACACCGAGACTTTCTTCTCATGCAAGTCACCCGCCCGGTCTCAGCTTAATCATTTAACCCAAAAACTTGGTACCTGGCAGAGGTACATCTTTTCCGATGTTGAATCCATCATGGCCATGATGGATCCACCATCAAGTTTTATTTTTGAAAACATCCCACCCACTTTTGCCACAACATCTTTTGTAAAAACAAAACCTTTTGTTTTTCTAAAACAACGCTAAGCATCAAAAAGCTTTTGTAAAACAGGTGATCAAGGAAGGTAATCAGATTCAAGGAAGGTAATGCAGGAATGGTTTAATCAAGCAATTCCTATCACCTAATGCATCAATCAAGTGAGAAAGATTTTAAAATAGCAAGGGAGGTGGCAAATGCACCGGGGCTTGCCTTCGTTTACAGGTGATTCGGGTTCGGATCCACAGATATCGAAGTAGAAACTATTCCCGGCCTGGGATTCCGAAGGTGGTGGTGGTGGTATCTCCTCTTCAGTTACTTCTATCTCTTCTTCTCGTTCTAATCATAACCATACATATGTATAAGAATGGATGCCATGGGATGCTCATGAGGATGCAAAGATAACATAAACTTATTATTTATATCTTGAATACAACTTTCCTTCACGGAGTTCCGGGAACTTAGGGTTTCCGGAGTCGGTAAAGGAGTTCATAGGGCAGGGGGGTGTTTTGGGGTTTGGTGATCAAACAAGGTCCAAATCAATTCAAACTCCACCCAAGGCTTCTAAGTATTATGAGGAACTCATATAAAAATTTTGAGCATTTTTGGACTTACCATATGTTTTCTAAAAATCCATAACCAATACTTTTAACCACTTTAAATACCTTAAAATTCCTTATTTCCACTAAAAATCACAAAACTATTTTTATTAAATTCTAGGGAAAATAACAAGTCTAGGAAAATTAGTTTCACAATTTTATCATTTTTCTACATTTTTCTATAATTGTTTTGGCTCTGGGGATAAAAGAAAAAGACAAACAGTGAATAGTACTTGGGCCGAAACCAGGCCAGGCGGCCCAGCTCAGGCAGAAAGGCGCCCGCGCGCGCCCGCGCCCTGGCGGCTTTGCAGAAGAGACCCCGAGCTTTTGACTAAATGAAAACGAGTTTCTTCACTGTTCCTGTGTGTCGCTGACCGATCACAAAAAGGCCCCTGCACTTCTACTAATTCACGATTGGAAGTCCACGACGCCGTTCAAGCGCGGCCGTGCTCCGGCGAGCATCTACGCCGGCCGATTAGGGCAACAGCAGGGTTCTCCGAGCAGCGGACACGGAATTAACACTACCCCGACCATTTTCCCCAACCTAATTGCACAAATAGTGAGCTATCAAGCTCTGTCCGCGTGAACCGAATGGGTGGCGGACAGTTGATCGTGTTCCCGGTGATTGGTGAGCTCGCAGTTCAAATTGGTGGTTCAGCAAGCATCGTAGGCATGTGAGAAAGCTTAAATGAGGAAGCAGGGGACGAGGACTGACCGGGAAAGGGCTGGCAACGGTGAAGCCCGTTTCACGGTGGCGGAAGTTTGAATTGGGGGAAACTAGAAATTGGGACTCACTGGGGGATAATAGCTAACGATTCTTCGTGTCTGGGTTCGCGATAATCTAACGCAGCTAGGGGAGGGCTCAATTTATAGGTGTCGCAAGCGGTGGCCGGTGAATCGGACGGGACGCGCGGCGGCCAGAGGAAGAAGAAGACCACGGGCGCGGTGGATTCGTGTCCACAGTCGTGGCAATTACTCCGGCGAGCCACGGAGAGCGAGGGTAAGTCGCGGCGGTGCGGTGGAAAAGCTTGGACACGCGGCGCACAGCCGGGAAGCAGCGGTCTCCGGCGAGTTAATCCGCTTCGGCTGCCGGGCAAGGGGGAGAGTACGACGGGGGTCCTCATAGTGGAGTCCAGCACACCGGCGGCGAGGATTTTTACCGGGCGGGACTTATCCGATGGCCACGGCGCACGAATCGCAATGACCGGCAATCAACGGCGACGGCCACCGGCGGCGAGATCTTTTGGGCGCTGGCGGTCTGATCTTCAACAGAGCACTGTACCATGGTGAACACCCCATTCAGAGCGACTGACAGAGCAAGTTCAAGTCACATTTTCTCTAAATTTTCCTTAGCAACTCATCCAAGGCTCTGCATCAAAGTTGTAGTGCTACATACCAGCTACAACTCGACTATAGGACTTGAACACATTTGAGTACTAAATCAAGGTTGAATTCATACTCAAAGTTGGCTCTGCTACACTGAATATCTGAATTTCAGACTGAATCAGCCTGACAGCCAATCTTTAGGCTTAATTATCTCCAAAATTTTCTTAACAACTCTGCTGACACTCTTAAGCAAAGTTATGCTCCTATAATTGGGCTACAATTTTGATGTGGTGACCTAGGGCAAAAACCCTATGCTTTGAAAGTTACAAAGCCCCAAAGTGGAGCCAATTCTCTGATTTTCAGACTTCATCACATGAGTCAAGTGTGGCCCTTTTGCACTTAAGTCCAAATCTCAGGGTTTGGCTTGTAAATTCACATATTTGTGAACCAATTGGCTTTAGATGCTTAAACATAGTAGTTTTTACATTTTAGTCCAAAGGTTCATTACTTTTGCACATAAGCCCCTAGGGTTTGGTTTCAGGGTTTTCCAGGGTTCCAATTAGGGTTTCTGACATCCCAGGGGTATAAAAGTGATTCAAGTTTATTCTTAGAGTCATTTTATGACTTTTACCCTAAAGCTTTTAGGGTTTCTCATCTTGGGTTAAGTTTTACCCCTTTAATCCCTATTTAGGGTTAAGTCCATTAACCAGGGTTTCATTTGCAAAAACATTAAAACAATACAACTTGTTTGAAATTTTTGCCTAGTGAATGCACTTTAGGTGTGTCAAACATATGCAATGCCAATGCTTATGATGCCATGCTCAAGTTTTAGTTATAGTAACACCAGGGGTGTTACATCCTTCCCCCCATAAAAGAATCTCGTCCCGAGATTAAAATCCTAGGGTAGGGAATGGTAAAGGAAACACATCACATTTTTATTTCCTAAATTTTGGTACAAGGCAGGGGTAATGTGGGGGTTACTTCTTTATTACAACAACTATACAGGCTTTACAATTTACATGAGGCTAGAAAGCCTGGGAAATTCTTATCTAAGAAGTCTTGGGTTTCCCATGTAGCCTCATCTTCAGAATGCTGGTTCCACTGTATCTTGTAGAACTTGAGAGTCTTCCTCCGGGTAACCCTGTCCTTTTGATCCAGAACTCGAATAGGATGTTCCGAGTATGTTAAATCTGGTTCCAGGACAACATCAGTTATTTCAACGGTTCGATCAGGAACCCGAAGACACTTCTTCAATTGTGACACGTGGAACACATTGTGCACAGCAGACAATGTTTCGGATAGTTGGAGTCGGTACGCCACTGGTCCACATTGCTCAAGCACCGGGAATGGACCAATGTACCTGGGTGCAAGTTTCCCTTTAACCCCGAAACGCGATACACCCTTCATTGGTGAGACCTTCAAGTAAACATAGTCTCCCTCCAGGAAATATAAGGGCCTTCGCCGTGTGTCTGCATAACTCTTCTGACGAGCTTGTGCCTTCTTCATATTATAAATAATTTTCTGAACCTTATCCTCGGCCTCTTTCACCATATCAGGCCTAAAGAAGTATCTTTCTCCAGGTTTAGACCAATTTAGCGGAGTTCGACACCGTCGTCCATATAAAGCTTCGAAAAGTGCCATCTTGATACTTTCTTGATAGCTATTATTATATGAAAACTCTGCTAGGGGCAAACATTCATCGCATTTTGGTGGGAATTCCAGAACACATGCCCGTAGCATATCTTCCAGTACTTGGTTTACCCTCTCAGTCTGCCCACTGGTTTGAAGATGATAGGTCGAGCTGTGGAGTAACTTAGTACCCAGGGATTTATGAAGTTCTTCCCAAAATTTGGATACGAATTGCCATCCATGATCCGACACTATGGTCTTCGGAACACCATGCAGACTAAGAATATGAGCAATGTATAATTGGGCATAGACAGTAGTCGGGTGATTTGTCTTGACTGGCAGAGAATAAGTAATTTTCGTAAGCCGATCAACAATAACCCAGATAGAGTCATACCCTTTTGTAGTCCTGGGTAATCCCACAATGAAGTCCATACTAATATCTTCCTATTTCCATGTTGGGATAGGTAAGGATTGTAATGGACCAGCAGTCTTCATGTATATGGCCTTGACACATTTATAAGTGTCACATCTAGCCACATAGCGTGCAATTTCAATCTTCTTCTTTGCCCACCAGGAGAACACATAAGGTTCCATGTGTGCAACTTGCTTCTTCTGATGACACTGTACTATCTGAGTCTGTTGGGTGGCAATTATGCAACTTTACCCAAATAGAATCAGATGCACCATCTTGGGTAAAACACACAAGAAGAGGTTTACCAACAAGTGGTTACAGTAAGTTCATAGCACACGAGACGGGTGTGAATGTCGAATAACACCACAGTTGACCCGTGGCTAAATAGAAAATCCAAGTCCCGAAAAGGTGATATAGATTCGAGAGAATCATCAGCGGAGGGATCTAAAAATGCGGACTTTGCAACCAGTCCATTTTATCCAGCACTAGTCATGGATCGGCATGATCACACATGCAGGAAAAACACGCATGAGACGATCGAGGCACGACTAGAGCGATGATTAGGTGGCTATTGGCTGACTTAATCTCATTTTGGTAAGCACTCTCTTTATGGTGGGTTGAACCAAAGCGAGTTTAGACAACTCGATAAAACGATCTCTAAACTCAGTCTTCGTTCATTGGGCAATTGCAAGTTAGTCAAAACCAACTTGTTGAACTACTTTTGACATTGAGCAAATCCTCTCAGTACCATTGGTAAGCCAAGGGGTTGAGAGTTCACATTTGCAAGCAAAAGGTCATACATTTGGGTAAAAATCCGTTTGGTCATGTTGTTCATCTGTTTCTTCATGTAAGATGGATTATCCACTTGGTTAGGGAATACATGGATTAATTAGGACAGCGAATGAACAAACTCCTGCATTTCAGCAGCAGGGGAAACAGATCTCTATTTTGAGAGCTAATCAGTTGTTTTCTTACACTAAAAAGCTCCAAGGCTTCACCTTTACACAAAGGATGCAAAGGGAACTTGTGTGAGTAGTCACTACCAAGATCAAAAGAAATAAGACCACACATGAATGTGGTATGCCCTTTTGATCCAATGGAAATGACAAATGTTGCTTGATCTCTTCAAGACAACATAGAGAGTGTTTCAAGGAAAGGTCAATGAAAGACAACACATCAGTGTAATTCCATAATGGATCATGACTAGAGACCTCGATACCGACATGCGCCAAGCAGCAAAAACCTGGGTGTACATTCATAGGAGGCTCTCAGCTTCGCTGCAGTACCATACGTTCTTAACCATGCCATCATTAGATTGAGTAAGGGTGATTATACACAACGAAATACTCCACTAGTAAAGATGGTTACAAGTAGAGAGCCAAATAGATCATGGCCCAAGGCATGGCCATAATCTAAACTTGATAGAAGGAGTACGATGGGAGACTGTTAATTCAGCCCAATCATATTTCTATGCCCATCGCAGAGATCACAAGGTCAAGGCTTAAGTTGGTATGCCTTCGATAGATATGAAGAAACCAAAGGCATCAATTTCAAGGAAATGGTCGGACATGTCTTTCCTAGGTTGGGTTAATAAAGTAACCTGACGATCCACAAGGAGAGGCCAACTATACTAGAGACTTCAACTTGCATCAGCTGATCAAGAGAATGGCTCTAAAAGGAGGCACGACTTGAGATCCTTGTTTGAAGTCTTGGTATACTCAAGGTCCGACAAAGAAATTATCTAGACATTGATTTGTACGGGTTTGGTCATGAAGTGATAACGAAAAGTTCAACTTTGGGTCGGGTCATGGTTCACTAAATACTAATATAGCCTAATCAAGTTACCAACTCTCCATTGGTCATAACTCAACCTGATGGTTCTCAGATCGGGGTTGAGAATTGCTTTTTGCTGGACTAACCAGTTCATGCCCAAAATGACATCTATGTCTTGGCTTTTTAGGACAACCATACTAGTAGGAAAGTCCCGTCTGGCCAATGTTAAGGGCGCCTGGTAAGCCACTTTTTTTTACTCTTGGTAGCTTTACTGTCGGGCGTAGAAGACCATTCGTCAACCAACTTCATAGAGGAAGGGGGCCTGAAAAGGTTCAGTGCACCATCAAGTGCTTATCCCGCTACATGAGAAGGTCCGGCTTCCATCGCGACAGAATTCGCAGGGACGTTCGGATGTAGTTGTGAATACAACACATGAACTTCTTCATGTAGTGTATTATAATAGACCTGCAAGTTATCCATGGCTAAGCTAAGCTCCTCCACGCGGGCTCGAGCTTTGGCTTCCTTAGCCCAGGCGAGTAAACGAGAGTTAACCATCCAATCGAGTGCTAAATCTCGTTTCGCAAGTTGGTCTTGCAAGTAGCGGATGGCTGCATCCGCGACCCATAGATCATTCCTGTGACGGGGTTCTGGTTGAAGCAGTTCGACTTGTGCTTCCAGATCCTGATAGGATCGTTGCTACCACTGCTACTTTCTTCATGTCTTGGGGCAAGTTAATGGCAGGGTACGCAAATGGGTCTAGTAGATTTGCGCGCGGTCTTTCTGATGCGCGACAACATTTCTCTAAGGGGGAAAATGTTATTAGTATAGTGCTTAGCATGATGCATGTATAATTACAGAATCAACCTTAGTCGATTCAACCTTCTATACATTGCACTCTTCCTATCTGGTCTTTAAGATAGACTCTTCAGAATACTTAGGTAAGAAGGGAAAAGAATTTTTAGGTAAGACTTTTGAAAATCCTTTTGAAGATGCCTCCTAATATCTGCAAAGAAGGGCTACGCTCCGATACCAGCTGTGACGGAACCTCCCAAGTAACTAGGCCCACCTACAGTTGTCCTTGTCTAACAGACATCGGACACCCTGTGGATGTTCCTAAGTCACTTGACAAGCTCGGTATCTTTCCTTACCTTACCAGGAACGTCTCACCCGTCTTGCAGACATTACAGAACATCGGAGATAAAGAAATGCGGAAGCGAATTACATAATCTTACATTTATTTCAAAAGCAAGCTTGAGTTATGTTATTACAGACCAGGCTAAAAGTGAGTGCAGAGTAGTAATATTATACAAACCATGGGAGGCACAAACTCCTCCCGAAAAGCTATAAGCAAAAGATCCTAAGTGGAGGACCGAGTCCTCCCGCACTTCAGTCTTGTTGTCCTTCTTTTGGAACCACCTTGGCACAGAAGCAGCAAAAGTCTGCTACTTCCTCACCTAAAAACAACGAAGGGATAAACCCTGAGTATGGAATACTCAGCAAGTCTTACCCGACTAAAGAAAAGACTCTCAAGGGTATGCTGGTTATATGGGAGTCAAGGTAAGGCTTTTCAATATTCAAAGACTCTGTTTTGCAGAAATGCTTACTAAAGTGGATCCTTAAAAATCCAATTTTATTTGTCAAATTAGGTAAAATTACCTGCACTAGAGTTCTTTCTACCCTAGTTCAATCACTGGTCCTGTACTAGCCAATTTCTTAACAAAAACCCTTTATCTTTAGTGGAACGCTACGTGTAAGTCAGTGGCCAAGTCTCCATAACCGCGGAGGTACGGCGATCCGAATCGATTATACTCAGCTGAGGATCTCCAATCACACGACATATGTAGCACTTAACCCTTGCATATGTCAACCCGCCACCGGGGTTCTTAAGACCGAATCAGGTTCACGCAAACCGAGAGCACAGCTACACCACCGTCCAGCCTCTTGCCACGGAGGGTACACGCTACTCTCGCCACCGCTCCACGCCCATTTCGTGTTATCTTATTCCAGCCTTAGTCTACCCGAGGCAAGGCTTACCCATGACGAGGCATGTGACCAGTTAAAGGGTCCTCGGTCAGCAGGCCTACATCGACAAGGTCCTTAATCGACTCAGACAGAGACACTACACCGAGACTTTCTTCTCGTGCAAGTCACCCGCCCGGTCTCAGCTTAATCATTTAACCCAAAAACTTGGTACCTGGCAGAGGTACATCTTTTCCGATGTTGAATCCATCACGGCCATGATGGATCCACCATCAAGTTTTATTTTTGAAAACATCCCACCCACTTTTGCCACAACATCTTTTGTAAAAACAAAACCTTTTGTTTTTCTAAAGCAACGCTAAGCATCAAAAAGCTTTTGTAAAACAGGTGATCAAGGAAGGTAATCAGATTCAAGGAAGGTAATGCAGGAATGGTTTAATCAAGCAATTCCTATCACCTAATGCATCAATCAAGTGAGAAAGATTTTAAAATAGCAAGGGAGGTGGCAAATGCACCGGGGCTTGCCTTCGTTTACAGGTGATTCGGGTTCGGATCCACAGATATCGAAGTAGAAACTATTCCCGGCCTGGGATTCCGAAGGTGGTGGTGGTGGTATCTCCTCTTCAGTTACTTCTATCTCTTCTTCTCGTTCTAATCATAACCATACATATGTATAAGAATGGATGCCATGGGATGCTCATGAGGATGCAAAGATAACATAAACTTATTATTTATGTCTTGAATACAACTTTCCTTCACGGAGTTCTGGGAACTTAGGGTTTCCGGAGTCGGTAAAGGAGTTCATAGGGCAGGGGGGGTGTTTTGGGGTTTGGTGATCAAACAAGGTCCAAATCAATTCAAACTCTACCCAAGGCTTCTAAGTATTATGAGGAACTCATATAAAAATTTTGAGCATTTTTGGACTTACCATATGTTTTCTAAAAATCCATAACCAATACTTTTAACCACTTTAAATACCTTAAAATTCCTTATTTCCACTAAAAATCACAAAACTATTTTTATTAAATACTAGGGAAAATAACAAGTCTAGGAAAATTAGTTTCACAATTTTAGCATTTTTCTACATTTTTCTATAATTGTTTTGGCTCTGGGGATAAAAGAAAAAGACAAACAGTGAACAGTACTTGGGCCGAAACCAGCCCAGGCGGCCCAGCTCAGGCAGAAAGGCGCCCGCGCGCGCCCGCGCCCTGGTGGCTTTGCAGAAGAGACCCCGAGCTTTTGACTAAATGAAAACGAGTTTCTTCACTGTTCCTGTGTGTCGCTGACCGATCACAAAAAGGCCCCTGCACTTCTACTAATTCACGATTGGAAGTCCACGACGCCGTTCAAGCGCGGCCGTGCTCCGGCGAGCATCTACGCCGGCCGATTAGGGCAACGGCAGGGTTCTCCGAGCAGCGGACACGGAATTAACACTACCCCGACCATTTTCCCCAACCTAATTGCACAAATAGTGAGCTATCAAGCTCTGTCCGCGTGAACCGAATGGGTGGCGGACAGTTGATCGTGTTCCCGGTGATTGGTGAGCTCGCAGTTCAAATTGGTGGGTCAGCAAGCATCGTAGGCATGTGAGAAAGCTTAAACGAGGAAGCAGGGGACGAGGACTGACCGGGAAAGGGCTGGCGACGGTGAAGCCCGTTTCACGGTGGCGGAAGTTTGAATTGGGGGAAACTGGAAATTGGGACTCACTGGGGGATAATAGCTAACGATTCTTCGTGTCTGGGTTCGCGATAATCTAACGCAGCTAGGGGAGGGCTCAATTTATAGGCGTCGCAAGCGGTGGCCGGTGAATCGGACGGGACGCGCGGCGGCCAGAGGAAGAAGAAGACCACGGGCGCGGTGGATTCGTGTCCATAGTCGTGGCAATTACTCCGGCGAGCCACGGAGAGCGAGGGTAAGTCGCGGCGGTGCGGTGGAAAAGCTTGGACACGCGGCGCACAGCCGGGAAGCAGCGGTCTCCAGCGAGTTAATCCGCTTCGGCTGCCGGGCAAGGGGGAGAGTACGACGGGGGTCCTCGGAGTGGAGTCCAGCACACCGGCGGCGAGGATTTTTACCGGGCGGGACTTATCCGATGTCCACGGCGCACGAATCGCAATGACCGGCAATCAACGGCGACGGCCACCGGCGGTGAGATCTTTTGGGCGCTGGCGGTCTGATCTTCAACAGAGCATTGTACCATGGTGAACACCCCATTCAGAGCGACTGACAGAGCAAGTTCAAGTCACATTTTCTCTAAATTTTCCTTAGCAACTCATCCAAGGCTCTGCATCAAAGTTGTAGTGCTACATACCAGCTACAACTCGACTATAGGACTTGAACACATTTGAGTACTAAAACAAGGTTGAATTCATACTCAAAGTTGGCTCTGCTACACTGAATATCTGAATTTCAGACTGAATCAGCCTGACAGCCAATCTTTAGGCTTAATTATCTCCAAAATTTTCTTAACAACTCTGCTGACACTCTTAAGCAAAGTTATGCTCCTATAATTGGGCTACAATTTTGATGTGGTGACCTAGGGCAAAAACCCTATGCTTTGAAAGTTACAAAGCCCCAAAGTGGAGCCAATTCTCTGATTTTCAGACTTCATAACATGAGTCAAGTGTGGCCTTTTTGCACTTAAGTCCAAATCTCAGGGTTTGGCTTGTAAATTCACATATTTGTGAACCAATTGGCTTTAGATGCTTAAACATAGTAGTTTTTACATTTTAGTCCAAAGGTTCATTACTTTTGCACATAAGCCCCTAGGGTTTGGTTTCAGGGTTTTCCAGGGTTCCAATTTGGGTTTCTGACATCCCAGGGGTATAAAAGTGATTCAAGTTTATTCTTAGAGTCATTTTATGACTTTTACCCTAAAGCTTTTAGGGTTTCTCATCTTGGGTTAAGTTTTACCCCTTTAATCCCTATTTAGGGTTAAGTCCATTAACCAGGGTTTCATTTGCAAAAACATTAAAACAATACAACTTGTTTGAAATTTTTGCCTAGTGAATGCACTCTAGGTGTGTCAAACATATGCAATGCCAATGCTTATGATGCCATGCTCAAGTTTTAGTTATAGTAACACCAGGGGTGTTACACTTTGGTCATTGATCATCGACCACGGGCTCATACACCTAACCCCACATATGTTTCCTTTCCATAGATCACATTCTTAGATATCTGGTGGAGACCATTTCTTGGTCAAAAATCCGTTGGTGTTAGCCTTCGATATTATTGAAAATGGTCGTTCATGGCTATTTTCATCAAAAATGGGGGTTGTGTGGCCATTTATCATCGACCAGAGGCTCGTACACCTCACCCCACATATGTTTTCTTGCTATAGATCACATTCTTGGATTTCTGGTGGAGACCATTTCTTGGTCAAAAATTCGTACGTGTTAGCCTTCAGTATTATTGAAAATGACCGTTCATGGCTATTTTCGACAAAATGGGGGTTGTGTGGCCATTGATCATCGACCAGAGGCTCGTACACCTCACCCCAGATATGTTTCCTTGCCATAGATCACATTCTTGGATTTCTTGTGGAGACCATTTCTTGGGCAAAAATCCGAATGTGTTAGCCTTCGGTATTATTGAAAATTGTCATTCATGGCTATTTTCGACAAAAATGGGGGTTATGTGGCCATTGATCTTTGACCAGAGGCTCAAACACCTCACTACACATATGTTTCCTTGCCATAGATCACATTCTTGGATTTATGGTGGAGACCATTTCTTGGTCAAAAATCCGTAGGTGTTAGCCTTCAGTGCCATTGAAAATGGTCATTCATGGCTATTTCCGACAAAAATGGGGGTTGTGTGGCCATTGATCATCGACCAGAGGCTCGTACACTTCACCCCACATAGGTTTTCTTGCCATAGATCACATTCTTGGATTTCTAGTGGAGACCATTTCTTAGTCAAAAATCCGTTGGTGTTAGCCTTTGGTATTATTGAAAATGGTCGTTCATGGCTATTTTTGACTAAAATGGGGGTTGTGTGGCCATTTATCATCGACCAGAGGCTCATACACCTCACCCCACATATGGTTCCTTGCCATAGATCACATTCTTTGATTTCTGGTGGAGACCTTTTCTTGGTCAAAAATCCGAATGTGTTAGCCTTCGGAACCATTGAAAATGGTCGTTCATGGCTATTTTCGACAAAAATGGGGGTTGTGTGGCCATTGATATTGGACAAGAGGCTCATACACCTCACTACACATATGTTTCCTTGCCATAGATCACATTCTTGGATTTATGGTGGAGACCATTTCTTGGTCAAAAATCCGTAGGTGTTAGCCTTCAGTGTCATTGAAAATGGTCGTTCATGGCTATTTTCGACAAAAATTAGGGTTGTGTGTCCATTGATCGTCGACCAGAGGCTCATACACCTCACCCCACATATGTTTCCTTGCCGTAGATCACATTCATTGGTTTCTGGTGGAGACCATTTCTTGGTCAAAAATCCGTAGGTGTTAGCCTTCAGTATTATTGAAAATGGTCGTTCATGGCTATTTTCGACAAAAATGGGGGTTGTGTTGCCATTGATCATCGACCAGAGGCTCAAACACCTAACCCCACATATGTTTCCTTGCCATAGATCACATTCTTGGATTTCTGGTGGAGACCATTTCTTGGTCAAAAATCCGTAGGTGTTAGCCTCTAATATTATTGAAAATGGTCGCTCATGGCTATTTTCATAAAAAATGGGGGTTGTGTGGCCATTTATCATCGACTAGAGGCTCATAAACCTCTCCCCACATATGTTTCCTTGCCATAGATCACATTCTTGGATTTCTGGTGGAGACCATTTCTTGGTCAAAAACTTGTACGTGTTAGCCTTCGGTATTATTGAAAATGGTCGTTCATGGCTATTTTCAGCAAAATGGGGGTTGTGTGGCCATTGATCATCGACCAGAGGCTCGTACACCTCACCTCACATATGTTTCCTTACCATAGATCACATTCTTGGATTTCTGGTTGGGACCATTTCTTGGGCAAAAATCTGAATGTGTTAGCCTTTGGTATTTTTGAAAATGGTCATTCATGGCTATTTTCGACAAAAATGGGGGTTGTGTGGCCATTGATCTTCGACCAGAGGCTCATACACCTCACTACACATATGTTTCCTTGCCATAGATCACATTCTTGGATTTATGGTGGAGACCATTTCTTGGTCAAAAATCCGTAGGTGTTAGCCTTCAGTGTCATTGAAAATGGTCGTTCATGGCTATTTTCGACAAAAAATAGGGTTGTGTGGCCATTGATCGTCGACCAGAGGCTCATACACCTCACCCCACATATGTTTCCTTGCCGTAGATCACATTCTTGGATTTCTGGTGGAGACCATTTCTTGGTCAAAAATCCGTAGGTGTTAGCCTTCGGTATTATTGAAAATGGTCGTTCATGGCTATTTTCGACAAAAATAGGGGTTGTGTGGCCATTGATCACCGACCAGAGGCTCATACACCTCACCCCACATATGTTTCCTTGCCATAGATCACATTCTTGGATTTCTGGTGTGTTGGGGACTTGTTCTCAAATGCTATGAATCAAGAACAAGGCAACATAAAATGTTAGATACCAGAGCCCTTCGTCCTTCAAATCATTATTTCCCTTCGGATATAATGAATCTTAGACGAAGGTCATGAAGGGCATACCCTCATGATCATAATAAAGAGATGAAGAATATTCATGCAAAGTACAAGGAGTAACATAATTTAGATAAACATAACTATCGACTTATTTTCATTTATATTACTTGTGTAAACAATAATATATTACAAATGTACCTTCGACTTGTAGGGATGAGAATACAAGCGTGACGCAAAAGTAAATGCCAAGTCAGCCTGAACAGTACGGGAGTACTATTCATCTATTTATAGGCACGGGTCGTAGCCCATGCAAAATTACATTAATGCCCTTTACATTTATCAATAACTCTATAGAAACTCTTCGAGGTCTAATCTGGCTTTTCATCTTTAAGTCGGTTTCCCCTTCCGCTGTTATGCCGAAGCTCTTCTGCGCATAGCTTCGTGATTGTCTTATCCTTCATCGTGATTGCTGGCTCAGTTAAGCTTCGTCTTAACCATAATCTTATATGCTCGTAGTCCAATTCCGAAGATACCTGCTCACACATTTCACTTGGAAAACATTGTTAAATCATGTTTTTGAGGACCTTCGGAAGCCGAAGGCCCCCAACATGGTGGAGACCATTTCTTGGTCAAAAATCCGTAGGTGTTAGCCTCTAGTATTATTGAAAATGGTCGCTCATGGCTATTTTCATAAAAAATGGGGGTTGTGTGGCCATTTATCATCGACTAGAGGCTCATAAACCTCACCCCACATATGTTTCCTTGCCATAGATCACATTCTTGGATTTCTGGTGGAGACCATTTTTTGGTCAAAAACTCGTACGTGTTAGCCTTCGGTATTATTGAAAATGGTCGTTCACGGCTATTTTCGGCAAAATGGGGGTAGTGTGGCCATTGATCATCGACCAGAGGCTCGTACACCTCACCCCACATATGTTTCCTTGCCATAGATCACATTCTTGGATTTCTGGTGGAGACCATTTCTTGGGCAAAAATCCGAATGTGTTAGCCTTTGGTATTTTTGAAAACGGTCATTCATGGCTATTTTCGACAAAAATGGGGGTTGTGTGGCCATTTATCATCGACCAGAGGCTCGTACACCTCACCCCACATATGTTTCCTTGCCATAGATCACATTCTTGGATTTCTGGTGGAGAGCATTTCTTGGTCAGAAATCCATAGGTGTTAGCCTTTAGTGTCATTGAAAATGGTCGTTCATGGCTATTTTCGACAAAAATGGGGGTTGTGTGGCCATTGATCATCGACCAGAGGCTCGTACACTTCACCCCACATATGTTTTCTTTCCATAGATCACATTCTTGGATTTCTGGAGGAGACCATTCCTTGGTCAAAAATCTGTTGGTGTTAGCCTTCGGTATTATTGAAAATGGTCGTTCATGGCTATTTTCGACTAAAATGGGGGTTGTGTGGCCGTTTATCATCGACTAGAGGCTCGTGCAATTCACCCCACATATGTTTCCTTGCCATAGATCACATTCTTGGATTTCCGGTGGAGACCATTTCTTGGTCAAAAATCCGTAGGTGTTAGCCTTCAGTGTCATTGAAAATGGTCGTTCATGGCTATTTTCGACAAAAATGGGGTTTGTGAGCCTCTGGTCGATAAATAGCCATGAACGACCATTTTCAATAGTACCGAAGGCTAAAACATTCAGATTTTTTACCAAGAAATTGTCTCCACCAGAAATCAAAGAATGTGATCTATGGCAAGGAAACTTGTGTGGGGTGAGGTTTACGAGCCTCTGGTCGATGATCAATGGCCACACAACCCCCATTTTTGTCGAAAATAGCCATGAATGACCATTTTCAATAATACTGAAGGCTAACACGTACAGATTTTTGACCAATAAATGGTCTCCACCGGAAATCCAAGAATGTGATCTATGGCAAGGAAACATATGTGGGGTGAGGTGTACGAGCCTCTGGTCGATGATCATTGGCCACACAACCCCCATTTTTGTCGAAAATAGCCATGAACGACCATTTTCAATAATACCGAAGGCTAACACGTACGGATTTTTGACCAAGAAATGGTCTCCACCAGAAATCCAAGAATGTGATCTATGGCAAGGAAACATATGTGGGGTGAATTGCATGAGCCTCTGGTCGATGATAAATGGCCACACAACCCACATTTTAGTCAAAAATAGCCATGAACCACCATTTTCAATAATATCGAAGGCTAACACCAACAGATTTTTGACCAAGGAATGGTCTCCTCCAGAAATCCAAGAATGTGATCTATGGAAAGAAAGCATATGTGGGGTGAAGTGTACGAGCCACTGGTCGATGATCAATGGCCACACAACCCCCATTTTTGTCGAAAATAGCCATGAACGACCATTTTCAATGACACTAAAGGCTAACACCTATGGATTTCTGACCATGAAATGGTCTCCACCATAAATCCAAGAATGTGATCTATGGCAAGGAAACATATGTGTAGGTGTATGAGCCTCTGGTCGAAGATCAATGGCCACACAACCCCCATTTTGTCGAAAATAGCCATGAATGACCATTTTCAAAAATACCAAAGGCTAACACATTCGGATTTTTGCCCAAGAAATGGTCTCCACCAGAAATCCAAGAATGTGATCTATGGCAAGGAAACATATGTGGGGTGAGGTGTACGAGCCTCTGGTCGATGATCAATGGCCACACAAACCCCATTTTGCCGAAAATAGCCATGAACGACCATTTTCAATAATACCGAAGGCTAACACGTACGAGTTTTTGACCAAGAAATGGTCTCCACCAGAAATCCAAGAATGTGATCTATGGCAAGGAAACATATGTGGGGTGAGGTTTATGAGCCTCTAGTCGATGATAAATGGCCACACAACCCCCATTTTTTATGAAAATAGCCATGAGCGACCATTTTCAATAATACTAGAGGCTAACACCTACGGATTTTTGACCAAGAAATGGTCTCCACCAGAAATCCAAGAATGTGGTCTATGGCAAGGAAACATATGTGGGGTGAGGTGTATGACCCTCTGGTCGATGATCACTGGCCACACAACCCCCATTTTTGTCGAAAATAGCCATGAACGACCATTTTCAATAATACCGAAGGATAACACCTACGGATTTTTGACCAAGAAATGGTCTCCACCAGAAATCCAAGAATGTGCTCCACGGCAAGGAAACATATGTGGGGTGAGGTGTATGAGCCTCTGGTCGATGATCAATGGCCACACAACCCTAATTTTTGTCGAAAATAGCCATGAACGACCATTTTCAATGACACTGAAGGCTAACACCTACGGATTTTTGACCAAGAAATGGTCTCCACCATAAATACAAGAATGTGATCTATGGCAAGGAAACATATGTTTGGTGAGGTGTATGAGCCTATTGGGGGCCTTCGGCTTCCGAAGGTCCTCAAAAACGTGATTTAACAATGTTTTTAGAGTAAAGTATATTAACAGGTATCTTCGGAAGCTTGGATCAGAGCCACGGTAGGACGAAGCACAAGGAACACGAAGGTTTATGCAGAGCCGAAGCTGTGTGTAGAAGAGCTTCGGGAGAACGGCAGGAAAGGAAACCGACTTAAAGATGAAAAACGAGATTAAACCTCGAAGAATTATCATAGGGTTATTGATAAATGTAAAGGGCATTGATGTAATTTTGCATGGGCTGCGACCCGTGCCTATAAATAGGCGAACAGTATCCCCGTACTGTTCACGCTGACTTGTCATTTGCTTTTGCGTCACGACTTGTACTTTTACCTTCCCTCAAGCCGAAGGTACATTTGTAATTTATTATCATTTCTATTTTACCATAATAATAAAATAGAAATGAGTTGCTAATAATTCATAACAGTTTGTGTTAACTTATATGACTCATATGATCCCTTCTTCATTATTATGGTTTATGCTGATGGAGATACGTCCTTCATAACCTTCGTCCGAAAATCATTATATCCTTAGGGAAATAATGCTTCGAGGGGCGAAGGATATTAACATTTAACATTTTATGTTGCCTTGTTCTTGATTCATAGCATTTGAGAACAAGTCCCCAACATTGGCGCCCACCTCCGGTGAACTCACTTCCATTTTTGAGCCTTGAACGCCTTCGGCAAGCATCACCTTCGTCATGCCGCCGAAAAAAGCTTCAGCGACAGGGGCCGGTACTTTGCAGCCGCTGGATCCCAATCAGGATGTCCTTTCTCTTTGGGAGGCCCGAAGCCAGAAGAGGAAGGCTGTTAGTCCAACACCTCTGGAGAATGACCTGGATCAGGAGATCCAAAACCTGGAGATCCTTCAGCAACAGGTGCAACGCAAGAAGGAGAAGATGGCTCGTCTAGCTGATCTTCAGAGACAGATAGACGAAGCTTCTGAGGAGGTTCGTCACCTTGTTCAAGATGATCAAAGCCGAAGGCCTCCACGCAGAGAGCTTCATCAGGAAGGCTTCCACAATGAGGACGACTGGTATGAAGATTTCCATCATGGAAACTTTGCTTTTGATGATGCTTCTCCTCTCTCAACAGAATTGCAGGCTACACCATGGCCCCAGTCCTACAAGCCACCACAGCTCCCCATGTATGACGGTCATACAGATCCCAAACAATTCCGGATGAGCTACGAAGCAACGATATCCTCGTATGGTGGCAATACGGCAGTCATGGCAAAATCTTTTGTCATGGCCGTCAGGAGCGTTGCTCAGACTTGGTACTCTTCTCTTCGGCCTAGGACAATTACTTCTTGGCAGAAATTGAAGGATATGCTCATAACTAGCTTTCAAGGGTTTCAGATGAAGCCAGTCACCGCTCAGGCTCTCTTCCAGTGTACCCAGGACCATGAAGAGTACCTTCAGGCGTATGTCCGAAGGTTTCGGCGCCTGAGGGCACAAGCGCCGACAGTGCCCAATGAAATTGTCATTGAGGCCATGATTAAGGGGCTTCGGCTGGGACCATCAGCGCAGTACTTTGCCAGGAAGCCACCACAAACGTTGGAGAAGCTGCTCCAGAAGATGGACGAATACATTCGAGCTGACAATGACTTCCGCCAAAGAAGGGAGGAAGCATTCAGGTTCTCTGAAATGACCAGGGGCTTCGGAGGAAGGTTTCACCCAAGGCATGTTAGGTCAATCCATAACTCTGCTCAAACTGATGATCGAGGGAGCCAGCAACAAAGGCCACAACACTCTTCACAAGCTTCGGCCCAACAACAGAGTTCCTTTCGGCCGCCAGCGCCAAGGGGCAGAGGCACCAGGGGCTTCGGGGGAAGGTTTGGAGACCAGCCAAGAAAAATATATTGCCTATTCTGTGGTGAAGACAAGGGCCATACTACCAGGATGTGCCATGTTACCATCCAGAAGCAGAAGGAAATAGCAGAAGCAGCAGCGCAACAGAGTCAGCCGAAGTAGGTCATGCATACTGCTTCGTATCACTCACCTTATATTCCAGAATATGTAGGCAACCACCCTGCAGCTTCTGTTGCTTTGGCGAGTCAATCCCAAGCATCCTGGCAGCAACCTCCACCGCCACCGCCGATCCAGCGAGGGCAACAGCCAGAAGGGAGTCAGCACAATCAACAGAGGGATTTCAGAGAGGAATCTGAAGCTCGCACAGTCAACAGCACTGTGCCAGAGTCGAAGCACATTTATTGACAAATATCCAACTTCAACAGCAGTTCTTTTGCATTTTCTACATTCACTATTCCCCTTTTGTCAATAAGAAACAATTATGAAGAGCTTTAATGTCTTTTGTTGAATTTCAATTCCTTGTAATACCTTCGTTTTTTACCATAATAAAGATATGTTTTTCCATAGGCTTGAGTTGCCGAAGCATACGAACTTATGCTAATTTGGAGGACCTTTGAACCATCAGAAATCTGATCTAACGGACACAGTGCACATTGTTCGAAACAGTAAAAAGTCGTTCCTAAGGGAGCGCAGTGTAAGTTTTCTAAATCTGCAGCGAAAAATAAACGCTGATTCCGCCGAAAGTAAAAGGCGAAGAAGCTCCTAAGGGAGGCTTACAGCGAAAAATAAATGCTGATTCCGCTGAAAGTAAAAGGCGAAGAAGCTCCTAAGGGAGGCTTGCAGCGAAAAATAAACGCTGATTCCGCTGAAAGTAAAAGGCGACGAAGCTCCTAAGGGAGGCTTACAGCGAAAAGTCAGCACTGATATATAAAGTGTGTGTGCTTTATTACAGGGATATGTATCTGCGGCATAAAAATCATTTTGCATAACATAACATCATCACATCATTTTTGCATAACATAAGCATCATTCAGCATACTGCATCTGGAACAAGAAGGGGATACAATTGGAACATGTTTTGGAGAAGAGAAAATCGTACTAAAGCACAAGACGAATCGAAGTGCAGAGAAGCTTCGGAGGATAGTTCACGAAGCTTGGATGTTTTTATCAGAAAAGTAAACAAATTCTTGTGATATAGAAAAGATTTTCTTCACGAAGCATGAAAAGAAGGGAAGGTGTTTTTTCGCCGAAGGCTCAAAAAATGGTATGTACACACAGTTTCATGCATCGTAAAGAATTAAATTATAAATAGACTATATGTCACATTCAAAGTTACAATATATTACACATTTTATGTTCCAAATGTTTCTACAATAACGATCTAATTCTCCTTGAGAACTATCTCTGCAGCTTCGTTCAAAAGTTGGTTAACAACCTTATCCATAATGTCTTCAGCCATTTTTCTAATTTCATCGTCCCCCTTCGGGTGGGGGCCCGGAGATGCTTCAGCAGGTTCTGAGGGAAGAAAAGATGCGGCTATATTACTATTACAAACCGAGAGCAGAGTTTGAAATTAAAAATTACAGCATCATAAAAACCACTAGTTAATACCTATGTGCCCTTCGGGCTCTGTACTCTTCTCGGCAACTTCTACTACTTTCCTAGCATCATGAATGCCTTTTTCACTCTTTTGAATAATTTCTTGCGCCATTTCTCGGCCGCCATTGTCCCAGATATCAGTAAAGAATTTACCGCCAACCATGCTTGCTTCGGCCGAGGGGTCTTTGATGTCTTCAGAGGACAAGGCAGCTTCGGTCTGAGCTAAGGATTTTACATGCTCACAACCCATTCTCTCCAAAACAGTAGCAACTCCTCTAGCACCCGAAAAAGCGCAGATGTCCCCGCGGCTATTTAGAATTTCTTCGAAGGCCTCTACTTCGTGACTGACCCATTCCATTGGACCTTCAGGATTGCCTCTTGAAAAGTTCTCTTCACTAGAGAATGCGCCAACGCTGGCGAAGCTAGATTTCATCTTTTTGACGCACTCTATGGATTTAACATAACATTTCCTCTGGGTCGCACGAAGCTCTTTAACACTCATCTCCAAATGATTGGCCAGTTGATCACTAAGCTCGCGTTTTGTTTCTTCAAGTATACGCTCTTCCTTAGCTCTAGCTAGCTGTTTCTGAAGATCTTTAATTTCACGTCTTTGGGCTTCGGCCTGGGCCTTTGAAGCAGCTTCGTCCTTTTTTACTTTGTCTACCAATGTAAGCAGAATTTTATCCTTTTCCAGAGCTTCGTTTCTCAGTCTAATAACTTCTGATCGTAGATTGTTGAACGCAATTTCGTAGCTCTCGTCTTCGGCACTCTTTTGTGCTCTCAATGCGTTGCTTAAAATTAAACCCTATATGAAAAAGGGTTCCTATAAGAATAAAAGAATAAGATATGAATTATAAAATTTTCAAATTCCCGTACCTTCAGGCTATTGTACGCAAGACTATCCGTGAGATCTTCTTTCGTCATAGCACATAAGCCAGCTTCGAGCTTCGGAAACCCTATACTTCTAGCCATCTCCCGGCAAACAGACAATTCTTTGTTGTTCGGGAGGCAGTATAGGATGTCTTCTTCGTTTGTCCCATTAAACACTAGTGCCCCCTTTGGATATTTCAACTCTTTGGCATAGTGATTAGCTTCAAAAACTTCTTCTTCCGATAATTTCTTCCCCGAAGCATGTCGCACGATATAATCGTATATTTTGGAAGATGCTTCGGGGACAGCGGTATCAATTTCTTCGACCAAAGTAGGCTCTGACATTTTCATTTCTTCGGTGGCCTTTGCAATTTTTGCTTCTTCTGCTTCCGAAGGTGTTACCTTGGTCGGTTCTGAAGGTCCGGTTTCAATTCCAGTCTGTTGCTTCGGAGCTTTAGCAACGGATACTTCAACAAGCGCCTCAGAAGTTTCAGCAGTCTTCTTTGGGGTTGTGCTTGGAAGCTTAATTGTTTCCAAAACATCCAATACGTTAACCATTCTCTTTCTTTTTGGGGTCACTGCTGGCCCCTTTTTAATTTTTGTTACTTCAATCTCTACTGAAGGACTTAAAAATTCTGATATTTTTGCTCCCTCAGTTGATGCCTTTGCTTCTTCCATCTTTTCTGTTGATGGCGCTTCGGCCAACTCTATGGTTTCTGGTAACAGAGTTTGTAGTTCCTCCAATTCTTTTGTTGTTGGCGCTTCGGCCAACTCTGTGGATCCTGGCAGAGGAGTTGATCCCTTAGCTTCAGGAGCCGTAGATGTTGCGCTGCCGAATTCAGGCACTGTGGCCAGTTCAATGTAGCGTGGCCGGTGTGTGAGAACTTTCACCCTTTTTCTTTTCGGTGCTGGCTCGCTAGGAGCAGCTGAGGCGGTTTCTTTTGCAGAAGCTGTACCTTTCCTCTTCTGCCCCCGCACTGGATAATGGTAGTCGGGGTACACGAACCCAATTGCATCAAAAACTCAGTTCAGTCTTTTCTTTCTTCGGCCTCCGAAGGCTGCTGACATTGCAGTATCTTCGGCCTTCGAATATGCCCGAAGCAATTCATCACTTAAAGTTTCAATGCTCTTCAACCAATCATCATCTGGTTCAACGAATTTGTCTCCATACTTGAATGTATACTTCATCCTGACTAGTCCACCTTCGTCAGTTTCTTTAACAGTCTCTTTTGGCATTTCCCAATTATCTGCAAGAGGCCATACTCTGAAGGCAATATGTTCTTGTATCAAATCCCTTGTCCCGATAAAAGAGCAGACTACGCCGAAGGCTCGTTGGCATTCTTCGGCCACTTCATCCATTTCTACCTTCGGTTTCTGTAGTCCGAAGCGCTGCCAGATGGGGCGCATGATGATATTCTTAATATCTTCTCGAACCTTCAAATCATTTTTTACATAGAACCAATCTTTCATCCATTCTCCGGGCCATCTCTTACGAAAGGTGGGCACGGGGCAGCTTGACCCAGAGCGAGCGCCGAAGCTGTAGCAACCAAAGTTGTTATGATATTGCTCTTTACCCCAGGGTTTTGTTTCGTATAACAATTCATGAATATTGCAAAACCTTTTTGCACTTGGCTCTAGGCCTTGACTCTTCACAGCCCAGACGAAAATTCCCATTCTTATTATTGCTTCAGGGGTAAGTTGATGAAGGTAAACCTGATATATTTTCAGAACTTCTACCACGAATCTGCTTAGAGGGAATCGTAGCCCAGCTTTCAGAAAGCTTCGGAAAATAACGACTTCATCATCTCCAGGAGTCGGCACAGTTTTTTCTCCGGCATCTGCTCTAACAATAGACATATCCCGAAAATATCTCCCCCTCATATTTTCAAGGTGACTTTGCCCGATGGCTGATTTCCCGAAGACTGAATGGCTCGGTCGCCATGGCCGATCTTCGGAATCTTCACCTCCACTATCTGCGTCATAACTGTCACTATCACCAGTATCTTCAGATAAACCTTCTAAAATCTCCTTTGTAATCTTCTCCGTGTTCGTCTTCGCTATTGACTCAAGAAAGCCCAGATGCATCTCTTCAGAAAGGCTTAGCTTCGTTTCGGCAACAACCTTCTTCTCCTCAGACATCTCTTCGGAATTCTTGCCTCTCACTTCCGAAGCATAAAACTAAGGAGAAAACCAAATATTTGTGGGCAGAAAGTTTTTTGAGCAGGCAGAACGGATGGCAAGAGAGCGTGTTAAATAAATTGTGGTGAGTCCCTATTTATAAACCCATTATGTTGGAGACTGGAGGGTCCCAGTTGCCAATGACTGTTGCTATAGTAGCAAGAGGAAGGTGTTTTTGTGGACCTTCGGCTCATAGCCTTCGTCCATTTCGCAATCTGAATCTATTATTCTAACAAATTAATATTGCGAGGGGCTACTGTTGGGGGCCTTCAGCTTCCGAAGGTCCTCAAAAACGTGATTTAACAATGTTTTTAGAGTAAATTATATTAACAGGTATCTTCAGAAGCTTGGATCAGAGCCACGGTAGGACGAAGCACAAGGAACACGAAGGTTTACGCAGAGCCGAAGCTGTGTGTAGAAGAGCTTCGGGAGAACGGCAGGAAAGGAAACCGACTTAAAGATGAAAAACCAGATTAAACCTCGAAGAATTATCATAGGGTTATTGATAAATGTAAAGGTCATTGATGTAATTTTGCATGGGCTGCGACCCGTGCCTATAAATAGGCGAACAGTATCCCTGTACTGTTCACGCTGACTTGTCATTTGCTTTTGCGTCACGACTTGTACTTTTACCTTCCCTCAAGCCGAAGGTACATTTGTAATTTATTATCATTTCTATTTTACCATAATAATAAAATAGAAATGAGTTGCTAATAATTCATAACAGTTCGTGTTAACTTATATGACTCATATGATCCCTTCTTCATTATTATGGTTTATGCTGATGGAGATACGTCCTTCATAACCTTCGTCCGAAAATCATTATATCCTTAGGGAAATAATGCTTCGAGGTGCGAAGGATATTAACATTTAACATTTTATGTTGCCTTGTTCTTGATTCATAGCATTTGAGAACAAGTCCCCAACAGAGCCTCTAGTCGAAGATCAATGGCCACACAACCCCCATTTTTGTCGAAAATAGCCATGAATGAACATTTTCAAAAATACCAAAGGCTAACACATTCAGATTTTTTGCCCAAGAAATGGTCTCCACCAGAAATCCAAGAATGTGATCTATGGAAAGGAAACATATGTGGGGTGAGGTGTACGAGCCTCTGGTCGATGATCAATGGCCACACAACCCCCATTTTGCCGAAAATAGCCATGAACGACCATTTTCAATAATACCGAAGGCTAACACGTACGAGTTTTTGACCAAGAAATGGTCTCCACCAGAAATCCAAGAATGTGATCTGTGGCAAGGAAACATATGTGGGGTGAGGTTTATGAGCCTCTAGTCGATGATCAATGGCCACACAACCCCCATTTTTTATGAAAATAGCCATGAACGACCATTTTCAATAATACCGAAGGCTAACACCTACGAATTTTTGACCAAGAAATGGTCTCCACCAGAAATCCAAGAATGTGATCTACGGCAAGGAAACATATGTGGGGTGAGGTGTATGAGCCTCTGGTCGACGATCAATGGCCACACAACCCTAATTTTTGTCGAAAATAGCCATAAAGGACCATTTTCAATGACACTGAAGGCTAACACCTACAGATTTTTGACCAAGAAATGGTCTCCACCATAAATCAAAGAATGTGATCTATGGCAAGGAAACATATGTGTAGTGAGGTGTATGAGCCTCTGGTCCAATATCAATGGCCACACAACCCCCATTTTTATCGAAAATAGCCATGAACGACCATTTTCAATAGTTCCGAAGGCTAACACATTCAGATTTTTGACCAAGAAATCGTCTCCACCAGAAATCAAAGAATGTGATCTATGTCAAGGAAACATATGTGGGGTGAGGTGTACGAGCCTTTGGTCGATGATCAATGGCCACACAACCCCCATTTTTGTCGAAAATAGCCATGAATGACCATTTTCAATAATACCGAAGGCTAACACCAACAGATTTTTGACCAAGAAATGGTCTCCACCAGAAATCCAAGAATGTGATCTATGGCAAGAAAACATATGTGGGTTGAAGTGTACGAGCCTCTGGTCGATGATCAATGGCCACACAACCCCCATTTTTGTCGAAAATAGCCATGAACGACCATTTTCAATGACACTGAAGGCTAACAGCTATGGATTTTTTGACCAAGAAATGGTCTCCACTATAAATCCAAGAATTTGATCTATGGCAAGGAAACATATGTGTAGTGAGGTGTATGAGCCTCTGGTCGAAGATCAATGGCCACACAACCCCCATTTTTGTCGAAAATAGCCATGAATGACCATTTTCAAAAATACCGAAGGCTAACACATTCGAATTTTTGCCCAAGAAATGGTCTCCACCAAAAATCCAAGAATGTGATCTATGGCAAGGAAACATATGTGGGGTGAGGTGTACGAGCCTCTGGTCGATGATCAATGGCCACACAACCCCCATTTTGTCGAAAATAGCCATGAACGACCATTTTCAATAATACCGAAGGCTAACACCAACGGATTTTTGACCAAGAAATGGTCCCCACCAGAAATCCAAGAATGTGATCTATGGCAAGAAAACATATGTGGGGTGAAGTGTAAAAGCCTCTGGTCGATGATCAATGGCCACACAAACCCCATTTTTTGTCGAAAATAGCCATGAACGACCATTTTCAATGACACTAAACGCTAACACCTACGGATTTTTGACCAAGAAATGGTCTCCACCATAAATCCAAGAATGTGATCTATGGAAAGGAAACATGTGTAGTGAGGTGTATGAGCCTTTGGTCGAATATCAATGTGTAAGACCCAAAATTGGTAGAGGAAAAAAAAATATAAACAAAGTATCATAATGCTTTGGAAATTGGGAAAATAAGAAAAATGATGAGAAGAAGGGATTTGTCTTTTAAAGGAAACCATTTATACATCCCATGAAATAGATAACAAGGAGAATAAAACTTAAATTAGTAATATTAAAATAATATGGCTTATATTCACCTTTGGATTTCAATTGATACATTTGAAAAATCTGAAAACTAAAATAGAAGTATAAATTTGAATTTGGAATAGAAAATAGATATAAAGAGAAGGGGAGAACTGAGAAAAATACTACATAAAATAAAATAAAAATCAGAATAAATACCTTTCACACTTAAATTATTAAACTATACATTTTAATTGAGGACAAGTTATTCACAAAGTTTGAATTTAAACTTGAATTCAAATTGGATTTGAAAAATGGAGGAAAAGAGATAGAAAAGAAAAGAATAAAACAAAACTACCCTAACTGGGCCCCAACTGCGTTTTCGGCCCACCTTTCCTTTTCTACTGCGTGGGCCCATCAAGCCGGCCCAGCTGCTTATCCCGTGCGCGCGTGCATCACACTGACGTGTGGGGTCCGCGCGTCATCTGGATTCCCTTCCGCTCACGGTGGCTTCAGTCACTTGCCAGTGGGCCATCGCGGTCAGGTTCGTCCCCGTTCCCTTCCCTGCGCTGCTCGCCGCGATTGTTGGATGGCGGTGTGGGATTGGAATCCTGGGACCCAGTTAACCTCACCTCACCTGTGCTCGCTGGCCAGTGGGCCGTCCCATCTGGCGCGCTTTCCCCACGGACCTCGCCAACGGAAATCCGGATTCCGCTTCGGCCGCCATGACCGAACTCCGCTGGGCGGATTACAACAAATCGCGCTCGCGGAGGAAACGCAACAACCATCGTTTGAAATCCCTCGAAACCAGGCAAGCTCCGTCCCTCCTCGCGCCTATAAATGGAACTCTTGGCCACGGCTTCACACATCCCTTCTCGGAGCTAGAATCTGGCGCCATCATCAAGTCTACATCACGGATTGCCCCTCTCACGTGGACACCGCTTCGGCACCTTCGTCTCTGGTAAAAGGAAGCACACCCGAATCGCCCTACCCTTTGCTACGTGTTGAGCCTTTTCGATTGGTGGATTGTGCCCTGATGCGCGGGATGTCATGCACCGGCCATGGCGCGCCGCCGTGAAGTTCCCTTTGCGGCGCCGCTCGGCCTGGCTCTGGGAGGGAGGAAGATAGGCTCCCTGTCATTCGATCGTGAATGGACGGGGGAGATTAGGTCTGGGAATCGCTCGGCCAGGGGGTGTTGTCGGCCGTCGGATTGGATGTGTGCGGCCCAGATCAGAACGCTTATATACCGTTTAGTCGGGGGGTTGTTATCCGTAGATCTTGGATCCTACGAACGAGAGCGAGCACAGGTTCATAAGGGCTCGGATCTAATCTGAGCACTTGAACTGGGATCCAACGGTCTCGATTGTCTCATACCCCTTCGCCCTGGCCTATTTGCTAAAGAGACCCCGTAAGTCTTACAAATTAACCCGCCGTCCATATTCACTATGTAATGAGTCTTAGGAATCTTGCGGGTTAGCCCCTGATCTTTGTGCAAATGTTGTGCGCGGTCCAGAGAGGTCAGAATATAGAAAATAAAAATGGAAAATCGATTTTAAATATAAAAATAAATCTATAAACTTGGATAATTCATAACTTGTGCATTTTAACTCCGATTTAGCCCGTTCAAGTTGCGTTGGCTTTGTAATAAAATTGTCTACACAGTGGCGAACCTTATTTTGTTATATCACATATTTTTATAATTAGATATTCATGTACCCTATGAATAGTAGATATATTTTACTAAATAAGGTTAACATGTTTAATCTGGGTTAATATGGGATTTCAGTATAGATCAGCTTCTTAAATAGGATTATGTTGTAACTTAGATTAAAAGTTGAGTTAGTTATGTCTTTTCCCACACAACTTATATTAATAAAATATAGTTTTATTCTTTAATCACCTATGACTTCGGAAAATCATATCTTTCTAACTGTAACTCCGAATTTAGTAATTCTTGTTCCCACGATCTCGTAGCAACGCGTAGATTATTATTACACAATTTGTACTTATGTTTGGTGTAATGTTAATTTTGCCTATACCATGTTTGTTTGAATTGCTACGACTAGCAGTGAGGATACGTGTCCTCTGAAGAATCATCCTGGTACCTGGATTCTCAAGGCCCAGGCAAGTTGTGCCCTTGATCACTTCTTTTTACCCAGCCATGTTCTAATTAATCATAATGATCTGCATAGGTTAATTTTGATGGGACCTAATAGGTTACCCTAGTTTGTCTATCTTTATACCTTGTTTACCACTGAACTCTCTGGGTAGTACTTGCTAGTGCTATATGTGGTTTTGGGTATGGAGATACATTATTCATGGTTACACTTTTGTTATCAGTTGTTATTTATTGTTCATGATGAGATCATTATGTTAATTGGAACATGGAGCGACCACCCGGGAAAACAGTGCTACCACAAGGGTGGAATGGGACGCCCTTGGCTGATTAATTAGGAAAGCTAGTGGAAGACTACCTTACCCGAAAGGGGCAAGGGCAGTAGGGGAGAGGTCAGTGTAGGGAGGCCCTCGGGAGGATTTTGCTGCGATGGCGGTCCTGCAAGGGATTCCTGCACTGGATCTTCCTATAAACTGTAGCGGGTTTTCTGAAGCTAGTGGAACTTTGTAAAGGCCTCGTAGTGTTACCCTGCCTCGCCTCCTCGGTAGAGGTGTATGGGAAGTCGCGATCCCTTGGCAGATGGGTAACATGACTTGTGGGTAAAGATGCGCAACCTCTGCAGAGTGTAAAACTGGTATACTAGCCGTGCTCACGGTCATGAGCAGCTCGGACCCTCACATGATTAATCTATGGAACTAAATTCAATTTGTCATATGCATGACATTGCAGGTGATGTTGATACTTTTGTTCTATTACTTAATTGGGTTTGGTATTTACTTATACTTAGTAACTGCTAATAAAATTTTGACCAACTTTAAAAGCAATGCTCAGCTCTAACCATCTTCTTTGGTAAGCCTTACACTTCACGTGAGCTCCCACCTTTGGCGAGTTCATGCACATTATTCCCCACAACTTGTTGAGCGATGAACGTATGTGAGCTCACTCTTGCTGTCTCACATACCCCACAGGTCAAGAACAGGTACCACAGGATGAGGCGCATGGAGGATGCTGCGAGGTGTTCGTGAGAGATCTAGGCCGTCGTCTCCCAGTCAACTTTGGGTTGCTGGACCGTTGTCTCCTTATAATGTAATTATTTATTTTATATAGAACTCCTGTTATATATAAAGTTGTGACATTCGATCCTGTGCCACTATACATCATATGTGTGAGACTTGGTCCCAGCATACCTGGTGTTTATGTTAGCACCCGGGTTTTGGACCCCTATAATCTGGGTGTTACAGAAGTGGTATCAGAGGAATGTTGACTGTAGGACGAAACCTAGATAGAACTGGACAACCATTGTCTACTTACCTTTGTTACTCTGATCTTTTCTAAACTTTTCTTAATCCTTTCTCATCTAATTCCGCTTTACTCTGATTATTCTTATCTTTTCTCTTCTAAAGACAAATGTGGATTTCACACTTTGAAATCCTGTGCCTAAAGTGACTTTTAGGAATAGGAGACCTAATCCTAGGAACAAAAACAAAACTATTTTTACAAGTGTCTATGTATTTGAATGTTTGTTCTTATGATATCTGTCTGATTTGGATCTTTGATTGAGTGTGATGGGTTGTGGAGTAATGTCCACAATTACATCTGCATATACATCTAGGTATAAAAGATAGCATTTGTAAGATAACTAGACAAACTAGATTATCCCCTTAGAAAATATATGTAGTATTCCGTATCAATCTCATCTTAACATATTCTATCTTACCTTTGGACATTCACCTCGTACAACTAATTACCCTAGTCTTGACATAGAATATCTGGCCCAGCCCTGCCAAAGAAATTCCAGTACATAACCAACTATTAGTTTATTCATTCTGTCTATTAAATGATTCCCTTGCAAAGCTATCTTACCATATGCTTCTAACTTAGATGGTCAATACCAGGCGGGGTGGTGGAATTGATTTACCTGCTAATCAACAACCCCAACCACAGTCAGCAGCAATGAATCCTCCTAATCCCCCACCAGGCGGAGTTGATCCACTCGTCGCAGCTCAAATGAGAATGATGCAGCAAATGGCGGACACTATGGCAGATATGCGCACCCAAATGCAGCAAGAACGCCAAGAAATGCACCAGGAAAGAGAGGATGCACGTCGGGAAATGCGCCAAGAACGGGAAGAGATACGCCAGGAGAGGAGGGTACAACAACAGCAGCTGCAGCAACAACTTCAACAACAGCAGCAACAACAACAAATGCCATTGCCTCCACCTCCACCACCAGTTCCACCCCGGGACAAACACCGGGAATTCATGAGCCACAAACCACCAACCTTCTCCAACTCCGCAGATCCACTGCAAGCAGATGACTGGTTAAAGTCCATAGAGAAGATGCTCAACATAGCCCAGTGCTCGGACCGAGAGAAAGTACTCTATGCATCGGGTCGTCTTGCTGGTCCCGCTGCGGATTGGTGGGATGCGTACTGTGCAGCTCATGCTGCTGCCGATACCATTACCTGGGAAGAATTCTCCACACAATTCAGGAATTACCATATTCCTGCTGGACTCATGAAGATTAAGAGGAAGGAGTTTCTATCCCTCAAGCAAGGAAGTATGTCCGTGAGTGAATATAGGGACAAATTCATCCAGTTATCTCGATATGCTCCCAGAGATGTTGAAGATGATGAGCAAAAGCAGGAGCTCTTTCTGGACGGATTAATTGGACCCTTGCAATATCAACTGGTATCGCACACATTCCCATCTTTCCAAAGGCTACTTGATAAAGCTATTGCTGTAGAGAACAAGAGGAGTATATTTGGAGAGAAAAGAAAGGCTATCAACCAAGGGCCGGCTGGGAGTAGTTCCCGTCCTCGCTATACTACCACTCCCAATACACCAGCTAGTGGCAGTTCTGGACAACAAACTCAACAGACACCAACTGCTCCTCCAAAAGCAAGCACTCCAGGAGGAACCGTTGCTCCCAACACAACCGCCATCAGAACATGCTTCAAGTGTGGACAACCGGGACACTACGCCAACTACTGTCCCAACAGAGCTGCCTACACTACACCGGCTCCGATGAAACAAGGACAAGCCTCGGCAGGAAAGAGTCAGCCCCTATCTATCAACCGGGGATATGCCCATCATGCAGAAGTAGAAGCTGAACCCGGTGAACTTGAAATTCAAGAAGAAGAGCCAGTTGGAGATGAAGTAGTCGGTGAAGAAGTCAACGAACAACAAGAATAGAGAGATAAACATAGATACAGATACATATATATATATATATATTTACTATTTGTAAGACCTAAATATTAGTTTAGCTATTAGTTAGTATTTTACTATTCTAGTGATAATAATAAGGTCTATTAACCCTATGTTTTGATTATGCATCATGCCGAGATCTCTTTGTTTGTGCATATGTTCCGAGAACAATATGAGTATACATCCCTTTTCCTACAAATCTCGAGGACGAGATTATTTTTAAGGGGGGTAGGATTTGTAAGACCCAAAATTGGTAGAGGAAAAAAAAATATAAACAAAGTATCATAATGCTTTGGAAATTGGGAAAATAAGAAAAATGATGAGAAGAAGGGATTTGTCTTTTAAAGGAAACCATTTATACATCCCATGAAATAGATAACAAGGAGAATAAAACTTAAATTAGTAATATTAAAATAATATGGCTTATATTCACCTTTGGATTTCAATTGATACATTTGAAAAATCTGAAAACTAAAATAGAAGTATAAATTTGAATTTGGAATAGCAAATAGATAAAAAGAGAAGGGGAGAACTGAGAAAAATACTACATAAAATAAAATAAAAATCAGAATAAATACCTTTCACACTTAAATTATTAAACTATACATTTTAATTGAGGACAAGTTATTCACAAAGTTTGAATTTAAACTTGAATTCAAATTGGATTTGAAAAATGGAGGAAAAGAGATAGAAAAGAAAAGAATAAAACAAAACTACCCTAACTGGGCCCCAACTGCGTTTTCGGCCCACCTTTCCTTTTCTACTGCGTGGGCCCATCAAGCCGGCCCAGCTGCTTATCCCGTGCGCGCGTGCATCACACTGACGTGTGGGGTCCGCGCGTCATCTGGATTCCCTTCCGCTCACGGTGGCTTCAGTCACTTGCCAGTGGGCCATCGCGGTCAGGTTCGTCCCCGTTCCCTTCCCTGCGCTGCTCGCCGCGATTGTTGGATGGCGGTGTGGGATTGGAATCCTGGGACCCAGTTAACCTCACCTCACCTGTGCTCGCTGGCCAGTGGGCCGTCCCATCTGGCGCGCTTTCCCCACGGACCTCGCCAACGGAAATCCGGATTCCGCTTCGGCCGCCATGACCGAACTCCGCTGGGCGGATTACAACAAATCGCGCTCGCGGAGGAAACGCAACAACCATCGTTTGAAATCCCTCGAAACCAGGCAAGCTCCGTCCCTCCTCGCGCCTATAAATGGAACTCTTGGCCACGGCTTCACACATCCCTTCTCGGAGCTAGAATCTGGCGCCAGCATCAAGTCTACATCACGGATTGCCCCTCTCACGTGGACACCGCTTCGGCACCTTCGTCTCTGGTAAAAGGAAGCACACCCGAATCGCCCTACCCTTTGCTACGTGTTGAGCCTTTTCGATTGGTGGATTGTGCCCTGATGCGCGGGATGTCATGCACCGGCCATGGCGCGCCGCCGTGAAGTTCCCTTTGCGGCGCCGCTCGGCCTGGCTCTGGGAGGGAGGAAGATAGGCTCCCTGTCATTCGATCGTGAATGGACGGGGGAGATTAGGTCTGGGAATCGCTCGGCCAGGGGGTGTTGTCGGCCGTCGGATTGGATGTGTGCGGCCCAGATCAGAACGCTTATATACCGTTTAGTCGGGGGGTTGTTATCCGTAGATCTTGGATCCTACGAACGAGAGCGAGCACAGGTTCATAAGGGCTCGGATCTAATCTGAGCACTTGAACTGGGATCCAACGGTCTCGATTGTCTCATACCCCTTCGCCCTGGCCTATTTGCTAAAGAGACCCCGTAAGTCTTACAAATTAACCCGCCGTCCATATTCACTATGTAATGAGTCTTAGGAATCTTGCGGGTTAGCCCCTGATCTTTGTGCAAATGTTGTGCGCGGTCCAGAGAGGTCAGAATATAGAAAATAAAAATGGAAAATCGATTTTAAATATAAAAATAAATCTATAAACTTGGATAATTCATAACTTGTGCATTTTAACTCCGATTTAGCCCGTTCAAGTTGCGTTGGCTTTGTAATAAAATTGTCTACATAGTGGCGAACCTTATTTTGTTATATCACATATTTTTATAATTAGATATTCATGTACCCTATGAATAGTAGATATATTTTACTAAATAAGGTTAACATGTTTAATCTGGGTTAATATGGGATTTCAGTATAGATCAGCTTCTTAAATAGGATTATGTTGTAACTTAGATTAAAAGTTGAGTTAGTTATGTCTTTTCCCACACAACTTATATTAATAAAATATAGTTTTATTCTTTAATCACCTATGACTTCGGAAAATCATATCTTTCTAACTGTAACTCCGAATTTAGTAATTCTTGTTCCCACGATCTCGTAGCAACGCGTAGATTATTATTACACAATTTGTACTTATGTTTGGTGTAATGTTAATTTTGCCTATACCATGTTTGTTTGAATTGCTACGACTAGCAGTGAGGATACGTGTCCTTTGAAGAATCATCCTGGTACCTGGATTCTCAAGGCCCAGGCAAGTTGTGCCCTTGATCACTTCTTTTTACCCAGCCATGTTCTAATTAATCATAATGATCTGCATAGGTTAATTTTGATGGGACCTAATAGGTTACCCTAGTTTGTCTATCTTTATACCTTGTTTACCACTGAACTCTCTGGGTAGTACTTGCTAGTGCTATATGTGGTTTTGGGTATGGAGATACATTATTCATGGTTACACTTTTGTTATCAGTTGTTATTTATTGTTCATGATGAGATCATTATGTTAATTGGAACATGGAGCGACCACCCGGGAAAACAGTGCTACCACAAGGGTGGAATGGGACGCCCTTGGCTGATTAATTAGGAAAGCTAGTGGAAGACTACCTTACCCGAAAGGGGCAAGGGCAGTAGGGGAGAGGTCAGTGTAGGGAGGCCCTCGGGAGGATTTTGCTGCGATGGCGGTCCTGCAAGGGATTCCTGCACTGGATCTTCCTATAAACTGTAGCGGGTTTTCTGAAGCTAGTGGAACTTTGTAAAGGCCTCATAGTGTTACCCTGCCTCGCCTCCTCGGTAGAGGTGTATGGGAAGTCGCGATCCCTTGGCAGATGGGTAACATGACTTGTGGGTAAAGATGCGCAACCTCTGCAGAGTGTAAAACTGGTATACTAGCCGTGCTCACGGTCATGAGCAGCTCGGACCCTCACATGATTAATCTATGGAACTAAATTCAATTTGTCATATGCATGACATTGCAGGTGATGTTGATACTTTTGTTCTATTACTTAATTGGGTTTGGTATTTACTTATACTTAGTAACTGCTAATAAAATTTTGACCAACTTTAAAAGCAATGCTCAGCTCTAACCATCTTCTTTGGTAAGCCTTACACTTCACGTGAGCTCCCACCTTTGGCGAGTTCATGCACATTATTCCCCACAACTTGTTGAGCGATGAACGTATGTGAGCTCACTCTTGCTGTCTCACATACCCCACAGGTCAAGAACAGGTACCACAGGATGAGGCGCATGGAGGATGCTGCGAGGTGTTCGTGAGAGATCTAGGCCGTCGTCTCCCAGTCAACTTTGGGTTGCTGGACCGTTGTCTCCTTATAATGTAATTATTTATTTTATATAGAACTCCTGTTATATATAAAGTTGTGACATTCGATCCTGTGCCACTATACATCATATGTGTGAGACTTGGTCCCAGCATACCTGGTGTTTATGTTAGCACCCGGGTTTTGGACCCCTATAATCCGGGTGTTACACAATGGCCACACAACCCCCATTTTTGTTGAAAATAGCCATGAACGACCATTTTCAATAGTACCGAAGGCTAAAACATTCAGATTTTTGACCAAGAAATGGTCTCCACCAGAAATCAAAGAATGTGATCTATGGTAAGGAAACATATGTGGGGTGAGGTTTACGAGCCTCTGGTCGATGATCAATGGCCACACAACCCCCATTTTTGTCGAAAATAGCCATGAATGACCATTTTCAATAATACTGAAGGCTAACACGTACAGATTTTTGACCAATAAATGGTCTCCACAAGAAATCCAAGAATGTGATCTATGGCAAGGAAACATATGTGGGGTGAGGTGTACGAGCCTCTGGTCGATGATAAATGGCCACACAACCCCCATTTTACTCGAAAATAGCCATGAACGACCATTTTCAATAATACCGAAGGCTAACACCAACGGATTTTTGACTAAGAAATGGTCTCCACTAGAAATACAAGAATGTGATCTATGGCAAGAAAACCTATGTGGGGTGAAGTGTACGAGCCTCTGGTCGATGATCTATGGCCACACAACCCCCATTTTTGTCGAAAATAGCCATGAACGACCATTTTCAATGACAGTGAAGGCTAACACCTACAGATTTTTTACCAAGAAATGGTCTCCACCATAAATCCAAGAATGTGATCTATGGCAAGGAAACATATGTGTAGTGAGGTGTATGAGCCTCTGGACAAAGATCAATGGCCACACAACCCCCATTTTTGTCGAAAATAGCCATGAATGACAATTTTCAATAATACCGAAGGCTAACACATTCCGATTTTTGCCCAAGAAATGGTCTCCACTAGAAATCCAAGAATGTGATCTATGGCAAGGAAACATATGTGGGGTGAGGTGTACGAGCCTCTGGTCCATGATCAATGGCCACACAACCCCTATTTTGTCGAAAATAGCCATGAACGATCATTTTCAATAATACTGAAGGCTAACACGTACGAATTTTTGACCAAGAAATGGTCTCCACCAGAAATCCAAGAATGTGATCTATAGCAAGGAAACATATGTGGGGTGAGGTGTACGAGCCTCTGGTCGATGATCAATGGCCACACAACCCCCATTTTGTCAAAAATAGCCATGAACGACCATTTTCAATAATACCGAAGGCTAACACCTACGGATTTTTGACCAAGAAATGGTCTCCACCAGAAATCCAAGAATGTGATCTATGGAAAGGAAACATATGTGGGGTGAGGTGTATGAGCCTCTGGTCGATGATCAATGGCCAAAGAACCCCCATTTTTGTCAAAAATAGCCATGAACGACCATTTTCAATAATACCGAAGGCTAACACCTACGGATTTTTGACCAAGAAATGGTCTCCACCAGAAATCCAAAATGTGATCTATGGAAAGGAAACATATGTGGGGTGAGGTGTACGAGCCTTTGGTCGATGATCAATGGCCACATAACCCCCATTTTTGTCAAAAATAGCCATGAATGACCATTTTCAATGACACTGAAGGGTAACACCTATGGATTTTTGACCAAGAAATGGTCTCCACCATAAGTCCAAGAATGTGATCTATGGCAAGGAAACATATGTGGGGTGAGGTGTATGGGCCTCTGGTCGTTGATCAATGGCCACACAACGCCCATTTTTTTGTCGAAAATAGCGATCAACGACCATTTTCAATAATACAGAAGGCTAACACGTATGGATTTTTGACCAAGAAATGGTCTCCACCAGAAATCCGAGAATGTGATATATGGCAAGGAAACATATGTGGGGTGAGGTGTACGAGCCTCTAGTCGATGATCAATGGCCACACAACCCCAATTTTTGTGGAAAATAGCCATGAACGACCATTTTCAATGACACTGAAGGCTAACACCTACGGAATTTTGACGAAGAAATGGTCTCCACCATAAAACCAAGAATGTGATCTATGGCAAGGAAACATATGTGTAGTGAGGTGTATGAGCCTCTGGTCGAAGATCAATGGCCACACAACACCCATTTTTGTCGAAAATCGCCATGAATGACCATTTTCAATAATACCGAAGGCTAACACATTCAGATTTTTGCCCAAGAAATGGTCTCCACCAGAAATCCAAGCATGTGATCTATGGCAATGAAACATATGTGGGGTGAGGTGTACGAGCCTCTGGTCGATGATCAACGGCCACACAACCCCCATTTTTGTCGAAAATAGCCATGAACGACCATTTTCAATAATACTGAAGGCTAACACCTACGGATTTTTAACCAAGAAACGGTCTCCACTGGAAATCCAAGAATGTGATATATGGCAAGAAAACATATGTGGGGTGAGGTGTAGGAGCCTCTGGTCGAAGATCAATGGCCACACAACCCCCATTTTTGTCGAAAATAGCCATGAACGACCATTTTCAATAATTCCGACCAGAGGCTCATACACCTCACCCCACATATGTTTCCTTTCCATAGATCACATTCTTGGATTTCTGGTGGAGACCATTTCTTGGTCAAAAATCCGTAGGTGTTAGCCTTCGGTATTATTGAAAATGGTCGTTCATGGCTATTTTCATCAAAAATTGGGGTTGTGTGGCCATTTATCATCGACCAGAGGCTCGTACATCTCACCCCACATATGTTTCTTTGCTATAGATAACATTCTTGGATTTCTGGTGGAGACCATTTCTTGGTCAAAAATTCGTACGTGTTACCCTTCAGTATTATTGAAAATGATCGTTCATGGCTATTTTCGACAAAATGGGGGTTGTGTGGCCATTGATCATCGACCAGAGGCTCGTACACCTCACCCCACATATGTTTCCTTGCCATAGATCACATTCTTGGATTTCTAGTGGAGACCATTTCTTGGGCAAAAATCCGAAAGTGCTAGCCTTCGGTATTATTGAAAATTGTCATTCATGGCTATTTTTGACAAAATGGGGGTTGTGTGGCCATTGATCTTTGACTAGAGGCTCATACACCTCACTACACATATGTTTCCTTGCCATAGATCACATTCTTGGATTTATGGTGGAGACCATTTCTTGGTCAAAAATCCGTAGGTGTTAGCCTTCAGTGTCATTGAAATTGGTCGTTCATGGCTATTTCCGACAAAAATGGGGGTTGTGTGGCCATTGATCATCTACCAGAGGCTCGTACACTTCACCCCACATAGGTTTCCTTGCCATATATCACATTCTTGGATTTCTGGTGGAGACCATTTCTTAGTCAAAAATCCGTTGGTGTTAGCCTTCGGTATTATTCAAAATGGTCGTTCATGGCTATTTTCGACTAAAATGGGGGTTGTGTGGCCATTTATCATCGACCAGAGGCTCGTACACCTCACCACACATATGTTTCCTTGCCATAGATCACATTCTTGGATTTCTGGTGGAGACCATTTCTTGGTCAAAAACTCGTACGTGTTAGCCTTCGGTATTATTGAAAATGGTCGTTCATGGCTATTTTCAGCAAAATGGGGGTTATGTGGCCATTGATCATCGACCAGAGGCTCGTACACCTCACCCCACATATGCTTCCTTGCCATAGATCACATTCTTGGATTTCTGGTGGAGACCATTTCTTGGTCAAAAACTCGTACGTGTTAGCCTTCGGTATTATTGAAAATGGTCGTTCATGGCTATTTTCAGCAAAATGGGGGTTATGTGGCCATTGATCATCGACCATAGGCTCGTACACCTCACCCCACATATGCTTCCTTGCCATAGATCACATTCTTGGATTTCTGGTGGAGACCATTTCTTGGGCAAAAATCCGAATGTGTTAGCCTTTGGTATTTTTGAAAATGGTCATTCATGGCTATTTTCGACAAAAATGGGGGTTGTGTGGCCATTGATCTTCGACCAGAGGCTCATACACCTCACTACACATATGTTTCCTTGCCATAGATCACATTCTTGGATTTATGGTGGAGACCATTTCTTGGTCAGAAATCCATAGGTGTTAGCCTTTAGTGTCATTGAAAATGGTCGTTCATGGCTATTTTCGACAAAAATGGGGGTTGTGTGGCCATTGATCATCAACCAGAGGCTCGTACACTTCACCCCACATATGTTTTCTTGCCATAGATCACATTCATGGATTTCTGGAGGAGACCATTCCTTGGTCAAAAATCTGTTGGTGTTAGCCTTCGGTATTATTGAAAATGGTCGTTCATGGCTATTTTCGACTAAAATGGGGGTTGTGTGGCCATTTATCATCGACCAGAGGCTCGTACAATTCACCCCACATATGTTTCCTTGCCATAGATCACATTCTTGGATTTCTGGTGGAGACCATTTCTTGGTCAAAAATCCGTACGTGTTAGCCTTCGGTATTATTGAAAATGGTCATTCATGGCTATTTTCGACAAAAATGGGGGTTGTGTGGCCATTGATCTTCAACCAGAGGCTCATACACCTCACTATACTTATGTTTCCTTGCCATAGATCACATTCTTTGATTTCTGGTGGAGACCATTTTTTGGTCAAAAATCCGAATGTGTTAGCCTTCGGTACTATTGAAAATGGTCGTTCATGGCTATTTTCGACAAAAATGGGGGTTGTGTGGCCATTGATATTCGACCAGAGGCTCATAGACCTCACTACACATATGTTTCCTTGCCATAGATCACATTCTTGGATTTATGGTGGAGACCATTTCTTGGTCAAAAATCCGTAGGTGTTAGCCTTAAGTGTCATTGAAAATGGTTGTTCATGGCTATTTTCGACAAAAATAGGGGTTGTGTGGCCATTGATCATCGACCAGAGGCTCGTACACCTTACCCCACATATGTTTCCTTGCCATAGATCATATTCTTGGATTTCTAGTGGAGACCATTTCTTGGTCAAAAATTCATAGGTGTTAGCCTTCGGTATTATTGAAAATGGTGTTGTGTGCCCATTGATCATCAACCAGAGGCTCATACACCTCACCCCACATATGTTTCCTTGCCATAGATCACATTCTTGGATTTCTGGTGGAGACCATTTCTTGGTAAAAAATCCGTAGGTGTTAGCCTCTAGTATTATTGAAAATGGTCGTTCATGGCTATTTTCATCAAAAATGGGGGTTGTGTGGCCATTTATCATCGACCAGAGGCTCGTACACCTCACCCCATATATGTTTCCTTGCCATAGATCACATTCTTGGATTTCTAGTGGAGACCATTTCTTGGTCAAAAATTCGTACGTGTTAGCCTTCGGTATTATTGAAAATGGTCGTTCATGGCTAATTTCGACAAAATGGGGGTTGTGTGGCCATTGATCATCGACCAGAGGCTCGTACACCTAACCCCACATATGTTTCCTTGCCATAGATCACATTCTTGGATTTCTGGTGGAGACCATTTCTTGGGCAAAAATCCGAATGTGTTAGCCTTCGGTATTCTTGAAAATGGTCATTCATGGCTATTTTCGACAAAAATGGGGGTTGTGTGGCCATTGATCTTCGACCAGAGGCTCATACACCTCACTACACATATGTTTCCTTGCCATAGATCAAATTCTTGGATTTATGGTGGAGACCATTTCTTGGTCAAAAATCCATAGGTGTTAGCCTTCAGTGTCATTGAAAATGGTCGTTCATGGCTATTTTCGACAAAAATGGGGGTTGTGTGGCCATTGATCATCGACCAGAGGCTCGTACACTTCACCCCACATATGTTTTCTTGCCATAGATCACATTCTTGGATTTCTGGTGGAGACCATTTCTTGGTTAAAAATCTGTTGATGTTAGCCTTCGGTATTATCGAAAATGGTCGTTCATGGCTATTTTCGACTAAAATGGGTGTTGTGTGGCCATTTATCATCGACCAGAGGCTCATACATCTCACCCCACATATGTTTCCTTGCCATAGATCACATTCTTGGATATCTGGTGGAGACCATTTCTTGGTCAAAAATCCGTACGTGTTAGCCTTTGGTATTATTGAAAATGGTCATTCATGGCTATTTTCGACAAAAATGGGGGTTATGTGGCAATTGCTCATTGACCAAAGGCTCGTACACCTCACCCCACATTCTTTTATTTCTGGTGGAGACCATTTCTTGGTCAAAAATCCGTAGGTGTTAGCCTTCAGTGTCATTGAAAATGGTCGTTCATGGCTATTTTCGACAAAAATTAGGGTTGCGTGGCCATTGATCATCGACCAGAGGCTCGTACACCTCAACCCACATATGTTTCCTTGCCGTAGATCACATTCTTGGATTTATGGTGGAGACCATTTCTTGGTCAAACATCCGTACGTGTTAGCCTTCGGTATTATTGAAAATGGTAATTCATGGCTATTTTCGACAAAAATGGGGGTTGTGTGGCCATTGATCTTCAACCAGAGGCTCATACACCTCACTATACTTATGTTTCCTTGCCATAGATCACATTCTTTGATTTCTGGTGGAGACCATTTTTTGGTCAAAAATCCGAATGTGTTAGCCTTCGGTACTATTGAAAATGGTCGTTCATGGCTATTTTCGACAAAAATGGGGGTTGTGTGGCCATTGATCATCGACCAGAGGCTCGTACACTTCACCCCATATATGTTTTCTTGCCATAGATCACATTCTTGGATTTCTAGAGGAGACCATTTCTTGGTCAAAAATCTGTTGGTGTTAGCCTTCGGTATTATTGAAAATAGTCGTTCATGGCTATTTTTGACTAAATTGGGGGTTGTGTGGCCATTTATCATCGACTAGAGGTTCATAAACCTCAACCCACATATGTTTCCTTGCCATAGATCACATTCTTGGATTTCTAGTGGAGACCATTTCTTGGTCAAAAATCCGTACGTGTTAGCCTTCGGTATTATTGAAAATGGTCATTCATGGCTATTTTCGACACAAATGGGGGTTGTGTGGCCATTGATCTTCGACCAGAGGTGATCACATTCTTGGATTTATGGTGGAGACCATTTCTTGGTCAAAAATCCATAGGTGTTAGCCTTCAGTGTCATTGAAAATGGTCGTTCATGGCTATTTTCGACAAAAATGGGGGTTGTGTGGCCATTGATCATCAACCAGAGGCTCATACACTTCACCCCTCATATGTTTTCTTGCCATAGATCAGAATCTTGGATTTCTCGTGGAGACCATTTGTTGGTCAAAAATTCGTAGGTGTTAGCCTTCAGTGTCATTGAAAATGGTCATTCATGGCTATTTTCGACAAAAATGGGGGTTGTGTCGCCATTGATCATCGACCAGAGGATCGTACACCTCACCCACATAAGTTTCCTTGCCATATATCACATTCTTGGATTTCTGGTGGAGACCATTTCTTGGTCAAAAATCCGTAGGTGTTAGCCTTCGGTATTATTGAAAATCGTCGTTCATGGCTATTTTCGACAAAAAATGGGGGTTCTGTGGCAATTGATCATCGACCAAAGGCTCATACACCTCACCCCACATGTGTTTCCTTGCCATAGACCACATTCTTGGATTTCTGGTGGTGACCATTTTTTGGTCAAAAATCCGTAGGTGTTAGCCTTCGGTATTATTGAAAATGGTCGTTCATGGCTATTTTCGACAAAAATGGGGGTTGTGTGGCCATTGATCATCGACCAAAGGCTCATACACTTCACCCCACATATGTTTCCTTGCCATAGATCACATTCTTAGATTTCTGGTGGAGACCATTTCTTGGGCAAAAATCCGAATGTGTTAGCCTTTGGTATTTTTGAAAATGGTCATTCATGGCTATTTTCGACAAAAATGGGGGTTGTGTGGCCATTGATCTTCGATCAGAGGCTCATACACCTCACTACACATATGTTTCCTTGCCATAGATCACATTCTTGGATTTATGGTGGAGACCATTTCTTGGTCAAAAATCCGTAGGTGTTAGCCTTTAGTGTCATTCAAAATGGTCGTTCATGGCTATTTTCGAAAAAAATTAGGGTTGTGTGGCCATTGATCGTCGACCAGAGGCTCATACACCTCACCCCACATATGTTTCCTTGTCGTAGATCACATTCTTGGATTTCTGGTGGAGACCATTTCTTGGTCAAAAATCCATAGGTGTTAGCCTTCGGTATTATTGAAAATGGTCGTTCATGGCTATTTTCGACAAAAATGGGAGTTGTGTGGCCATTGATCATCGACCAGAGGCTCATACACCTCACCCCACATATGTTTCCTTGCCATAGATCACATTCTTGTATTTTTGGTGGAGACCATTTCTTGGTCAAAAACTCGTACGTGTTAGCCTTCGGTATTATTGAAAATGGTCGTTCATGGCTATTTTCAGCAAAATGGGGGTTATGTGGCCATTGATCATCGACCATAGGCTCGTACACCTCACCCCACATATGCTTCCTTGCCATAGATCACATTCTTGGATTTCTGGTGGAGACCATTTCTTGGGCAAAAATCCGAATGTGTTAGCCTTTGGTATTTTTGAAAATGGTCATTCATGGCTATTTTCGACAAAAATGGGGGTTGTGTGGCCATTGATCTTCGACCAGAGGCTCATACACCTCACTACACATATGTTTCCTTGCCATAGATCACATTCTTGGATTTATGGTGGAGACCATTTCTTGGTCAGAAATCCATAGGTGTTAGCCTTTAGTGTCATTGAAAATGGTCGTTCATGGCTATTTTCGACAAAAATGGGGGTTGTGTGGCCATTGATCATCAACCAGAGGCTCGTACACTTCACCCCACATATGTTTTCTTGCCATAGATCACATTCATGGATTTCTGGAGGAGACCATTCCTTGGTCAAAAATCTGTTGGTGTTAGCCTTCGGTATTATTGAAAATGGTCGTTCATGGCTATTTTCGACTAAAATGGGGGTTTTGTGGCCATTTATCATCGACCAGAGGCTCATACAATTCACCCCACATATGTTTCCTTGCCATAGATCACATTCTTGGATTTCTGGTGGAGACCATTTCTTGGTCAAAAATCCGTACGTGTTAGCCTTCGGTATTATTGAAAATGGTCATTCATGGCTATTTTCGACAAAAATGGGGGTTGTGTGGCCATTGATCTTCAACCAGAGGCTCATACACCTCACTATACTTATGTTTCCTTGCCATAGATCACATTCTTTGATTTCTGGTGGAGACCATTTTTTGGTCAAAAATCCGAATGTGTTAGCCTTCGGTACTATTGAAAATGGTCGTTCATGGCTATTTTCGACAAAAATGGGGGTTGTGTGGCCATTGATATTCGACCAGAGGCTCATAGACCTCACTACACATATGTTTCCTTGCCATAGATCACATTCTTGGATTTATGGTGGAGACCATTTCTTGGTCAAAAATCCGTAGGTGTTAGCCTTAAGTGTCATTGAAAATGGTTGTTCATGGCTATTTTCGACAAAAATAGGGGTTGTGTGGCCATTGATCATCGACCAGAGGCTCGTACACCTCACCCCACATATGTTTCCTTGCCATAGATCATATTCTTGGATTTCTAGTGGAGACCATTTCTTGGTCAAAAATTCGTAGGTGTTAGCCTTCGGTATTATTGAAAATGGTGTTGTGTGCCCATTGATCATCAACCAGAGGCTCATACACCTCACCCCACATATGTTTCCTTGCCATAGATCACATTCTTGGATTTCTGGTGGAGACCATTTCTTGGTAAAAAATCCGTAGGTGTTAGCCTCTAGTATTATTGAAAATGGTCGTTCATGGCTATTTTCATCAAAAATGGGGGTTGTGTGGCCATTTATCATCGACCAGAGGCTCGTACACCTCACCCCACATATGTTTCCTTGCCATAGATCACATTCTTGGATTTCTGGTGGAGACCATTTCTTGGTCAAAAATTCGTACGTGTTAGCCTTCGGTATTATTGAAAATGGTCGTTCATGGCTATTTTCGACAAAATGGGGGTTGTGTGGCCATTGATCATCGACCAGAGGCTCGTACACCTCACCCCACATATGTTTCCTTGCCATAGATCACATTCTTGGATTTCTGGTGGAGACCATTTCTTGGGCAAAAATCCGAATGTGTTAGCCTTCGGTATTCTTGAAAATGGTCATTCATGGCTATTTTCGACAAAAATGGGGGTTGTGTGGCCATTGATCTTCGACCAGAGGCTCATACACCTCACTACACATATGTTTCCTTGCCATAGATCAAATTCTTGGATTTATGGTGGAGACCATTTCTTGGTCAAAAATCCATAGGTGTTAGCCTTCAGTGTCATTGAAAATGGTCGTTCATGGCTATTTTCGACAAAAATGGGGGTTGTGTGGCCATTGATCATCGACCAGAGGCTCGTACACTTCACCCCACATATGTTTTCTTGCCATAGATCACATTCTTGGATTTCTGGTGGAGACCATTTCTTGGTTAAAAATCTGTTGGTGTTAGCCTTCGGTATTATCGAAAATGGTCGTTCATGGCTATTTTCAACTAAAATGGGTGTTGTGTGGCCATTTATCATCGACTAGAGGCTCATACACCTCACCCCACATATGTTTCCTTGCCATAGATCACATTCTTGGATATCTGGTGGAGACCATTTCTTGGTCAAAAATCCGTACGTGTTAGCCTTCGGTATTATTGAAAATGGTCATTCATGGCTATTTTCGACAAAAATGGGGGTTATGTGGCAATTGCTCATTGACCAAAGGCTCGTACACCTCACCCCACATTCTTTTATTTCTGGTGGAGACCATTTCTTGGTCAAAAATCCGTAGGTGTTAGCCTTCAGTGTCATTGAAAATGGTCGTTCATGGCTATTTTCGACAAAAATTAGGGTTGCGTGGCCATTGATCATCGACCAGAGGCTCGTACACCTCAACCCACATATGTTTCCTTGCCGTAGATCACATTCTTGGATTTATGGTGGAGACCATTTCTTGGTCAAAAATCCGTACGTGTTAGCCTTCGGTATTATTGAAAATGGTAATTCATGGCTATTTTCGACAAAAATGGGGGTTGTGTGGCCATTGATCTTCAACCAGAGGCTCATACACCTCACTATACTTATGTTTCCTTGCCATAGATCACATTCTTGGATTTATGGTGGAGACCATTTCTTGGTCAGAAATCCATAGGTGTTAGCCTTTAGTGTCATTGAAAATGGTCGTTCATGGCTATTTTCGACAAAAATGGGGGTTGTGTGGCCATTGATCATCAACCAGAGGCTCGTACACTTCACCCCACATATGTTTTCTTGCCATAGATCACATTCATGGATTTTTGGAGGAGACCATTCCTTGGTCAAAAATCTGTTGGTGTTAGCCTTCGGTATTATTGAAAATGGTCGTTCATGGCTATTTTCGACTAAAATGGGGGTTGTGTGGCCATTTATCATCGACCAGAGGCTCATACAATTCACCCCACATATGTTTCCTTGCCATAGATCACATTCTTGGATTTCTGGTGGAGACCATTTCTTGGTCAAAAATCCGTACGTGTTAGCCTTCGGTATTATTGAAAATGGTCATTCATGGCTATTTTCGACAAAAATGGGGGTTGTGTGGCCATTGATCTTCAACCAGAGGCTCATACACCTCACTATACTTATGTTTCCTTGCCATAGATCACATTCTTTGATTTCTGGTGTAGACCATTTTTTGGTCAAAAATCAGAATGTGTTAGCCTTCGGTACTATTGAAAATGGTCGTTCATGGCTATTTTCGACAAAAATGGGGGTTGTGTGGCCATTGATATTCGACCAGAGGCTCATAGACCTCACTACACATATGTTTCCTTGCCATAGATCACATTCTTGGATTTATGGTGGAGACCATTTCTTGGTCAAAAATCCGTAGGTGTTAGCCTTAAGTGTCATTGAAAATGGTTGTTCATGGCTATTTTCGACAAAAATAGGGGTTGTGTGGCCATTGATCATCGACCAGAGGCTCGTACACCTCACCCCACATATGTTTCCTTGCCATAGATCATATTCTTGGATTTCTAGTGGAGACCATTTCTTGGTCAAAAATTCGTAGGTGTTAGCCTTCGGTATTATTGAAAATGGTGTTGTGTGCCCATTGATCATCAACCAGAGGCTCATACACCTCACCCCACATATGTTTCCTTGCCATAGATCACATTCTTGGATTTCTGGTGGAGACCATTTCTTGGTAAAAAATCCGTAGGTGTTAGCCTCTAGTATTATTGAAAATGGTCGTTCATGGCTATTTTCATCAAAAATGGGGGTTGTGTGGCCATTTATCATCGACCAGAGGCTCGTACACCTCACCCCACATATGTTTCCTTGCCATAGATCACATTCTTGGATTTCTGGTGGAGACCATTTCTTGGTCAAAAATTCGTACGTGTTAGCCTTCGGTATTATTGAAAATGGTCGTTCGTGGCTATTTTCGACAAAATGGGGGTTGTGTGGCCATTGATCATCGACCAGAGGCTCGTACACCTCACCCCACATATGTTTCCTTGCCATAGATCACATTCTTGGATTTCTGGTGGAGACCATTTCTTGGGAAAAAATCCGAATGTGTTAGCCTTCGGTATTCTTGAAAATGGTCATTCATGGCTATTTTCGACAAAAATGGGGGTTGTGTGGCCATTGATCTTCGACCAGAGGCTCATACACCTCACTACACATATGTTTCCTTGCCATAGATCAAATTCTTGGATTTATGGTGGAGACCATTTCTTGGTCAAAAATCCATAGGTGTTAGCCTTCAGTGTCATTGAAAATGGTCGTTCATGGCTATTTTCGACAAAAATGGGGGTTGTGTGGCCATTGATCATCGAACAGAGGCTCGTACACTTCACCCCACATATGTTTTCTTGCCATAGATCACATTCTTGGATTTCTGGTGGAGACCATTTCTTGGTTAAAAATCTGTTGGTGTTAGCCTTCGGTATTATCGAAAATGGTCGTTCATGGCTATTTTCAACTAAAATGGGTGTTGTGTGGCCATTTATCATCGACCAGAGGCTCATACACCTCACCCCACATATGTTTCCTTGCCATAGATCACATTCTTGGATATCTGGTGGAGACCATTTATTGGTCAAAAATCCGTACGTGTTAGCCTTCGGTATTATTGAAAATGGTCATTCATGGCTATTTTCGACAAAAATGGGGGTTATGTGGCAATTGCTCATTGACCAAAGGCTCGTACACCTCACCCCACATTCTTTTATTTCTGGTGGAGACCATTTCTTGGTCAAAAATCCGTAGGTGTTAGCCTTCAGTGTCATTGAAAATGGTCGTTCATGGCTATTTTCGACAAAAATTAGGGTTGCGTGGCCATTGATCATCGACCAGAGGCTCGTACACCTCAACCCACATATGTTTCCTTGCCGTAGATCACATTCTTGGATTTATGGTGGAGACCATTTCTTGGTCAAAAATCCGTACGTGTTAGCCTTCGGTATTATTGAAAATGGTAATTCATGGCTATTTTCGACAAAAATGGGGGTTGTGTGGCCATTGATCTTCAACCAGAGGCTCATACACCTCACTATACTTATGTTTCCTTGCCATAGATCACATTCTTTGATTTCTGGTGGAGACCATTTTTTGGTCAAAAATCCGAATGTGTTAGCCTTCGGTACTATTGAAAATGGTCGTTCATGGCTATTTTCGACAAAAATGGGGGTTGTGTGGCCATTGATATTCGACCAGAGGCTCATAGACCTCACTACACATATGTTTCCTTGCCATAGATGACATTCTTGGATTTATGGTGGAGACCATTTCTTGGTCAAAAATCCGTAGGTGTTAGCCTTAAGTGTCATTGAAAATGGTTGTTCATGGCTATTTTCGACAAAAATAGGGGTTGTGTGGCCATTGATCATCGACCAGAGGCTCGTACACCTTACCCCACATATGTTTCCTTGCCATAGATCATATTCTTGGATTTCTAGTGGAGACCATTTCTTGGTCAAAAATTCGTACGTGTTAGCCATCGGTATTGTTGAAAATGGTCGTTGATGGCTATTTTCGGCGAAATGGGGGTTGTGTGGCCATTGATCATCGACCAGAGGCTCGTACACCTCACCCCACATATGTTTCCTTGCCATAGATCACATTCTTGGATTTCAGGTGGAGACCATTTCTTGGGAAAAAATCCGAATGTGTTAGCCTTTGGTATTTTTGAAAATGGTCATTCATGGCTATTTTCAACAAAAATGGGGGTTGTGTGGCCATTGAGCTTCGACCAGAGGCTCATACACCTCACTACACATATGTTTCCTTGTCATAGATCACATTCTTGGATTTATGGTGGAGACCATTTCTTGGTCAGAAATCCATAGGTGTTAGCCTTTAGTGTCATTGAAAATGGTCGTTCACGGCTATTTTCGACAAAAATGGGGGTTGTGTGGCCATTGATCATCAACCAGAGGCTCGTACACTTCACCCCACATATGTTTTCTTGCCATAGATCACATTCTTGGATTTCTGGAGGAGACCATTTCTTGGTAAAAAATCTGTTGGTGTTAGCCTTCGATATTATTGAAAATGGTCGTTCATGGCTATTTTCGACTAAAATGGGGGTTGTGTGGCCATTTATCATCGACCAGAGGCTCGTACAATTCACCCCACATATGTTTCCTTGCCATAGATCAAATTCTTGGATTTCTGGTGGAGACCATTTCTTGGTCACAAATCCGTACGTGTTAGCCTTCGTTATTATTGAAAATGGTCATTCATGGCTATTTTCGACAAAAATGGGGGTTGTGTGGCCATTGATCTTCAACCAGAGGGTCATACACCTCACTACACATATGTTTCCTTGCCATAGATCACATTCTTGGATTTATGGTGGAGACCATTTCTTGGTCAGAAATCCATAGGTGTTAGCCTTTAGTGTCATTGAAAATGGTCGTTCATAGCTATTTTCGACAAAAATGGGGGTTGTGTGGCCATTGATCATCGACCAGAGGCTCGTACACTTCACCCCACATATGTTTTCTTGCCATAGATCACATTCTTGGATTTCTAGAGGAGACCATTTCTTGGTCAAAAATCTGTTGGTGTTAGCCTTCGGTATTATTGAAAATGGTCGTTCATGGCTATTTTTGACTAAAATGGGGGTTGTGTGGCCATTTATCATCGACCGGAGGCTCGTAAAATTCACCCCACATATGTTTCCTTTCCATAGATCACATTCTTGGATTTCTGGTGGAGACCATTTCTTGGTCAAAAATCCGTACGTGTTAGCCTTCGGTATTATTGAAAATGGTCATTCATGGCTATTTTCGACACAAATGGGGGTTGTGTGGCCATTGATCTTCGACCAGAGGCTCATACACCTCACTACACATATGTTTCCTTGCCATAGATCACATTCTTGGATTTATGGTGGAGACCATTTCTTGGTCAAAAATCCATAGGTGTTAGCCTTCAGTGTCATTGAAAATGGTCGTTCATGGCTATTTTCGACAAAAATGGGGGTTGTGTGGCCATTGATCATCGACCAGAGGCTCGTACACTTCACCCCACATATGTTTTCTTGCCATAGATCACATTCTTGGATTTCTAGAGGAGACCATTTCTTGGTCAAAAATCTGTTGGTGTTAGCCTTCGGTATTATTGAAAATAGTCGTTCATGGCTATTTTTGACTAAATTGGGGGTTGTGTGGCCATTTATCATTGACCAGAGGCTCGTACAATTCAACCCACATATGTTTCCTTGCCATAGATCACATTCTTGGATTTCTGGTGGAGACCATTTCTTGGTCAAAAATCCGTACGTGTTAGCCTTCGGTATTATTGAAAATGGTCATTCATGGCTATTTTCGACACAAATGGGGGTTGTGTGGCCATTGATCTTCGACCAGAGGCTCATACACCTCACTACACATATGTTTCCTTGCCATAGATCACATTCTTGGATTTATGGTGGAGACCATTTCTTGGTCAAAATTCCATAGGTGTTAGCCTTCAGTGTCATTGAAAATGGTCGTTCATGGCTATTTTCGACAAAAATGGGGGTTGTGTGGCCATTGATCATCAACCAGAGGCTCGTACACTTCACCCCTCATATGTTTTCTTGCCATAGATCAGAATCTTGGATTTCTCGTGGAGACCATTTGTTGGTCAAAAATTCGTAGGTGTTAGCCTTCAGTGTCATTGAAAATGGTCATTCATGGCTATTTTCGACAAAAATGGGGGTTGTGTCGCCATTGATCATCGACCAGAGGATCGTACACCTCACCCCACATAAGTTTCCTTGCCATATATCACATTCTTGGATTTCTGGTGGAGACCATTTCTTGGTCAAAAATCCGTAGGTGTTAGCCTTCGGTATTATTGAAAATCGTCGTTCATGGCTATTTTCGACAAAAATGGGGGTTCTGTGGCAATTGATCATCGACCAAAGGCTCATACACCTCACCCCACATGTGTTTCCTTGCCATAGACCACATTCTTGGATTTCTGGTGGTGACCATTTTTTGGTCAAAAATCCGTAGGTGTTAGCCTTCGGTATTATTGAAAATGGTCGTTCATGGCTATTTTCGACAAAAATGGGGGTTGTGTGGCCATTGATCATCGACCAAAGGCTCATACACCTCACCCCACATATGTTTCCTTGCCATAGACCACATTCTTGGATTTCTGGTGGAGACCATTTGTTGGTCAAAAATCCGTAGGTGTTAGCTTTCGGTATTATTGAAAATGATCGTTCATGGCTATTTTCATCAAACATGGGGGTTGTGTGGCCATTTATCATCGACCAGAGGCTCGTACACCTCACCCCACATATGTTTCCTTGCCATAGAGCACACTCTTGGATTTCTGGTGGAGACCATTTCTTGGTCAAAAATTCGTACGTGTTAGCCTTCGGTATTATTGAAAATGGTCGTTCATGGCTATTTTCGACAAAATGGGGGTTGCGTGGCCATTGATCATCGACCAGAGGCTCGTACACCTCACCCACATATGTTTCCTTGCCATAGATCACATTCTTGGATTTCTGGTGGAGACCATTTCTTGGTCAAAAATCCGTACGTGTTAGCCTTCGGTATTATTGAAAATGGTCGTTCATGGCTATTTTTGACAAAATAGAGGTTCTGTGGCCATTGATCATCGACCAGAGGCTCATACACCTCACCCCACATATCTTTCCTTGACATAGATCACATTTTTGGATTTCTGGTGGAGACCATTTCTTGGGCAAAAATCCGAATGTGTTAGCCTTGGTATTATTGAAAATGGTCATTCATGGCTATTTTCGACAAAAATGGGGGTTGTGTGGCCATTTATCTTCAACCAGAGGCTCATACACCTCACTACACATATGTTTTCTTGCCATAGATCACATTCTTGGATCTATGGTGGAGACCAGTTCTTGGTAAAAAATCCATAGGTGTTAGCCTTCAGTGTCATTGAAAATAGTCGTTCATGGCAATTTTCGACAAAAATGGGGGTTGTGTGGCCATTGATAATCGACCAGGGGCTCGTACACCTCACCCCACATATGTTTCCTTGCCATAGATCACATTCTTGGATTTCTGGTGGAGACCATTTCTTGGTCAAAAATCCGTTGGTGTTAGCCTTCGGTATTATTGAAAATGGTCGTTCATGGCTATTTTCGACAAAATGGGGGTTGTTTGGCCATTTATCATCGACCAGAGGCTCGTACACCTCACCCCACATATGTTTAATTGCCATAGATCACAATCTTGGATTTCTCATGGAGACCATTTCTTCGTCAAAAATCCGTACGTGTTAGCCTTCGGTATTATTGAAAGTGGTCGTTCATGGCTGTTTTCGACAAAAATGGGGGTTGTGTGGCCATTGATCATCGACCAGAGGCTCGTACACCTCACCCCAAATATGTTTCCTTGCCATAGATCATATTCTAGGATTTCTGGTGGAGATGATTTCTTGGTCAAAATTTCGTAGGTGTTAGCCTTCGGAATTATTGAAAATGGTCGTTCATGGCTATTTTCGACAAAAATGGGGGTTGTGTGGCCATTGATCATCGATCAGAGGCTCGTACACCTCACCCCACATATGTTTCCTTGCCATAGATCACATTCTGGGATTTCTGGTGGAGACCATTTCTTGGTCAAAAATCTATACGTGTTAGCCTTCGGTATTATTGTAATTGGTCGTTCATGGCTATTTTCGACAAAAATGGGGGTTGTGTGGCCATTGATCATCGACCAGAGGCTCATACACCTCACCCCACATATGTTTCCTTGCCATAGATCACATTCTTGGATTTCTGGTGGAGACCATTTCTTAGTCAAAAATCCGTACGTGTTAGCCTTCGGTATTATTGAAAATGGTCATTCATGGCTATTTTCGACACAAATGGGTGTTGTGTGGCCATTGATCTTCGACCAGAGGCTCATACACCTCACTACACATATGTTTCCTTGCCATAGATCACATTCTTGGATTTATGGTGGAGACCATTTCTTGGTCAAAAATCCATAGGTGTTAGCCTTCAGTGTCATTGAAAATGGTTGTTCATGGCTATTTTCGACAAAAATGGGGGTTGTGTGGCCATTGATCATCGACCAGATGGTCGTACACTTCACCCCACATATGCTTTCTTGCCATAGATCACAATCTTGAATTTCTCGTGGAGACCATTTGTTGGTCAAAAATTCATAGGTGTTAGCCTTCAGTGTCATTGAAAATGGTCATTCATGGCTATTTTTGACAAAAATGGGAATTGTGTCGCCATTGATCATCGACCAGAGGCTCATACACCTCACCCCACATAAGTTTCCTTGCCATAGATCACATTCTTGGATTTTTGGTGGAGACCATTTCATGGTCAAAAATCCATAGGTGTTAGCCTTTGGTATTATTGAAAATGGTCGTTCATGGCTATTTTCGGCAAAATGGGGGTTGTGTGGCCATTGATCATCGACCAAAGGCTCATACACCTCACCCCACATATGTTTCCTTGCCACAGACCACATTCTAGGATTTCTGGTGGAGACCATTTCTTGGTCAAAAATGGTCATTCTACCGAAGGCTAACACGTACGAATTTTTGACCAAGAAATGGTCTCCACTAGAAATCCAAGAATGTGTTCTATGGCAAGGAAACATATGTAGGGTGAGGTGTACGAGCCTCTGGTCGATGATAAATAGCCACTGATGGAAATAGCCATGAACGACCATTTTCAATAATACCAAAGTCTAACGCCTACGGATTTTTGACCAAGAAATGGTCTCCACCAGTAATCCAAGAATGTGATCTATGGCAAGGAAACATATGTGGGGTGAGGTGTATGAGCCTCTGGTCGATGATCAATGGCCACACAACCCCCGTTTTTGTCGAAAATAGCCATGAACAACCATTTTCAATAATACCGAAGGCTAACACCTACGGATTTTTGACCAAGAAATGGTCTCCACCAGAAATCCAAGAATATGATCTATGGCAAGGAAACATATGTGGGGTGAGGTGTACGAGCCTCTGGTCGATGATCAATGGCCACACAACCCCTATTTTTGTCAAAAATAGCCATGAACGACGATTTTCAATGACACCGAAGGCTAACACCTATGGATTTTTGACCAAGAAATGGTCTCCACCATAAATACAAGAATGTGATCTATGGCTAGGAAACATATGTGTAGTGAGGTGTATGAGCCTCTAGTCGAATATCAATGGCCACACAACCCCCATTTTTGTCGAAAATAGCCACAAACGACCATTTTCAATAGTACCAAAGGCTAACACATTCGGAGTTTTTGACCAAGAAATGGTCTCCACCAAAAATCAAAGAATGTGATCTATGGCAAGGAAACATATGTGGGGTGAGATTTACGAGCCTCTGGTCAATGATCAATGGCCACACAACCCCCATTTTTTGTCGAAAATAGCCATGAACGACCATTTTCAATAGTACCGAAGGCTAACACATTCGGATTTTTTACCAAGAAATGGTCTCCACCAGAAATCAAAGAATGTGATCCATGGCAAAGAAACATATGTGGGGTGAGGTTTACGATCCTCTAGTAGATGATTAATGGCCACACAACCCCCATTTTTGTCGAAAATACCATGAATGACCATTTTCAATAATACCGAAGGCTAACACGTATGGATTTTTGACCAAGAAATGGTCTCCACCAGAAATCTAAGAATGTGATCTATGGCAAGGAAACATATATGGGGTGAGGTGTACGAGCCTCTGGTCGATGATAAATGGCCACACAACCCCCATTTTAGTTGAAAATGCCATGAACGACCATTTTCAATAATACCGAAGGCTAACACAAACGGATTTTTGACCAAGAAATGGTCTCCACCAGAAATACAAGAATGTGATCTATGGCAAGAAAAATATGTGGAGTGAAGTGTACGAAGCTCTGGTTGATGATCAATGGCCACACAACCCCCTTTTTTGTCAAAAATAGCCATGAACGACCATTTTCAATGACACTGACGGCTAACACCTATGGATTTTTGACCAAGAAATGGTCTCCACCATAAATCCAAGAATGTGATCTATGGCAAGGAAACATATGTGTAGTGGGGTGTATGAGCCTCTGGTCGAAGATCAATGGCCACACACGACCCCCATTTTTGTCGAAAATAGCCATGAATGACCATTTTCAATAATACCGAAGGCTAACACATTCGGATTTTTGCCCAAGAAATGGTCTCCACCAGAAATCCAAGAATGTGATCTATGGCAAGGAAACATATGTGGGGTGAGGTGTACGAGCCTCTGGTCGATGATCAATAGCCACACAACCCCCATTTTGTCGAAAATATCCATGAACGACCTTTTCAATAATACTGAAGGCTAACACGTACGAATTTTTGACCAAGAAATGGTCTCCACCAGAAATCTAAGAATGTGATCTATGGCAAGGAAACATATGTGGGGTGAGGTGTACGAGCCTCTGGTCGATGATAAATGGCCACACAACCCCCATTTTTGATGAAAGTAGTCATGAACGACCATTTTCAATAATACCGAAGGCTAAGACCTACGGATTTTTTACCAAGAAATGGTCTCCACCAGAAATCCAAGAATGTTATCAATGACAAGGAAACATATGTGGGGTGAGGTGTATGAGCCTCTGGTTGATGATCAATGGCCACACAACCCCCATTTTTGTCGAAAATAGCCATGAACGACCATTTTCAACAATACTGAAGGCTAACACCTACGGATGTTTGACCAAGAAATGGTCTCCACTAGAAATCCAATAATGTGATCTATGGCAAGGAAACATATGTGGAGTGAGGTGTATGAGCCTCTGGTCGATGATCAATGGCACACAACCCCCATTTTTGTCGAAAATTGCCATGAACGACTATTTTCAATAATACCGAAGGCTAACACCTTCAGATTTTTGACAAAGAAATGGTCTCCACCATAAGTCCAAGAATGTTATCTATGGCAAGGAAGCAAATGTGTAGTGAGGTGTATGGGCCTCTGGTCGAATATCAATGGCCACACAACCCCCATTTTTGTCGAAAATAGCCATGAACGACCATTTTCAATAGTACCGAAGGCTAACACATTCGGATTTTTGACCAACAAATGGTCTCCACCAGAAATCAAGAATGGGATCTATGGCAAGGAAACATATGTGGGGTGAGGTTGACGAGCCTCTGGTCTATGATCAATGGCCACACAACCCCCATTTTTGTCAAAAATAACCATGAATGACCATTTTCAATAATACCGAAGGCTAACACGTACGGATTTTTGACCAAGAAATGGTCTCCACCAGAAATCAAAGAATGTGATCTATGGCAAGGAAACATATGTGGGGTGAGGTTTACGAGCCTCTGGTCGATGATCAATGTCCACACAACCCCCATTTTTGTCGAAAATAGCCATGAACGACCATTTTCAATAGTACCAAAGACTAACACATTCGGATTTTTGACCAAGAAATGGTCTACACCAGAAATCAAAGAATGTGATATATGGCAAGGAAACATATGTGGGGTGAGGATTACGTTCCTCTGGTCAATGATCAATGGACACACAACCCCCATTTTTGTCGAAAATACCATGAATGACCATTTTCAATAATACCGAAGGCTAACACGTAAAGATTTTTGACCAAGAAATGGTCTCCACCAGAAATCCAAGAATGTGATCTATGGCAAGGAAACATATGTGGGGTGAGGTGTATGAGCCTCTGGTCGATGACAAATGGCCACACAACCCCCATTTTAGTCGAAAATATCCATGAACGACCATTTTCAATAATACCGAAGGCTAACACCAACGGATTTTTGACCAAGAAATGGTCTGCACTAGAAATCCAAGAATGTGATCTATGGCAAGAAAACATATGTGGGTTGAAGTGTACGAGCCTCTGGTCGATGATCAATGGCCACACAACCCCCATTTTTGTCGAAAATAGCAATGAACGACCATTTTCAATGACACTAAAGGCTAACACCTACGGATTTTTGACCAAGAAATGGTCTCCACCATAAATCCAGAAATGTGATATATGGCAAGGAAACATATGTGTAGTTGGGTGTATGAGCCTCTGGTCTAAGATCAATGGCCACACAACCCCCATTTTTCTCGAAAATAGCCATGAATGACCATTTTCAATAATACCGAAGGCTAACACATTCGGATTTTTGCCCAAGAAATGGTCTCCACCAGAAATCCAAGAATGTGATCTATGGCAAGGAAACATATGTGGGGTGAGGTGTACGAGCCTCTGGTCGATGATCAATGGCCACACAACCCCCATTTTGTCGAAAATAGCCATGAACGACCATTTTCAATAGTACTAAAGGCTAACAAGTACGAATTTTTTACCCAGACATGGTCTCCACCAAAAATCCAAGAATGTGATCTATGGCAAGGAAACATATGTGGGGTGAGGTGTACGAGCCTCTGGTCGATTATACATGGCCACACAACCCCCATTTTTGATGAAAATAGCCATGAACGACCATTTTCAATAATACCGAAGGCTAAGACCTACGGATTTTTGACCAAGAAATGGTCTCCACCAGTAATCCAAGAATGTGATCTATGGCAAGGAAACATATATGGGGTGAGGTGTATGGGCATCTCGTTGATGATCAATGGCCACACAACCCCCATTTTTGTCGAAAATAGCCATGAACAACCATTTTCAATAATACCGAAGGCTAACACCTACGGATTTTTGACCAAGAAATGGTCTCCACCAGAAATCCAAGAATGTGATCTATGGCAAGGAAACATATGTGGGGTGAGGTGTACGAGCCTCAGGTCGATGATCAATGGCCACACAACCCCCATTTTTTGTCGAAAATAGCCATGAACGACCATTTTCAATGACACTGAAGGCTAACACCTACGGATTTTTGACCAAGAAATGGTCACCACCATAAATCCAAGAATGTGATATATGGCAAGGAAACATATGTGTAGTGAGGTGTATGAGCCTATAGTCGAATATCACTGGCCACACAACCCCCATTTTTGTCGAAAATAGCCATGAACGACCATTTTCATTAGTACCGAAGGCTAACACATTCGGATTTTTGACCAAGAAATGGTCTCCACCAGAAATCAAAGAATGTGATCTATGGCAAGGAAACATATGTAGGGTGAGGTTTACGAGCCTCTGGTCGATGATCAATGGCCACACAATCCGCATTTTTGTCGAAAATAGCCATGAATGACCATTTTCAATAATAGCGAAGGCTAACACGTACAAATTTTTGACCAAGAAATGGTCTCCACCAGAAACCCATGAATGCGATCTATGGCAAGGAAACCTATGTGGGGTGAGGTGTACGAGCCTCTGGTCGACGATAAATGGCCACAGAACCCCCATTTTAGTCGAAAATAGCCATGAACGACCATTTTCAATAATACCGAAGGCTAACTCCAACGGATTTTTGACAAGGAAATGGTCTCCACCAGAAATCCAAGAATGTGATCTATTGCAAGGAAACATATGTGGGGTGAGGTGTACGAGCCTCTGGTCGATGATAAATGGCCACACAACACCCATTTCGGTCGAAAATAGCCATGAACGACCATTTTCAATAGTACTGAAGGATAACACATTCGGATTTTTGACCAAGAAATGGTCGGGGTGAGGTTTACGAGCCTCTAGTCGATGATCAATGGCCACACAACCCCCATTTTTGTCGAAAATAGCCATGAATGACCATTTTCAATAATACCGAAGGCTAACACGTACGGATTTTTGACCAAGATATGGTGTCCACCAGAAATCCAAGAATGTGATCTATGGCAAGGAAACATATGTGGGGTGAGGTGTACGAGCCTCTGGTCGATGATAAATGGCCACACAACCCCCATTTTAGTCGAAAATAGCCATGAACGACCATTTACAATAATACCGAAGGCTAACACCAACGGATATTTGACCAAGAAATGGTCTCCACCAGAAATCCAAGAATGTGATCTATGGCAAGAAAACATATGTGGGGTGAAGTGTACGAGCCTCTGGTCGATGATCAATGGCCACACAACCCCCATTTTTGTCGACAATAGCCATGAACGACCATTTTCAATGACACTGAAGGCTAATACCTATGGATTTTTGACCAAGAAATGGTCTCCACCATAAATCCAAGAATGTGATCAATGGCAAGGAAACATATGTGTAGTGAGGTGTATGAGCCTCTGCTCGAAGATCAATGGCCACGCAACCCCCATTTTTGTCGAAAATAGCCATGAATGACCATTTTCAATAATACCGAAGGCTAACACATCCATAGGTGTTTGTCTTCGATATTATTGAAAATGGTTGATGATGCAATTTTCGACAAAAATGGCGTTGTGTAGCCATTGACCATCGAACAAAGGCTCGTACACCTGACCCCACATATGTTTCCTTGCCATAGGTCAAATTCTTTGATTTCTAGTGGGGATCACTTTTTGGTCGAGATCCATAGGTGTTAGCCTTCGATATTATTGAAAATGGTAGTTCTTGCAATTTTGGACAAAAATGGGGGCTGTGTGGCAATTGATTATCAACCAGAAGCTCATACACTTGACCCCACATATGTTTCCTTGCCATAGATCACATTCTTGGATTTTTGGTGGAGGCCATTTCTTGGCCAAAAATCCGTTGGTGTTAGCCTCGGTAGTATTGAAAATGGGGGTTTTTTAGTCGATGATCAATGGCCACACAACCCCATTTTTGTCAAAAAATGCTTGAACGACCATTTTCAATAATACAGAAGGCTAACACCTACGGATTTTTGACCTAGAAATGGTCTCCACCAAAAATCCAAGAATGTGACCTATGGAATGGAAACATATGTGGGGTGAGGTGTATGAACCTCTAGTCGATGATCAATGGACACACAACCCCTATTTTTGTTGAAAATTGCATGAATGACCATTTTCAATAATAGTGAAGGCTAACACCTATGGATTTTTGATCAAGAAATGGTCTCTGCCAGAAATGCAAGAATGTGATCTATGGCAACGACACATATGTGGGTTGTGGTTTCTGAGCCTCTGGTCATTGGTAAATGGCCACACAACCCCCATTTTGACGAAAATATCATGAACGACCATTTTCAATAATGACGAGGGCTAACACCTATGGATTTTTGACCAAGAAATGGCCTCCACCAGAAATCTAAGAATGTGATCTATGGCAAGGAAACATATGTGGATTGAGGTGTATGAGCCTCTAGTCCATGATTATTGGCCACACAACGCATATTTTTGCCGAAAATTGCATCAACGACCATTTACAATAATACCGAAGGCTAACACCTACAGATTTTTGACCAATAAATAGTCTCCACCGAAAATCCAAAAATGTGATCTATGGCATAGAAACATATGTGGGATGAGGTGTACGAGTCTCTAGTCGATGATCAATGGCCACACAACCCCCATTTTTGTCAAAAAATAGAATGAACGACCATTTTCAATAATACTGAAGGATAACACCTATGGATTTTTGACCAAGAAATGGTCTCCACCAGAAATCTAAGAATGTGATCTATGGCAAGGAAAATATGTGGGGTATGGTGTATGAGCCTTTGGTCGATGATCAATGGTCACACAACCCCCATTTTGTCGAAAATAGCCAACAACGACGATTTTCAATAATACCGAAGGCTAACGCCTACGGATTTTCGACCAAGAAATGGTCTCCACCAGAAATACAAGATTGTAATCTATGGCAAGGAAACATATGTTGGGTGAGGTGTACGAGCCTTTGGTCAATGATAAATGGCCACACAAGCCCCATTTTGGTCGAAAATAGCATGAACGACCATTTTCAATAATACTGAAGACTAACACCAATGGATTTTTCACTAAGAAATGGTCTCCACCAAAAATCCCAGAATGTGATCTATGGTAAGGAAACATATGTGGGGAGAGGTGTACGAGCCTTTGGTTGACGATCAAAGGCCACCCAACACCTATTTTTGTTGAAAATAACATGAACGACCATTTTCAATAATACCGAAGGCAAACACCTACGGATTTTTGACCAAGAACTGGACTCCACCAGAAATCCAAGAATGTGATCTATGGCAAGGAACCATATGTGGGGTGAGGTGAACGAGCCTCTGGTCAATGATCAATGGCCACACAACCCCCATTTTTGTCGAAAATAGCCATGAACGACCATTTTCAAAAATGGTCGTCAAAAATCTGTAGCCTTTGGTATTATTGAAAATGGTCGTTCATGGCTATTTTCGACAAAAATGGGGGTCGTGTGACCATTGATCATTGACCAGAGGCTCGTTCACCGCACCCCACATATGTTTCCTTGCCATAGATCACATTCTTGGATTTCTGGTGGAGACCATTTCTTGGTCAAAAATCTGTAGGTGTTAGCCTTCGGTATTATTGAAAATGGTCGTTCATGGCTATTTTCGACAAAAATGGGGGTTGTGTGGCCATTGATCATTGACCAGAGGCTCGTTCACCTCACCCCACATATGGTTCCTTGCCATAGATCACATTCTTGGATTTCTGGTGGAGACGAGTTCTTGGTCAAAAATCCGTAGGTGTTTGCCTTCGGTATTATTGAAAATGGTCATTCATGCTATTTTCAACAAAAATAGGTGTTGGGTGGCCTTTGATCGTCAACCAGAGGCTCGTACACCTCTCCCCACATATGTTTTCTTACCATCGATCACATTCTTGGATTTCTGGTGGAGACCATTTCTTAGTGAAAAATTCGTTGGTGTTAGCCTTCAGTATTATTGAAAATGGTCGTTCATGCTATTTTTGACCAAAATGGGGCTTGTGTGGCCATTTATCATTGACCAAAGGCTCGTACACCTCACCCCACATATGTTTCCTTGCCATAGATTACATTCTTGTATTTCTGGTGGAGACCATTTCTTGGTCAAAAATCCGTAGGCGTTAGCCTTCGGTATTATTGAAAATGGTCGTTCTTGGCTATTTTCGACAAAATGGGGGTTGTGTGGCCATTGATCATCGACCAGAGGCTCGTACACCATACCCCACATATTTTCCTTGCCATAGATCACATTCTTAGATTTGTGGTGGAGACGATTTCTTAGTCAAAAATCCATAGGTGTTATCCTTCGGTATTATTGAAAATGTCCGTTCATGCTATTTTTGACAAAAATGGGGGTTGTGTGGCCATTGATCATCGACTAGAGACTCGTACACCTCATCCCACATATGTTTCTATGCCATAGATCACATTTTTGGATTTTTGGTGGAGACCATTTATTGGTCAAAAATCTGTAGGTGTTAGCCTTCGGTATTATTGTAAATGGCCATTGATGCAATTTTCGGCAAAAATATGCGTTGTGTGGCCAATAATCATGGACCAGAGGCTCGTACACCTCAATCCACATATGTTTCCTTGCCATAGATCACATTCTTAAATTTCTGGTGGAGGCCATTTCTAGGTCAAAAATCCATAGGTGTTAGCCCTCGTTATTATTGAAAATGGTCGTTCATGCTATTTTCGTCAAAATGGGGGTTGTGTGGCCATTTACCAATGACCAGAGGCTCAGAAACCACAACCCACATATGTGTCGTTGCCATAGATCACATTCTTGCATTTCTGACAGAGACCATTTCTTGATAAAAAAATCCATAGGTGTTAGCCTTCACTATTATTGAAAATGGTCATTCATGCAATTTTCAACAAAAATAGGGGTTGTGTGTCCATTGATCATCGACTAGAGGTTCATACACCTCACCCCACATATGTTTCCTTTCCATAGGTCACATTCTTGGATTTCTGGTGGAGACCATTTCTAGGTCAAAAATCTGTAGGTGTTGGCCTTCGGTATTATTGAAAATGGCCGTTCATGCTTTTTTCGACAAAAATGGGGTTGTGTGGCCATTGATCATCGACTAAAAAACCCCCATTTTCAATACTACCGAGGCTAACACCAACAGATTTTTGGCCAAGAAATGGCCTCCACCAAAAATCCAAGAATGTGATCTATAGCAAGGAAACATATGTGGGGTCAAGTGTATGAGCCTCTGGTTGATAATCAATTGCCACACATCCCCCATTTTTGTCCAAAATTGCAAGAACGACCATTTTCAATAATATCGAAGGCTAACACCTATGGATCTCGACCAAGAAGTGGTCCCCACTAGAAATCAAAGAAGGTGACCTATGACAAGGAAACATATGTGGGGTCAGGTGTACGAGCCTTTGTTCGATGGCCAATGGCTACACAACCCCAATTTTTGTCGAAAATTGCATCAATAACCATTTTCAATAATATCGAAGGCAAACACCTATGGATGTGTTAGCCTTCGGTATTATTGAAAATGGTCATTCATGGCTATTTTCGACAAAAATGGGGGTTGCGTGGCCATTGATCTTCGACCAGAGGCTCATACACCTCACTACACATATGTTTCCTTGCCATTGATCACATTCTTGGATTTACGGTGGAGACCATTTCTTGGTCAAAAATTCATAGGTATTAGCCTTCAGTGTCATTGAAAATGGTCGTTCATGGCTATTTTCGACAAAAATGGGGGTTGTGTGGCCATTGATCATCGACCAGAGGCTCGTACACTTCACCCCACATATGTTTTCTTGCCATAGATCACATTCTTGGATTTCTGGTGGAGACCATTTCTTGGTCAAAAATCCATTGGTATTAGCCTTCGGTATTATTGTAAATCGTCATTCATGGCTATTTTCGACTAAAATGGGGGTTGTGTGGCCATTTATCATCGACCAGAGGCTCGTACACCTCACCCCACATATGTTTCCTTGCCATAGATCGCATTCTTGGATTTCTGGTGGACACCATTTCTTCGTCAAAAATCCGTACGTGTTAGCCTTCGGTATTATTGAAAATGGTCATTCTTGGCTATTTTCGACAAAAATGGGGGTTGTGTGGCCATTGATCATCGACCAGAGGCTCGTAAACCTCACCCCGACCATTTCTTGGTCAAAAATCCGAATGTGTTAGCCTTCAGTACTATTGAAACTGGTCGTTCATGGCTATTTTCGACCAAAATGGGTGTTGTGTGGCCATTTATCATCAACCAGAGGCTCATACACCTCACCCCACATATGTTTCCTTGCAATAGATCACATTCTTGGATTTCTGGTGGAGACCATTTCCTTGTCAAAAATCCGTTGGAGTTAGCCTTCGGTATTATTGAAAATGGTCGTTCATGGCTATTTTCGACTAAAATGGGGGTTGTGTGGCCATTTATCATCGACCAGAGGCTCGTACACCTCACCCCACACATGTTTCCTTGCCATAGAACGCATTCTTGAATTTCTGGTGGAGACCATTTCTTGGTCAAAAATCCGTACGTGTTAGCCTTCGCTATTATTAAAAATGGTCATTCATAGCTATTTTCGACAAAAATGCGGATTGTGTGGCCATTGATCATCGACCAGAGGCTCGTAAACCTCACCCCACATATGTTTCCTTGCCATAGATCACATTCTTTGATTTCTGGTGGAGACCATTTCTTGGTCAAAAATCCGAATGTGTTAGCCTTCTATACTATTGAAAATGGTCGTTCATGGCTATTTTCGACAAAAATGGGGGTTGTGTGGCCAGTGATATTCGACTATAGGCTCATACACCTCACTAGACATATGTTTTCTTACCATAGATCACATTCTTGGATTTATGGTGGTGACCATTTCTTGGTCAAAAATCCGTAGGTGTTAGCCTTCAGTGTCATTGAAAATGGTCGGTCATGGCTATTTTGGACAAAAATGGGGGTTGTGTGGCCATTGATCATCGACCTGAGGCTCGTACACCTCACCCCACATATGTTTCCTTGCCATAGATCACATTCTTGGATTTCTGGTGGAGACCATTTCTTGGTCAAAAATCCGTAGGTGTTAGCCTTCGGTATTATTGAAAATGGTCGTTCATGGCTATTTTCGACAAAAATGGGGGTTGTGTGGCCATTGATCATCAACGAGATGCTCATACACGTGACCCCATATATGTTTCCTTGCCATAGATCACATTCTTGGATTTCTGGTGGAGACCATTTCTTGGTCAAAAATTCGTAGGTCTTAGCCTTCGGTATTATTGAAAATGGTCGTTCATGGCTATTTTCATCAAAAATGGGGGTTGTGTGGCCATGTATCATCGACCAGAGGCTCGTACACCTCACCCCACATATGTTTCCTTACCATAGATCACATTCTTGGATTTTTGGTGGAGACCATGTCTTGGTAAAAAATTCGTACGTGTTAGCCTTCAGTATTATTGAAAATGGTCGTTCATGGCTATTTTCGACAAAATGGGGGTTGTGTGGCCATTGATCATCGACCAGAGGCTCGTACACCTCACCCTACATATGTTTCCTTGCCATAGATCTCATTCTTGGATTTCTGGTGGAGACCATTTCTTGGGCAAAAATCCGAATGTGTTAGCCTTCGGTATTATTGAAAATGGTCATTCATGGCTATTTTCGAGAAAAATGGGGGTTGTGTGGCCATTGATCTTAGACCAGAGGCTCATACACCCAACTACACATATGTTTCCTTGCCATAGATCACATTCCTGGATTTATGTTGGAGACCATTTCTTGGTCAAAAATCCGTAGGTGTTAGCCTTAAGTGTCATTGGAAATGGTCGTTCATTGCTATTTTCGACAAAAATGGGGGTTGTGTGGCCATTGATCATCGACCAGAGGCTCATACACTTCAACCCACATTTGTTTTCTTGCCATAGATCACATTCTTGGATTTCTGGTGGAGACCATTTCTTGGTCAAAAATTCGTTGGTATTAGCCTTCGGTATTATTGAAAATGGTCATTCATGGTATTTTCGACAAAAATGGGGGTTGTGTGGCCATTGATCATTGACCAGAGGAACGTAAACCTCACCCCACATATGTTTCCTTGCCATATATCACATTCTTTGATTTCTGGTGTAGACCATTTGTTGGTCAAAAATCCGAATGTGTTAGCCTTCGGTACTATTGAAAATGGTCGTTCATGGCGATTTTCGACAAAAATGGGGGTTGTGTGGACATTGATCATCGACCAGAGGATCGTAAACCTCACCCCACATATGTTTCCTTGCCATAGATCACATTCTTTGATTTCTGGTGGAGACCATTTCTTGGTCAAAAATCCATACGTGTTAGCCTTCGGTATTATTGAAAATGGTCATTCATGGCTATTTTTGACAAAAATGGGGGTTGTGTGGCCATTGATCATTGACCAGAGGCTCGTTAACCTCACCCCACATATGTTTCCTTGCCATAGATCCCATTCTTTGATTTCTGGTGGAGACCATTTGTTGGTCAAAAATCCGAATGTGTTAGCCTTCGGTACTATTGAAAATGGTCGTTCATGGCTATTTTCGACAAAAATGGGGGTTGTGTGGCCATTGATATTCGACCAGAGGCTCATACACCTCACTACACATATGTTTCCTTGCCATAGATAACATTCTTGGATTTATGGTGGAGACCATTTCTTTGTCAAAAATCAGTAGGTGTTAGCCTTCGATATTATTGAAAATGGTCGTTCATGGCTATTTTCGACAAAAATGGGGGTTGTGTGCCATTGATCATCGACCAGAGGCTCATACACCTGACTCCACATATGTTTCCTTGCCATAGATCACATTATTGGATTTCTGGTGGAGACCATTTCTTGGTCAAACATCCGTAGGTGTTAGCCTTCGGAATTATTGAAAATGGTCGTTCATGGCTATTTTCGACAAAAATGGGGGTTGTGTGGCCATTGATCATCGACCAGAGGCTCATACACCTCACCCCACATATGTTTCCTTGTCATTGATCACATTCTTGGATTTCTGGTGGAGACCATTTCTTGGTAAAAAATCCGTAGGTCTTAGCCTTCGGTATTATTGAAAATGGTCGTTCATGACTATTTTCATCAAAAATGGGGGTTGTGTGGCCATTTATCATCGACTAGAGGCTCGTACACCTCACCCCACATATGTTTCCATGCCATAGATCACATTCTTGGATTTCTGGTGGAGACCATTTCTTGGTCAAAAATTCGTACGTGTTAGCCTTCAGTATTATTGAAAAGGTCGTTCATGGATATTTTCGACAAAATGGGGGTTGTGTGGCTATTGATCATCGACTAGAGGCTCGAACACCTCACCCCACATATGTTTCCTTGCCATAGATCACATTCTTGGATTTCTGGTGGAGACCATATCTTGGGCAAAAATCCGAATGTGTTAGCCTTCGGTATTATTGAAAATGGTCATTCATGGCTATTTTCGACAAAAATGGGGGTTGTGTGGCCATTGATCTTCGACCAGAGGCTCATACACCCCACTACACATATGTTTCCTTGCCATAGATCACATTCTTGGATTTATGGTGGAGACCATTTCTTGGTCAAAAATCCGTAGGTGTTAGCCGTCAGTGTCATTGAAAATGGTCATTCATGGCTATTTTCGACAAAAAAGGGGGTTGTGTGGCCATTGATCATCAACCAGAGCTTCGTACACTTCACTCCACATATGTTTTCTTGGCATAGATCACATTCTTGGATTTCTGGTGGAGACCATTTCTTGGCCAAAAATCCGTTGGTGTTAGCCTTCGGTATTATTGAAAATGGTCGTTCATGGCATTTTCGACTAAAATGGGGGTTGTGTGGCCATTTATCATCGACCAAAGGCTCGTACACCTCACCCCATATATTTTTCCTTGCCTTAGATCACATTATTGGATTTCTGGTGGAGACCATTTCTTGGTCAAACATCCGTAGGTGTTACCCTTCGGTATTATTGAAAATGGTCGTTCATGGCTATTTTCGACAAAAATGGGGGTTGTGTGGCCATTGATCATCGACTAGAGGCTCATACACCTCACCCCACATATGTTTCCTTGACATTGATCACATTCTTGGATTTCTGGTGGAGACCATTTCTTGGTAAAAAATCCGTAGGTCTTAGCCTTCGGTATTATTGAAAAAGGTCGTTCATGACTATTTTCTTCAAAAATGGGGGTTGTGTGGCCATTTATCATCGACCAGAGGCTCGTACACCTCACCCCACGTATGTTTCCTTGCCATAGATCACATTCTTGGATTTCTGGTGGAGACCATTTCTTAGTCAAAAATTCGTACGTGTTAGCCTTCAGTATTATTGAAAAGGTCGTTCATGGATATTTTCGACACAATGGGGGTTGTGTGGCTATTGATCATCGACCAGAGGCTCGTACACCTCACCCCACATATGTTTCCTTGCCATATATCACATTCTTGGATTTCTGGTGGAGACCATTTCTTGGGCAAAAATCCGAATGTGTTAGCCTTCGGTATTATTGAAAATGGTCATTCATGGCTATTTTCGACAAAAATGGGGGTTGTGTGGCCATTGATCTTCGACCAGAGGCTCATACACCCCACTACACATATGTTTCCTTGCCATAGATCACATTCTTGGATTTATGGTGGAGACCATTTCTTGGTCAAAAATCCGTAGGTGTTAGCCGTAAGTGTCATTGAAAATGGTCGTTCATGGCTATTTTCGACAAAAAGGGGGTTGTGTGGCCATTGATCATCAACCGGAGCTTCGTACACTTCACTCCACATATGTTTTCTTGCCATAGATCACATTCTTGGATTTCTGGTGGAGACCATTTCTTGGTCAAAAATCCGTTGGTGTTAGCCTTCGGTATTATTGAAAATGGTCGTTCATGGCATTTTCGACTAAAATGGGGGTTGTGTGGCCATTTATCATCAACCAGAGGCTCGTACACCTCACCCCATATATGTTTCCTTTCCACAGATCACATTCTTGGATTTATGGTGGAGACCATTTCTTGGTCAAAAATCCGTAGGTGTTAGCCTTCGGTATTATTGAAAATGGTCGTTCATGGCAATTTTTGACAAAAATGGGGGTTGTGTGGCCATTGATCATCGACCAGAGGCTCGTACACCTCACCTCACATATGTTTACTTGCCATAGATCACATTATCGGATTTCTGGTGGAGACCATTTCTTGGTTGAAAATCCATACGTGTTAGCCTTCGGTATTATTGAAAATGGTCGTTGATCACTATTTTCGACAAAAATGGGCGTTGTGTGGCCTTTGATCATTGGCCAGAGGCCCATACACCTCACCCCACATATGTTTCCTTGCCATAGATCACATTCTTGGATTTATGGTGGAGACCATTTCTTGGTCAAAAATCCGTAGGTGTTAGCCTTCAGTGTCATTGAAAATGGTCGTTCATGGCTATTTTCGACAAAAATGGGGGTTGTGTGGCCATTGATCATCGACCAGAGGCTCGTACACCTCACCTCATGTTGGGGACTTGTTCTCAAATGCTAAGAGTTAAGAACAAGGCAACATAAAAAGTGTTAAATGTTAAAGTCCTTTGTCCTTCAAAACATTATGTCCCTTCGGATATAATGAATTCCGGACGAAGGTTATGAAGGAAAAACCCTTCGCAAGCTCGATAGATGATAAGAAAGAATTCATACATGAAATATGAATAATAATACAGATATTATCATCAACTCATTTTTATTTGCATTATCATATTTGTAATAACAAATTATAAATGTACCTTCGAATTGACGGAAAGCAAAGGTACAAGCGTGATGTAAAAAGCGAATGCCAAGTCAGCCTGAACAGTACGGGAGTACTGTTCATCTATTTATAGGCGCGGGACGCAGCCCGTGTAGAATTACATTAATGCCCTTTACATTTATCAATAACTCTATAATAATTCTTCGAGGTATAATTTGGCTTTTCATCTTTAAGTCGGTTCCTCTTTTCTGTCGTCATGCCAAAGCTTTTCTACGCATAGCTTCGTGATCATCTTATCCTTCATCATGATCGCCTTCCGTCCCACTCAAGCTTCGTCTTGACCAGACACTTGTATACCCATAATCTGACGTCCGAAGATACCTGTTCACATATTTCACTTGGAAAACATTGTCATATCATGTTTTTGAGGACCTTCGGAAGCCGAAGGCCCCCAACAGTAGCCCCTCGCAATATTAATTTTGCTGGAATGATAAATTCATATTGCGACATGGACGAAGGCTTTAAGCCGAAGGTCCGAAAAACACCTTCCCTTTGCTAGAATAGCAACAGTCTTTGACAAGCGGGACCCTCCAGTTTTCGACGCACTGGGTGTATAAATAAAACCTCAACACGATTTTATTTGGCACGCTCTCTTGCCATCTGCTCTTGCTCACCCGACTTTTAGCCTGTGCGCAACAACTATTGCTTGGCTTTTTTAGACTTTTAAGCTTCGGTTCTGGGAGCACTTTCTCAGCGTTTGCGAAGATGTCTGAAGATAAGAAAGCTGTTGCTGAATCAAAGCTGAGCCTTTCTGAGGAGATGCATCTCGGCTTTCTTCAGTCAATAGCAAAGACCAATACGGAGAAGATCACTAGGGAGACCTTGGAGGGTTTATCTGAAGATACTGGTGACAGTGACAGTTATGATGTAGAAAGTGGGGGTGAAGACTCCAAAGATCGACCATGGCGACCAAGTCACACAGTCTTCGGAAAATCGAGCATTAAACAGAGTCATCTTGATACCATGAAGGGAAGGTATTTTCGAGACATGTCTATTGTGAGGGCAGATGATGGGGAGAAGAATGTGCCTACTCCCGAAGAGAATGAAGTCGTAATCTTCTGAAGCTTCTTGAAGGCTGGACTGCGATTTCCCTTGAGCAATTTTGTCGTGGAAGTACTAAAGATATTTGAAGTCTACTTTCACCAACTTACTCCCGAATCAATCATAAGAATGGGCATTTTCGTCTGGGCCGTGAGGAGCCCAGGTTTAGAACCAAATGCAAAAAGTTTCTGCAATATACATGAGTTATTGTATGAGACGAAACCTTGGGGTAAAGAGCAGTATCACAACAATTTTGGCTGCTACATCTTCGACGCCCGATTTGGGTCAACCTGTCCCGTGCCAACCTTTCAGAAAAGATGGTCCGGCAACTGGATGACAGAATGGTTTTATGTGAAGAATGATTTAACAACTCGGGAAGATATTAAAGGTATCATTATGCGCCCTATTTGGCAACGCTTCAGCCTTCAGAGGCCGAAGGTGGAGATGGATGAAACAACCGAAGAATGCCAAAGAGCCTTCGGTGCAGTGTGCTCTTTTATTGGGACAAGGGATTTAATGCAAGAACACATTGCCGTCAGAGTATGGCCACTTGCAGATAACTGGGAAATGCCGAAGGAAACCGTCAAGGAACCTGACGAAGGTGGACTAGTCAGGCTAAAATACACATTCAAGTACAGAGATAAGTTCGTTGAGCCAGATGATGACTGGTTGAAAAGTATTGAGGCCATAAGCGATGAATTGCTTGGATTATACTCAAAAGCCGAAGACACTGCACTGTCAGCAGCCTTCGGAGGCCGAAAGAAGAAGAGACTCAATCGAGTATTTGATGCAATTGGGTTTGTCTACCTGACTATCGCTATCCAACGCGGGGTCAAAAAAGAAAGAATACACCTTCTGCGAAGGAAGTTGCTTCGGCCGCTCCTAGCGAGCCGGCGCCGAAGAGAAAAAGGGTCAAGGTTCTCACACACCGGCCACGCTATATTGAACTGGCCACAGTGCCTGAATATGTCGGTGAAACCTCTGCGGCCACCGAAGCCAAGGAGCCTACTCTCCTACCGAATATTGAAGAGCCAATTATAATACCGGAAATGAAGAAAATAGAAGAACCGGAGGCTACGGAAACAAGGACACATGAAATTTTAAGTCCTTTAGCAAAAATTGAGGCAGCAAAAAGCCAAAAGGGTCCAGCAGTGACCTCCAAAAGAAAAAGGATGGTTAATGTGCTAGATGTTTTGGAGACAATTAAGTCTTCAAGTATGACTCCGAAGAAAATTGTTGAAACTTCCGAAGTGCACACTGAAACCTTTGCTGCCGAAGCTCCAAAGAACCAGGCAGAAACTGAAGCTGGGCCTTGAGAGCCCGCCAAGGTGAAATCCTTGGAAGCTGAAGAAACAGAAATATCAGAGCCAATTTTGGTTGAAAAACTGGTGCTGCTGCCCCCAAAGCATCCTCCAAAGCCCTCGATTATATTGTACGACATGCTTCGGGAAAAAGATTATCTGAAGAAGAGATTTTTGAAGCTAATCACTATGCCCGAGAACTGAAGTATCCAAAGGGGGCCTTAGTATTCAATGGCACAGACGAAGATGACTTCTTATACTGCCTCCCAGACAACAAAGAATTATCTGTCTGCCGGGAGATGACTAGAAGTATGGGGTTCCCGAAGCTTGAAGCTGGCCTATGCGCGATGTCGAAGGACGATCTTGCAGATAGCCTCGCATATAATAGTCTGAAGGTATGAAAATTGTATATTTGGAAGCTTATAAATTTTGAATTATCCTTTTATTCTTATACTAATTCTTTTCATATAGGGTTTAATTCTTAGCAACGCTTTGAGAGCGCAAAAGAATGCCGAAGACGAGAGCTATAATATCGCTTTCAACAACCTACGAACAGAGGTTATTAAGCTGAGGAACGATGCTTTGGAAAAAGATAAAACTCTGCTTACATTGGTGGATAAGATAAAGGAAGACGAAGCTACTTCTAAAGCTCAAGCTGAGGCTCAAAAGCACGAAATTGAGGATCTTCGGAAACAGCTAGCCAGAGCTAAAGAAAAACGCACAGTTGAAGAGACGAAACGAGAACTTAGTGATCAGTGGGCAAATCATTTAGAAAGAAACGTTGAAGAGCTTCGTGCATCTAAGAAAAGGTGCTATGACAAATCTATAGAATGTGCTAAGAAAATAAAATCTAGCTTCGCCAGCGTTGGCGCATTCTCGAGCAAAGAAAACTTCACAAGGGACAACCCCGAAGGCCCGATTGAATGGATTAGTCACGAAGCTGAGTCCTTTGAGGAAATTTTGAATAGCCGCGGAGACATATGTGCCTTTTCGGGTGCCAGGGGGATTGCTACTATTTTGGAGAGGAAAGGCTGTGAGCATGTGAAATTTTTGGCACAATTCGAAACTGCCTTATCCTCCGAAGATATAAAAGACCCCTCGGCCGAAGCAAGCCTGGTCGGTGGAAAATTTTTCACCGACGTCTGGGACAATGGTGGCCGGGAAATGGCCCAAGAAATTATTCAAAAAAGCGAAAAAGGCATCCATGATGCTAGAAAAGTAGCATAGGCCGCTGAGAAAAGCGCAGAGCCCGAAGGGCAAATAGGTATTAATTAGTGGTTTTTGACTCTTCGTTGTAATTTTTTGATTTCGAACTTGTTCACGGTTTGTAATAGTAATATATCCGTATCTTCTCTTCCCTCAGAACCTGCTGAGCTATCTCCGGGCCCCCACACGAAGGGGGATGACGAAATTAGACAAATGGTTGAAGCCATAATGGATAAAGTTGTTGATCAGCTACTAAACGAAGCTGCAGAAGTAGTCCTAACGGAAGATTAGATGCTGTTGTAAAAACATTTAGAATGTAATGTTTGTTGAGAATCATGTGTAATATTGTGCAACTTTGGATGTAATATATTAGCTGTTTATAATTCTATTTTTTACGATGCATGAAACATCATATACATACCGTTTTTGAGCCTTCGGCGAAAAAACACCTTCCCTTCTTTTCATGCTTCGTAAAAATCAGTAATCAATCCTCGTAAAATCAATAATCAATAGATCCTTCCATTTAAGAGTTTGACGAAGGTATAACTTTTCAATGGCTATTTTTGTGCCTTGTCACTATTTCTTCAAAACAATCTTCGAATATCAATATCGAGACCCCCCTTCTTGCGTTGTTGATGCACTATGATGTATGATGTTATGCTATGCAAATGATGTAATGATGTGATGTTGTGCAAAATGATATTTGCCGAAGGTTGACATTTATTTTTCACTGTAAGCCTCTCTTAGGAGCTTCTTCGCCTTTTACTTCAGCGGAATCAGTGTTTATTTTTCGCTGTAAGCCTCCCTTAGGAGCTTCTTCGCCTTTTACTTTCAGCGGAATCAGCGCTTATTTTTCGCTGTAAGCCTCCCTTAGGAGCTTCTTCGCCTTTTACTTTCAGCGGAATCAGCGTTTATTTTTCACTGTAAGCCTCCCTTAGGAGCTTCTTCGCCTTTTACTTTCAGCGGAATCAGCGTTTATTTTTCGCTGTAAGCTCTGCATTCCCTTCGGAACGACTTTTGAGCAGAAAACTTACACTGCGCTCCCCTAGGAACGACTTTTTGCTGCTTCAAAGAAATTGCACTGCGTTCCTTAGAACAAATTTTTGATAATTGGAAGGTCCTCCGTGCCACCATAAATTCTTATGCTTCGGCAACTCAAGCCTATATGGAGAAGATATATTTTCATTATGGTAAAAAGCGAAACTGTTACAAGAGATTGAAAAACGATAAAAAACACTTAAACTTCCCATAATTGTTCCTTATTAAAAAGAAAGTAATACTGAATGCGAAAATGCGAAAAGCTGCTGTCGAGGTAGGATATTTGTTATTAAATGTGCTTCGACTCTGGCACAGTGCTATTGACTGTGCGAGCTTCGGACTCTTCTCTAAAGTCCCGCTGGAGGTGAGTGTGCTGACTCCCTTCTGGCTGCTGACCTCGTTGTGTAGGTGATTGCCTACATATTCTGGAATGTAAGGCGAATGGTACGAAGCAGTATGCATGACCTGCTTCGGCTGACTCTATTGTGCTGCACCTTCTGCTATCTCCTTTTGCTTCTGGATGGTAACATGGCACATCCTGGTGGTATGGCCCTTGTCTTCACCACAGAATAAGCAGTAAATTTTTCTTGGTTGATCCCCAAATCTTCCCCCGAAGCCCCTGGCGCCTCTGCCCCTTGGCGCTGGCGGTCGGAAAGAACTTTGCTGCTGCCCCGAAGCTTGCGAGGAGTACTGTGGCCTTTGCTGTTGACTCCCTCTATCATCACTTTGAGTAGAATTGTGAATTGACCTGACGTGCCTCGGATGGAATCTTCCTCCGAAGCCCCTGGTCGTTTCAGAGAACCTGAATGCTTCCTCCCTTCTTTGGCGAAAGTCATTGTCAGCTCGAATATACTCGTCCATCTTCTGGAGCAGCTTCTCCAATGTTTGAGGAGGCTTCCTGGCAAAGTATTGAGCTGAAGGTCCCGGCCGAAGTCCCTTAATAATGGCCTCAATGACAATTTCATTGGGCACTGTTGGTGCCTGTGCCCTCAAACGCAGGAACCTTCGGACATACGCCTGAAGGTATTCTTCATGGTCCTGGGTGCACTGGAATAAAGCTTGAGTAGTGACCGGCTTCGTCTGAAACCCTTGGAAGCTAGTTATCAACATGTCCTTCAGCTTTTTCCATGAGGTGATTGTTCCTGGCCGAAGAGAGGAGTACCAGGTTTGTGCAACACTCTTGACGGCCATGACAAAAGACTTTGCCATGACTGCAGTATTGCCACCATACGAAGATATGGTTGCTTCATAGCTCATCAAGAATTGCTTCGGGTCTGAATGACCGTCGTACATGGGGAGCTGGGGTGGCTTGTAAGACTGGGGCCATGGTGTAGCCTGCAGTTCTATTGACAGAGGAGAAGCATCATCAAAAGCAAAATTTCCATGATGGAAATCTTCATACCAGTCGTCCTCGTTGTAGAAGCCCTCCTGATGAAGCTCTCTGCACGGAGGCCTTCGGTCAGCTAGACGAGCCATCTTTTCCTTCTTTCGTTGAACCTGTTGGTGGAGCATCTCCATGTTTTGGATTTCTTGATCCAAGTCATCCTCCGGAGGCGTTGGACTGGTGGCCTTCCTCTTCTGGCTTCGGGCCTCCCTAAGAGAAAGGATATCCTGATTGAAATCCAGCGGCTGTAGAGTGGCAGCCCCTGTGGCTGAAGCTTTCTTCGGCGGCATGACAATGGTGATGCTTGCCGAAGGTGTTCAAAACTCAAAAAATGGACGTGAGTTCACCGGAGGTGGGCGCCAATGTTGGGGACTTGTTCTCAAATGCTAAGAGTTAAGAACAAGGCAACATAAAAAGTGTTAAATGTTAAAGTCCTTCGTCCTTCAAAACATTATGTCCCTTCGGATATAATGAATTCCGGACGAAGGTTATGAAGGAAAAACCCTTCGCAAGCTCGATAGATGATAAGAAAGAATTCATACATGAAATACGAATAATAATACAGATAATATCATCAACTCATTTTTATTTGCATTATCATATTTGTAATAACAAATTATAAATGTACCTTCGAATTGACGGAAAGCAAAGGTACAAGCGTGATGTAAAAAGCGAATGCCAAGTCAGCCTGAACAGTACGGGAGTACTGTTCATCTATTTATGGGCGCGGGACGCAGCCCGTGTAGAATTACATTAATGCCCTTTACATTTATCAATAACTCTATAATAATTCTTCGAGGTCTAATTTGGCTTTTCATCTTTAAGTCGGTCCCTCTTTTCTGCCGTCATGCCCAAGCTTTTCTGCGCATAGCTTCGTGATCATCTTATCCTTCGTCATGATCGCCTTCCGTCCCACTCAAGCTTCGTCTTGACCAGACACTTGTATACCCATAATCTGACATCCGAAGATACCTGTTCACATATTTCACTTGGAAAACATTGTCAAATCATGTTGTTGAGGACCTTCGGAAGCCGAAGGCCCCCAACACCTCACATATGTTTCCTTGCCATAGATCACATTCTTGGATTTATGGTGGAGACCATTTCTTGGTCAAAAATCCGTAGGTTTTAGCCTTCGGTATTATTGAAAATGGTCGTTCATGGCTATTTTCGTCTAAAATGGGGGTTGTGTGGCCATTGATCATCGACCAGAGGCTCGTACACTTTACCCCACATATGTTTTCTTTCCATTGATCACATTCTTGGATTTCTGTGGAGACCATTTCTTGGTCAAAAATCCGTACGTGTTAGCCTTTGGTATTATTGAAAATGTCATTCATGGCTATTTTCGACAAAAATGGGGGTTGTGTGGCCATTGATCATTGACCAGAGGCTCATAAACTTCACCCCACATATGTTTCCTTGACATAGATCACATTCTTTGATTTCTGGTGGAGACCATTTCTTAGTCAAAAATCCGAATGTGTTAGCCTTCGGTACTATTGAAAATGGTCGTTCATGGCTATCTTCGACAAATAAGGGTTGTGTGGCCATTGATATTCGACTAGAGGCTCATACACCTCAATACAAATATGTTTCCTTGCCATAGATCACATTCTTGGATTTATGGTGGAGACCATTTCTTGGTCAAAAATCTGTGAGTGTTAGCCTTCAACGTCATTGAAAATGGTCGTTCATGGCTATTTTCGACAAAAATGGGGGTTGTGTGGCCATTGATCATCGACCAGAGGCTCGTACACCTCACCCCACATATGTTTCCTTGCCATAGATCACATTCTTGGATTTCTAGTGGAGACCATTTCTTGGGCAAAAATCTGAATGTGTTAGCCTTCGGTATTATTGAAAATGGTCATTCATGGCTATTTTCGAGAAAAATGGGGGTTGTTTGGCCATTGATCTTCGACCAGAGGCTCATACACCTCACTACACATATGTTTCCTTGCCATAGATCACATTCTTGGATTTATGGTGGAGACCATTTCTTGGTCAAAATTCTGGAGGTGTTAGCCTTCAGTGTCATTGAAAATGGTCGTTCATGGCTATTTTCGACAAAAATGGGGGTTGTGTGGCCATTGATCATCGACCAGAGGCTCGTACACCTCACCCCACATATGTTTCCTTGCCATAGATCACATTCTTGGATGTCTGGTGGAGACCATTTCTTGGTCAAAAATCCATACGTGTTAGCCTTCTGTATTATTGAAAATGGTCGTTCATGGCTATTTTCGACAAAAATGGGGGTTGTGTGGCCATTGATCATCGCCCAGAGGCTCATACACCTCACCCACGTATGTTTCCTTGCCATAGATCACATTCTTGGATTTCTGGTGGAGACCATTTCTTGGTCAAAAATTCGTAGGTGTTAGCCTTCGGTATTATTGAAAATGGTCGTTCATGGCTATTTTCGACAAAAATGGGGGTTGTGTGGCCATTGATCATCGACCAGAGGCTCGTACACCTCACCCCACATATGTTTCCTTGCCATAGATCACATTTTGGATTTCTGGTGGAGAACATTTCTTGGTCAAAAATCCGTAGGTGTTAGCCTTCGGTATTCTTGAAAATGGTCGTTCATGGCTATTTTCGACAAAAATGGGGGTTGTGTGGCCATTGATCATCGCCCAGAGGCTCATACACCTCACCCACGTATGTTTCCTTGCCATAGATCACATTCTTGGATTTCTGGTGGAGACCATTTCTTGGTCAAAAATCCGTAGTTGTTAGCCTTCGGTATTATTGAAAATGGTCGTTCATGGCTATTTTCATCAAAAATAGGGGTTGTGTGGCCATTTATCATCGACCAGAGGCTCGTACACCTCACCTCACTTATGTTTCCTTGCCATAGATCACATTCTTGGATTTATGGTGGAGACCATTTCTTGGTCAAAAATCTGTAGGTGCTAGCCTTCCATGTCATTGAAAATGGTCGTTCATGGCTATTTTCGTCTAAAATGGGGGTTGTGTGGCCATTGATCATCGACCAGAGGCTCGTACACTTTACCGCACATATGTTTTCTTGTCGTTGATCACATTCTTGGATTTCTGGTGGAGACCATTTCTTGGTCAAGAATCCGTTGGTGTTAGCCTTCGGTATTATTGAAAATGGTCGTTCATAGTTATTTTCATCTAAAATGGGGGTTGTGTGGCCATTTATCATCGACCAGAGGCTTGTACATCTCACCCCACATATGTTTCCTTGCCATAGATCACATTCTTGGATTTCTGGTGGAGACCATTTCTTGGTCAAAAATCCGTACATGTTAGCCTTCGGTATTATTGAAAATGGTCATTCATGGCGATTTTCGACAAAAATGGGGGTTGTGTGGCCATTGATCATCGACCAGAGGCTCATAAACCTCACCCCACATATGTTTCCTTGCCATAGATCACATTCTTTGATTTCTGGTGGAGACCATTTCTTGGTCAAAAATCCGAATGTGTTAGCCTTCGGTACTATTGAAAATGGTCGTTCATGGCTATTTCGACTAAAATAAGTGTTGTGTGGCCATTGATATTCGACCAGAGGCTCATACACCTCATTACACATATGTTTCCTTGCCATACATCACATTCTTGGATTTATGGTGGAGACCATTTCTTGGTCAAAAATCCGTGAGTGTTAGCCTTCAGTGTCATTGAAAATGGTCGTTCATGGCTATTTTCGACAAAAATGGGGGTTGTGTGGCCATTGATCATCGACCAGAGAATCGTACACCTCACCCCACATATGTTTCCTTGCCATAGATCACATTCTTGGATTTCTAGTGGAGACCATTTCTTGGGCAAAAATCTGAATGTGTTAGCCTTCGGTATTATTGAAAATGGTCATTCATGGCTATTTTCGACAAAAATGGGTGTTGTGGCCATTGATCTTCGACCAGAGGCTCATACACCTCACTACACATATGTTTCCTTGCCATAGATCACATTCTTGGATTTATGGTGCAGATCATTTCTTGGTCAAAATTCCGTAGGTGTTAGCCTTTAGTGTCATTGAAAATGGTCATTCATGGCTATTTTCGACAAAAATGGGGGTTGTGTGGCCATTGATCATCGACCAGAGGCTCGTACACTTTACCCCACATATGTTTTCTTGCCATTGATCACATTCTTGGATTTCTGGTGGAGACCATTTCTTGGTCAAGAATCCCTTGGTGTTAGCCTTCGGTATTATTGAAAATGGTCGTTCATGGCTATTTTCGTCTAAAATGTGGGTTGTGTGGCCATTTATCATCGACCAGAGGCTCGTGCACCTCACCCCACATATGTTTCCTTGCATAGATCACATTCTCGGATTTCTGGTGGAGACCATTTCTTGGTCAAAAATCCATACGTGTTAGCCTTCTATATTTTTGAAAATGGTTGTTGATCGCTATTTTCGACAAAAATGGGCGTTTTGTGGCCATTGATCATCGACCAAAGGCCCATACACCTGACCCCACATATGTTTCCTTGCCATAGATCACATTCTTGGATTTATGGTGGAGACCATATCTTGGTCAAAAATACGTCGGTGTTAGCCTTCGGTATTATTGAAAATGGTCGTTCATGGCTATTTTCGACAAAAATGGGGGTTATGTGGCCATTTATCTTTGACCAGAGGCTCATACACCTCACTACACATATGTTTTCTTGCCATAGATGACATTCTTGGATTTATGGTGGAGACCATTTCTTGGTCAAAAATCCGTAGGTGTTAGCCTTCAGTGTCATTGAAAATGGTCGTTCATGGCTATTTCCGACAAAAATGGGGGTTGTGTGGCCATTGATCATCGACCAAAGGCTCGTACACTTCACCCCACATAGGTTTTCTTGCCATCTTCTGGAGCAGCTTCTCCAAAGTTTGAGGAGGCTTCCTGGCAAAGTATTGAGCTGAAGGTCCCGGCCGAAGTCCCTTAATCATGGCCTCAATGACAATTTCATTGGGCACTGTTGGTGCCTGTGCCCTCAAACGCAGGAACCTTCGGACATACGCCTGAAGGTATTCTTCGTGGTCCTGGGTGCACTGGAATAAAGCTTGAGCAGTGACCGGCTTCGTCTGAAACCCTTGGAAGCTAGTTATCAACATGTCCTTCAGCTTTTGCCATGAGGTGATTGTTCCTGGCCGAAGAGAGGAGTACCAGGTTTGTGCAACACTCTTGACGGCCATGACAAAAGACTTTGCCATGACTGCAGTATTGCCACCATACGAAGATATGGTTGCTTCATAACTCATCAAGAATTGCTTCGGGTCTGAATGACCATCGTACATGGGGAGCTGGGGTGGCTTGTAAGACTGGGGCCATGGTGTAGCCTGCAGTTCTGTTGACAGAGGAGAAGCATCATCAAAAGCAAAATTTCCATGATGGAAATCTTCATACCAGTCGTCCTCGTTGTAGAAGCCCTCCTGATGAAGCTCTCTGCGCGGAGGCCTTCGGTCAGCTAGACGAGCCATCTTTTCCTTCTTTCGTTGAACCTGTTGGTGGAGCATCTCCATGTTTTGGATTTCTTGATCCAAGTCATCCTCCGGAGGCGTTGGACTGGTGGCCTTCCTCTTCTGGCTTCGGGCCCCCCTAAGAGAAAGGACATCCTGATTGGGATCCAGCGACTGTAGAGTGGCAGCCCCTGTGGCTGAAGCTTTCTTCGGCGGCATGTCAAAGGTGATGCTTGCCGAAGGTGTTCAAAACTCAAAAAATGGACGTGAGTTCACCGGAGGTGGGCGCCAATGTTGGGGACTTGTTCTCAAATGCTAAGAGTTAAGAACAAGGCAACATAAAAAGTGTTAAATGTTAAAGTCCTTCGTCCTTCAAAACATTATGTCCCTTCGGATATAATGAATTCCGGACGAAGGTTATGAAGGAAAAACCCTTCACAAGCTCGATAGATGATAAGAAAGAATTCATACATGAAATACGAATAATAATACAGATATTATCATCAACTCATTTTTATTTGCATTATCATATTTGTAATAACAAATTATAAATGTACCTTCGAATTGACGGAAAGCAAAGGTACAAGCGTGATGTAAAAAGCGAATGCCATGTCAGCCTGAACAGTACGGGAGTACTGTTCATCTATTTATAGGCGCGGGACGCAGCCCGTGTAGAATTATATTAATGCCCTTTACATTTATCAATAACTCTATAATAATTCTTCGAGGTCTAATTTGGCTTTTCATCTTTAAGTCGGTTCCTCTTTTCTGCCGTCATGCCCAAGCTTTTCTGCGCATAGCTTCGTGATCATCTTATCCTTCGTCATGATCGCCTTCCGTCCCACTCAAGCTTCGTCTTGACCAGACACTGGTATACCCATAATCTAACGTCCGAAGATACCTGTTCACATATTTCACTTGGAAAACATTGTCAAATCATGTTTTTGAGGACCTTCGGAAGCCGAAGGCCCCCAACACCTCACATATGTTTCCTTGCCATAGATCACATTCTTGGATTTATGGTGGAGACCATTTCTTGGTCAAAAATCCGTAGGTCTTAGCCTTCGGTATTATTGAAAATGGTCGTTCATGGCTATTTTCGTCTAAAATGGGGGTTGTGTGGCCATTGATCATCGACCAGAGGCTCGTACACTTTACCCCACATATGTTTTCTTTCCATTGATCACATTCTTGGATTTCTGGTGGACACCATTTCATGGTCAAAAATCCGTACGTGTTAGCCTTTGGTATTATTGAAAATGGTCATTCATGGCTATTTTCGACAAAAATGGGGGTTGTGTGGCCATTGATCATTGACCAGAGGCTCATAAACCTCACCCCACATATGTTTCCTTGACATAGATCACATTCTTTGATTTCTGGTGGAGACCATTTCTTAGTCAAAAATCCGAATGTGTTAGCCTTCGGTACTATTGAAAATGGTCGTTCATGGCTATCTTTGACAAAAATAAGGGTTGTGTGGCCATTGATATTCGACTAGAGGCTCATACACCTCAATACAAATATGTTTCCTTGCCATAGATCACATTCTTGGATTTATGGTGGAGACCATTTCTTGGTCAAAAATCTGTGAGTGTTAGCCTTCAACGTCATTGAAAATGGTCGTTCATGGCTATTTTCGACAAAAATGGGGGTTGTGTGGCCATTGATCATCGACCAGAGGCTCGTACACCTCACCCCACATATGTTTCCTTGCCATAGATCACATTCTTGGATTTCTGGTGGAGACCATTTCTTGGGCAAAAATCTGAATGTGTTAGCCTTCGGTATTATTGAAAATGGTCATTCATGGCTATTTTCGAGAAAAATGGGGGTTGTTTGGCCATTGATCTTCGACCAGAGGCTCATACACTTCACTACACATATGTTTCCTTGCCATAGATCATATTCTTGGATTTATGGTGGAGACCATTTCTTGGTCAAAATTCCGGAGGTGTTAGCCTTCAGTGTCATTGAAAATGGTCGTTCATGGCTATTTTCGACAAAAATGGGGGTTGTGTGGCCATTGATCATCGACCAGAGGCTCGTACACCTCACCCCACATATGTTTCCTTGCCATAGATCACATTCTTGGATGTCTGGTGGAGACCATTTCTTGGTCAAAAATCCATACGTGTTAGCCTTCTGTATTATTGAAAATGGTCGTTGATCGCTATTTTAGACAAAAATGGGCGTTGTGTGGCCATTGATCATCGACCAGAGGCCCATACACCTCACCCCACATATGTTTCCTTGCCATAGATCACATTCTTGGATTTATGGTGGAGACCAATTCTTGGTCAAAAATCCGTAGGTGTTAGCCTTCAGTGTCATTGAAAATGGTCGTTCATGGCTATTTTCGACAAAAATGGGGGTTGTGTGGCCATTGATCATCGACCAGAGGCTCGTACACCTCACCCCACATATGTTTCCTTGCCATAGATCACATTTTGGATTTCTGGTGGAGAACATTTCTTGGTCAAAAATCCGTAGGTGTTAGCCTTCGGTATTCTTGAAAATGGTCGTTCATGGCTATTTTCGACAAAAATGGGGGTTGTGTGGCCATTGATCATCGCCCAGAGGCTCATACACCTCACCCACGTATGTTTCCTTGCCATAGATCACATTCTTGGATTTCTGGTGGAGACCATTTCTTGGTCAAAAATCCGTAGGTGTTAGCCTTCGGTATTATTGAAAATGGTCGTTCATGGCTATTTTCATCAAAAATAGGGGTTGTGTGGCCATTTATCATCGACCAGAGGCTCGTACACCTCACCTCACTTATGTTTCCTTGCCATAGATCTCATTCTTGGATTTATGGTGGAGACCATTTCTTGGTCAAAAATCTGTAGGTGTTAGCCTTCCATGTCATTGAAAATGGTCGTTCATGGCTATTTTCGTCTAAAATGGGGGTTGTGTGGCCATTGATCATCGACCAGAGGCTCGTACACTTTACCACACATATGTTTTCTTGTCGTTGATCTCATTCTTGGATTTCTGGTGGAGACCATTTCTTGGTCAAGAATCCGTTGGTGTTAGCCTTCGGTATTATTGAAAATGGTCGTTCATGGCTATTTTCATCTAAAATGGGGGTTGTGTGGCCATTTATCATCGACCAGAGGCTCATAAACCTCACCCCACATATGTTTCCTTGCCATAGATCACATTCTTTGATTTCTGGTGGAGACCATTTCTTGGTCAAAAATCCGAATGTGTTAGCCTTCGGTACTATTGAAAATGGTCGTTCATGGCTATTTCGACTAAAATAAGTGTTGTGTGGCCATTGATATTCGACCAGAGGCTCATACACCTCACTACACATATGTTTCCTTGCCATAGATCACATTCTTGGATTTATGGTGGAGACCATTTCTTGGTTAAAAATCCGTGAGTGTTAGCCTTCAGTGTCATTGAAAATGGTCGTTCATGGCTATTTTCGACAAAAATGGGGGTTGTGTGGCCATTAATCATCGACCATAGACTCGTACACCTCACCCCACATATGTTTCCTTGCCATAGATCACATTCTTGGATTTCTGGTGGAGACCATTTCTTGGGCAAAAATCTGAATGTGTTAGCCTTCGGTATTATTGAAAATGGTCATTCATGGCTATTTTCGACAAAAATGGGTGTTGTGGCCATTGATCTTCGACCAGAGGCTCATACACCTCACTACACATATGTTTCCTTGCCATAGATCACATTCTTGGATTTATGGTGGAGACCATTTCTTGGTCAAAATTCCGTAGGTGTTAGCCTTCAGTGTCATTGAAAATGGTCGTTCATGGCTATTTTCGACAAAAATGGGGGTTGTGTGGCCATTGATCATCTACCAGAGGCTCGTACACCTCACCCCACATATGTTTCCTTGCCATAGATCACATTCTCGGATTTCTGGTGGAGACCATTTCTTGGTCAAAAATCCATACGTGCTAGCCTTCGGTATTATTGAAAATGGTCGTTGATCGCTATTTTCGACAAAAATGGGCGTTGTGTGGCCATTGATCATCGGCCAGAGGCCCATACACCTCACCCCACATATGTTTCCTTGCCATAGATCACATTCTTGGATTTATGGTGGAGACCATTTCTTGGTCAAAATTCCGTAGGTGTTAGCCTTCAGTGTCATTGAAAATGGTCGTTCATGGCTATTTTCGACAAAAATGGGGGTTGTGTGGCCATAGATCATCTACCAGAGGCTCATACACCTCACCCACATATGTTTCCTTGCCATAGATCACATTTTGGATTTCTGGTGGAGAACATTTCTTGGTCAAAAATCCGTAGGTGTTAGCCTTCGGTATTATTGAAAATGGTCGTTCAAGGCTATTTTCGACAAAAATGGGGGTTGTGTGGCCATTGATCATCGACCAAAGGCTCATACACCTCACCCCACGTATGTTTCCTTGCCATAGATCACATTCTTGGATTTCTGGTGGAGACCATCTCTTGGTCAAAAATCCGTAGGTGTTAGCCTTTGGTATTATTGAAAATGGTCGTTCATGGCTATTTTCATTAAAAATGGGGGTTCTGTGGCCATTTATCATCGACCAGAGGCTCGTACACCCACCTCACATATGTTTCCTTGCCATATATCACATTCCTGGAATTATGGTGGAGACCATTTCTTGGTCAAAAATCCGTAGGTGTTAGCCTTCTGTTTCATTGAAAATGGTCGTTCATGGCTATTTTCGACAAAAATGGGGGTTGTGTGGCCATTGATCATCGACCAGAGGCTCGTACACTTTACCCCACATATGTTTTCTTGCCATTGATCACATTCTTGGATTTCTGGTGGAGACCATTTCTTGGTCAAGAATCCCTTGGTGTTAGCCTTCGGTATTATTGAAAATGGTCGTTCATGGCTATTTTCGTCTAAAATGGGGGTTGTGTGGCCATTTATCATCGACCAGAGGCTCGTGCACCTCACCCCACATATGTTTCCTTGCATAGATCACATTCTCGGATTTCTGGTGGAGACCATTTCTTGGTCAAAAATCCATACGTGTTAGCCTTCTATATTATTGAAAATGGTCGTTGATCGCTATTTTCGACAAAAATGGGTGTTTTGTGGCCATTGATAATCGACCAAAGGCCCATACACCTCACCCCACATATGTTTCCTTGCCATAGATCACATTCTTGGATTTATGGTGGAGACCATATCTTGGTCAAAAATACGTCGGTGTTAGCCTTCGGTATTATTGAAAATGGTCGTTCATGGCTATTTTCGACAAAAATGGGGGTTATGTGGCCATTTATCTTTGACCAAAGGCTCATACACCTCACTACACATATGTTTTCTTGCCATAGATGACATTCTTGGATTTATGGTGGAGACCATTTCTTGGTCAAATATCCGTAGGTGTTAGCCTTCAGTGTCATTGAAAATGGTCGTTCATGGCTATTTCCGACAAAAATGGGGGTTGTGTGGCCATTGATCATCGACCAGAGGCTCGTACACTTCACCCCACATAGGTTTTCTTGCCATAGATCACATTCTTGGATTTCTGGTGGAGACCATTTCTTAGTCAAAAATCCGTTGGTGTTAGCCTTCGGTATTATTGAAAATGGTCGTTCATGGCTATTTTCGGCAAAATGGGGGTTGTGTGGCCATTTATCATCGACCAGAGGCTCGTACACCTCACCCCACATATGTTTCCTTGCCATAGATCACATTCTTGGATTTCTGGTGGAGACCATTTCTTGGGCAAAAATCCGAATGTCCTTTGGTATTTTTGAAAATGGTCATTCATGGCTATTTTCGACAAAAATGGCGGTTGTGTGGCCATTGATCTTCGACCAGAGGCTCATACACCTCAATACACATATGTTTCCTTGCCATATATCACATTCTTGGATTTATGGTGGAGACCATTTCTTGGTCAAAAATCCGTAGGTGTTAGCCTTCAGTGTCATTGAAAATGGTCGTTCATGGCTATTTTCGACAAAAATTAGGGTTGTGTGGCCATTGATCATCGACCAGAGGCTCGTACACCTCACCCCACATATGTTTACATGCCATAGATCAGATTCTTGGATTTCTGGTGGAGACCATTTCTTGGGCGAAAATCCGAATGTGTTAGCCTTCGGTATTTTTGAAAATGGTCATTCATGGCTATTTTCGACAAAAATGGGGGTTGTGTGGCCATTGATCTTCGACCAGAGGCTCATACACCTCACTACACATATGGTTCCTTGCCATAGATCAAATTATTGGATTTATGGTGGAGACCATTTTTTGGTCAAAAATCCATAGGTGTTAGCCTTCGGTATTATTGAAAATGGTCGTTCAAGGCTATTTTCGACAAAAATGGGGGTTGTGTGGCCATTGATCATCGACCAGAGGCTCGTACACTTCACCCCACATATGTTTTCTTGCAATAGATCACATTCTTGGATTTCTGGTGGAGACCATTTCTTGGTCAAAAATCTGTTGGTGTTAGCCTTCGGTATTATTGAAAATGGTCATTCATGGCTATTTTTGACTGAAATGGGGGTTGTGTGGCCATTTATCATTGACCAGAGGCTCATACACCTCACCCCACATATGTCTCCTTGCCATAGATCACATTCTTGGATATCTGGTGGAGACCAATTCTTGGTCAAAAATCAGTACGTGTTAGCCTTCGGTATTATTGAAAATGTTCATTCATGGCTATTTTCGACAAAAATGGGGGTTGTGTGGCCATTGATCATCGACCAAAGGCTCGTACACCTCACCCCACATATGTTTCCTTGCCATAGATCACATTCTTTGATTTCTGGTGGAGACCATTTCTTGGTAAAAAAATCCGAATGTGTTAGCCTTCAGAACTATTGAAAATGGTCGTTCATGGCTATTTTCGACAAAAATGGGGGTTGTGTGGCCATTGATATTGGACCAGAGGCTCATACACCTCACTACACATATGTTTCCTTGCCATAGATCACATTCTTGGATTTATGGTGGAGACCATTTCTTGGTCAAAAATCCGTAGGTGTTAACCTTCAGTGTCATTGAAAATGGTCGTTCATGGCTACTTTCGACAAAAAATAGGGTTGTGTGGCCATTGATCGTCGACCAGAGGCTCATACATCTCACCCCACATATGTTTCATTGCCGTAGATCACATTCTTGGATTTCTGGTGGAGGCCATTTCTTCGTAAAAAATCCATAGGTGTTAGCCTTCGGTATTATTGAAAATGGTCGTTCAAGGCTATTTTCGACAAAAATGGGGGTTGTGTGGCCATTGACCATCGACCAGAGGCTCATACACCTCACCCCACATATGTTTCCTTGCCATAGATCACATTCTTGGATTTATGGTGGAGACCATATCTTGGTCAAAAATACGTCGGTGTTAGCCTTCGGTATTATTGAAAATGGTCGTTCATGGCTATTTTCGACAAAAATGGGGGTTATGTGGCCATTTATCTTTGACCAGAGGCTCATACACCTCACTACACATATGTTTTCTTGCCATAGATGACATTCTTGGATTTATGGTGGAGACCATTTCTTGGTCAAAAATCCGTAGGTGTTAGCCTTCAGTGTCATTGAAAATGGTCGTTCATGGCTATTTCCGACAAAAATGGGGGTTGTGTGGCCATTGATCATCGACCAGAGGCTCGTACACTTCACCCCACATAGGTTTTCTTGCCATAGATCACATTCTTGGATTTCTGGTGGAGACCATTTCTTAGTCAAAAATCCGTTGGTGTTAGCCTTCGGTATTATTGAAAATGGTCGTTCATGGCTATTTTCGGCAAAATGGGGGTTGTGTGGCCATTTATCATCGACCAGAGGCTCGTACACCTCACCCCACATATGTTTCCTTGCCATAGATCACATTCTTGGATTTCTGGTGGAGACCATTTCTTGGGCAAAAATCCGAATGTCCTTTGGTATTTTTGAAAATGGTCATTCATGGCTATTTTCGACAAAAATGGCGGTTGTGTGGCCATTGATCTTCGACCAGAGGCTCATACACCTCAATACACATATGTTTCCTTGCCATATATCACATTCTTGGATTTATGGTGGAGACCATTTCTTGGTCAAAAATCCGTAGGTGTTAGCCTTCAGTGTCATTGAAAATGGTCGTTCATGGCTATTTTCGACAAAAATTAGGGTTGTGTGGCCATTGATCATCGACCAGAGGCTCGTACACCTCACCCCACATATGTTTACATGCCATAGATCAGATTCTTGGATTTCTGGTGGAGACCATTTCTTGGGCGAAAATCCGAATGTGTTAGCCTTCGGTATTTTTGAAAATGGTCATTCATGGCTATTTTCGACAAAAATGGGGGTTGTGTGGCCATTGATCTTCGACCAGAGGCTCATACACCTCACTACACATATGGTTCCTTGCCATAGATCAAGTTATTGGATTTATGGTGGAGACCATTTTTTGGTCAAAAATCCATAGGTGTTAGCCTTCAGTGTCATTGAAAATGGTCGTTCATGGCTATTTTCGACAAAAATGGGGGTTGTGTGGCCATTGATCATCGACCAGAGGCTCGTACACTTCACCCCACATATGTTTTCTTGCAATAGATCACATTCTTGGATTTCTGGTGGAGACCATTTCTTGGTCAAAAATCTGTTGGTGTTAGCCTTCGGTATTATTGAAAATGGTCATTCATGGCTATTTTTGACTGAAATGGGGGTTGTGTGGCCATTTATCATTGACCAGAGGCTCATACACCTCACCCCACATATGTCTCCTTGCCATAGATCACATTCTTGGATATCTGGTGGAGACCAATTCTTGGTCAAAAATCAGTACGTGTTAGCCTTCGGTATTATTGAAAATGTTCATTCATGACAAAAATGGGGGTTGTGTGGCCATTGATCATCGACCAAAGGCTCGTACACCTCACCCCACATATGTTTCCTAGCCATAGATCACATTCTTTGATTTCTGGTGGAGACCATTTCTTGGTAAAAAATCCGAATGTGTTAGCCTTCAGAACTATTGAAAATGGTCGTTCATGGCTATTTTTGACAAAAATGGGGGTTGTGTGGCCATTGATATTGGACCAGAGGCTCATACACCTCACTACACATATGTTTCCTTGCCATAGATCACATTCTTGGATTTATGGTGGAGACCATTTCTTGGTCAAAAATCCGTAGGTGTTAACCTTCAGTGTCATTGAAAATGGTCGTTCATGGCTACTTTCGACAAAAAATAGGGTTGTGTGGCCATTGATCGTCGACCAGAGGCTCATACATCTCACCCCACATATGTTTCATTGCCGTAGATCACATTCTTGGATTTCTGGTGGAGGCCATTTCTTCGTCAAAAATCCATAGGTGTTAGCCTTCGGTATTATTGAAAATGGTCGTTCAAGGCTATTTTCGACAAAAATGGGGGTTGTGTGGCCATTGATCATCGACCAGAGGCTCATACACCTCACCCCACATATGTTTCCTCGCCATAGATCACATTCTTGGATTTCTGGTGGAGACCATTTCTTGGTGAAAAATCCGTAGGTGTTAGCCTCTAGTATTATTGAAAATGGTCGCTCATGACAATTTTCATAAAAAATGGGGGTTGTGTGGCCATTTATCATCGCCTAGAGGCTCATAAACCTCACCCCACATATGTTTCCTTTCCATAGATCACATTCTTGGATTTCTGGTGGAGACCATTTCTTTGTCAAAAACTCGTACGTGTTAGCCTTCGGTATTATTGAAAATGGTCGTTCATGGCTATTTTCGGCAAAATGGGGGTTGTGTGGCCATTGATCATCGACTAGAGGCTCGTACACCTCACCCCACATATGTTTCCTTGCCATAGATCACATTCTTGGATTTCTGGTGGAGACCATTTCTTGGGCAAAAATCCGAATGTCCTTTGGTATTTTTGAAAATGGTCATTCATGGCTATTTTCGACAAAAATGGCGGTTGTGTGGCCATTGATCTTCGACCAGAGGCTCATACACCTCACTACACATATGTTTCCTTGCCATAGATCACATTCTTGGATTTATGGTGGAGACCATTTCTTGCTCAAAAATCTGTAGGTGTTAGCCTTCAGTGTCATTGAAAATGGTCGTTCATGGCTATTTTCGACAAAAATTAGGGTTGTGTGGCCATTGATCGTCGACCAGAGGCTCATACACCTCACCCCACATATGTTTCCTTGCCATAGATCACATTCTTGGATTTCTGGTGGAGACCATTTCTTGGTCAAAAATCCGTAGGTCTTAGCCTATAGTATTATTGAAAATGGTCGCTCATGGCTATTTTCATAAAAATGGGGGTTGTGTGGCCATTTATCATCGACTAGAGGCTCATAAACCTCACCCACATATGTTTCCTTGCCATAGATCACATTCTTGGATTTCTGGTGGAGACCATTTCTTGGTCAAAAACTCGTACGTGTTAGCCTTCGGTATTATTGAAAATGGTCGTTCATGGCTATTTTCGGCAAAATGGGGTTTGTGTGGCCATTGATCATCGACCAGAGGCTCGTACACCTCACCCCACATATGTTTCCTTTCCATAGATCACATTCTTGGATTTCTGGTGGAGACCATTTCTTGGGCAAAAATCCGAATGTGTTAGCCTTTGGTATTTTTGAAAATGGTCATTCATGGCTATTTTCGACAAAAATGGGGGTTGTGTGGCCATTGATCTTCGACCTGAGGCTCATACACCTCACTACACATATGTTTCCTTGCCATAGATCACATTCTTGGATTTATGGTGGAGACCATTTCTTGGTCAAAAATCCGTAGGTGTTAGCCTTCGATATTATTGAAAATGGTCGTTCATGGCTATTTTCGACAAAAATGGGGGTTGTGTGGCCATTGATCATCGACCAGAGGCTCATACACCTCACCCCACATATGTTTCCTTGCCATAGATCACATTCTTGGATTTCTGGTGGAGACCATTTCTTGGTCAAAAACTCGTACGTGTTAGCCTTCGGTATTATTGAAAATGGTCGTTCATGGCTATTTTTGGCAAAATGGGGGTTGTGTGGCCATGGATCATCGACCAGAGGCTCGTACACCTCACGCCACATATGTTTCCTTGCCAGATCACATTCTTGGATTTCTGGTGGAGACCATTTCTTGGGCAAAAATCCGAATGTGTTAGCCTTTGGTATTTTTGAAAATGGTCATTCATGGCCATTTTCGACAAAAATGGGGGTTGTGTGGCCATTGATCTTCGACCAGAGGCTCATACACCTCACTACACGTATGTTTCCTTGCCATAGATCACATTCTTGGATTTATGGTGGAGACCATTTCTTGGTCAAAAATCCGTAGGTGTTAGCCGTCAGTGTCATTGAAAATGGTCGTTCATGGCTATTTTCGACAAAAATTACGGTTGTGTGGCCATTGATCGTCGACCAGAGGCTCATACACCTCAACCCACATATGTTTCCTTGCCGTAGATCACATTCTTGGATTTCTGGTGGAGACCATTTCTTGGTCAAAAATCCGTAGTTGTTAGCCTTCAGTATTATTGAAAATGGTCATTCGTGGCTATTTTTGACAAAAATGGTGGTTGTGTGGCCATTGATCATCGACTAGAGGCTCATACACCTCACCCCACATATGTTTCCTTGCCATAGATCACATTCTTGGATTTCTGGTGGAGACCATTTCTTGGTCAAAAATCTGTAGGTCTTAGCCTCTAGTATTATTGAAAATGGTTGCTCATGGCTATTTTCATAAAAAATGGGGGTTGTGTGGCCATTTATCATCGACTAGAGGCTCATAAACCTCACCCCACATATGTTTCCTTGCCATAGATCATATTCTTGGATTTCTGGTGGAGACCATTTCTTGGTCAAAAACTCGTACGTGTTAGCCTTCGGTATTATTAAAAATGGTCGTTCATGGCTATTTTCGGCAAAATGGGGGTTGTGTGGCCATGGATCATCGACCAGAGGCTCGTACACCTCACCCCACATATGTTTTCTTGCCATAGATCACATTCTTGGATTTCTGGTGGAGACCATTTCTTGGGCAAAAATCTGAATGTGTTAGCCTTTGGTATTTTTGAAAATGGTCATTCATGACTATTTTCGACAAAAATGGGGGTTGTGTGGCCATTGATCTTCGACCAGAGGCTCATACACCTCACTACACATATGTTTCCTTGCCATAGATCACATTCTTGGATTTATGGTGGAGACCATTTCTTGGTCAAAAATCCGTAGATGTTAGCCTTCAGTGTCATTGAAAATGGTCGTTCATGGCTATTTTTGACAAAAATTAGGGTTGTGTGGCCATTGATCGTCGACAAGAGGCTCATACACCTCACCCCACATATGTTTCTTTGCCGTATATCACATTCTTGGATTTCTGGTGGAGACCATTTCTTGGTCAAAAATCCGTAGGTGTTAGCCTTCGATATTATTGAAAATGGTCGTTCATGGCTATTTTCGACAAAAATGGGGGTTGTGTGGCCATTGATCATCGACCAGAGGCTCATACACCTCACCCCACATATGTTTCCTTGCCATAGATCACATTCTTGGATTTCTGGTGGAGACCATTTCTTGGACAAAAATCCGTAAGTGTTAGCCTCTGGTATTATTGAAAATGGTCGCTCATGGCTATTTTCATAAAAAATGGGGGTTGTGTGGCCATTTATCATCGACTAGAGGCTCATAAACCTCACCCCACATATGTTTCCTTGCCATAGATCACATTCTTGGATTTCTGGTGGAGACCATTTCTTGTTCAAAAACTCGTACGTGTTAGCCTTCGGTATTATTGAAAATGGTCGTTCATGGCTATTTTTGGCAAAATGGGGGTTGTGTGGCCATGGATCATCGACCAGAGGCTCGTACACCTCACGCCACATATGTTTCCTTGCCAGATCACATTCTTGGATTTCTGGTGGAGACCATTTCTTGGGCAAAAATCCGAATGTGTTAGCCTTTGGTATTTTTGAAAATGGTCATTCATGGCCATTTTCGACAAAAATGGGGGTTGTGTGGCCATTGATCTTCGACCAGAGGCTCATACACCTCACTACACGTATGTTTCCTTGCCATAGATCACATTCTTGGATTTATGGTGGAGACCATTTCTTGGTCAAAAATCCGTAGGTGTTAGCCGTCAGTGTCATTGAAAATGGTCGTTCATGGCTATTTTCGACAAAAATTACGGTTGTGTGGCCATTGATCGTCGACCAGAGGCTCATACACCTCAACCCACATATGTTTCCTTGCCGTAGATCACATTCTTGGATTTCTGGTGGAGACCATTTCTTGGTCAAAAATCCGTAGTTGTTAGCCTTCAGTATTATTGAAAATGGTCGTTCGTGGCTATTTTTGACAAAAATGGTGGTTGTGTGGCCATTGATCATCGACTAGAGGCTCATACACCTCACCCCACATATGTTTCCTTGCCATAGATCACATTCTTGGATTTCTGGTGGAGACCATTTCTTGGTCAAAAATCTGTAGGTCTTAGCCTCTAGTATTATTGAAAATGGTTGCTCATGGCTATTTTCATAAAAAATGGGGGTTGTGTGGCCATTTATCATCGACTAGAGGCTCATAAACCTCACCCCACATATGTTTCCTTGCCATAGATCATATTCTTGGATTTCTGGTGGAGACCATTTCTTGGTCAAAAACTCGTACGTGTTAGCCTTCGGTATTATTAAAAATGGTCGTTCATGGCTATTTTCGGCAAAATGGGGGTTGTGTGGCCATTGATCATCGACCAGAGGCTCGTACACCTCACCCCACATATGTTTCCTTGCCATAGATCACATTCTTGGATTTCTGGTGGAGACCATTTCTTGGGCAAAAATCTGAATGTGTTAGCCTTTGGTATTTTTGAAAATGGTCATTCATGACTATTTTCGACAAAAATGGGGGTTGTGTGGCCATTGATCTTCGACCAGAGGCTCATACACCTCACTACACATATGTTTCCTTGCCATAGATCACATTCTTGGATTTATGGTGGAGACCATTTCTTGGTCAAAAATCCGTAGATGTTAGCCTTCAGTGTCATTGAAAATGGTCGTTCATGGCTATTTTTGACAAAAATTAGGGTTGTGTGGCCATTGATCGTCGACAAGAGGCTCATACACCTCACCCCACATATGTTTCTTTGCCGTATATCACATTCTTGGATTTCTGGTGGAGACCATTTCTTGGTCAAAAATCCGTAGGTGTTAGCCTTCGGTATTATTGAAAATGGTCGTACATGGCTATTTTCGACAAAAATGGGGGTTGTGTGGCCATTGATCATTGACCAGAGGCTCATACACCTCACCCCACATATGTTTCCTTGCCATAGATCACATTCTTCGATTTCTGGTGGAGACCATTTCTTGGACAAAAATCCATAGGTGTTAGCCTCTAGTATTATTGAAAATGGTCGCTCATGGCTATTTTCATAAAAAATGGGGGTTGTGTGGCCATTTATCATCGACTAGAGGCTCATATACCTCACCCCACATTTGTTTCCTTGCCATAGATCACATTCTTGGATTTCTGGTGGAGACCATTTCTTGGTCAAAAACTCATACGTGTTAGCCTTCGGTATTATTGAAAATGGTCGTTCATGCCTATTTTCGGCAAAATGGGGGTTGTGTGGTCATTAATCATCGACCAGAGGCTCGTACACCTCACCCCACATATGTTTCCTTGCCATAGATCACATTCTTGGATTTCTGGTGGAGTCCATTTCTTGGGAAAAAATCCGAATGTGTTAGCCTTTGGTATTTTGAAAAATGGTGATTCATGGCTATTTTCGACAAAAATGAGGATTGTGTGGCCATTGATCTTCGACCAGAGGCTCATACACCTCACTACATATATGTTTCCTTGCCATAGATCACATTCTTGGATTTATGGTGGAGACCATTTCTTGGTCAGAAATCCATAGGTGTTAGCCTTTAGTGTCATTGAAAATGGTCGTTCATGGCTATTTTCGACAAAAATGGGGGTTGTGTGGCCATTGATCATCGACCAGAGGCTCGTACACTTCACCCCACATATGTTATCTTTCCATAGATCACATTCTTGGATTTCTGGAGGAGACCATTCCTTGGTCGAAAATCTGTTGGTGTTAGCCTTCAGTATTATTGAAAATGGTCGTTCATGGCTATTTTCGACTAAAATGGGGGTTGTGTGGCCATTTATCATCGACCAGAGGCTCATGCAATTCACCCCACATATGTTTCCTTGCCATAGATCACATTCTTGGATTTCTGGTGGAGACCATTTCTTGGTCAAAAATCCGTACGTGTTAGCCTTCGGTATTATTGAATATGGTCATTCATGGCTATTTTCGACAAAAATGGGGGTTGTGTGGCAGATGATCATCGACTAAAGGCTCGTACACCTCACCCCACATATGTTTCCTTGCCATAGATCACATTCTTGGATTTCCGGTGGAGACCATTTCTTGGTCAAAAATCTGTACGTGTTAGCCTTCAGTATTATTGAAAATGGTCATTCATGGCTATTTTCGACAAAAATGGGGGTTGTGTGGCCATTGATCATCGACCAGAGGCTCGTAAACCTCACCCCACATATGTTTCCTTGCCATAGATCACATTCTTTGATTTCTGGTGGAGACCATTTCTTGGTCAAAAATCTGAATGTTTTAGCCTTCGGTACTATTGAAAATGGTCGTTCATGGCTATTTTCGACAAAAATGGGGGTTGTGTGGCCATTGATATTCGACCAAAGGCTCATACATCTCACTACACATATGTTTCCTTGCCATAGATCACATCCTTGGATATATTGTGGAGACCATTTCTTGGTCAAAAATCCGTAGGTGTTAGCCTTCAGTGTCATTGAAAATGGTCGTTCATGGCTATTTTCGACAAAAATGGGGTTTGTGTGCACTACACCATGACACAATATTGCCAACGGATTGTCTGATGGTAAAACACCTAAATAACGTCGCACAGTCCATCGGTAAAGAGCTTTGCCGACAGATAATGTGTGTCGGCGAAAGTCCTGTCGGCAATAACCTTTACCGGCAGACATAGATCTACTGATAGACTATCTGTCGGCAATGTTTATGTTATTGCCGACAGACATATCTTTGCCGTCAGACAAATTTTTGCCGACATATTCTTGTGCCAACAGCTTGTGTGTCGCTAAAAGTCTATATACCGACAGATTGTCTGATGTTATTCCCTATGTGCAGTTTAAAAAAATCATGTATACAAATATATGCTAATGAAACAAATAATAAACTGATTATGATGCACATTGCAGGACAACTTGAATAATATGTAGCTCAGAATATATATGAAATTTGATTACTAAAAGAAAGAGATCAATCTTTGACTTTGAATTCCAACATATATTGTTTTGGAACACAATTTGTGTGATGAACATATAAAAATAATAGCATACATGTTTTCTAAATTCTGAAGTGATCTTTCAGTTCTATTACATGCAAAGTCTAAAGTTTCATCTAGCTAGCAAACTAAAATCTCTCCATCAGCTGAGTGATGTTACGCCAACGGCTAGCATGCATGCGAGTAATCATTTTTTCACACACTTCAAGCACTCTGATCCTTGCTTCCAGCACCTTCCCTACAACATATTTTGATAATTTGTCAATTACTATATCAACAGGTCTATAAACTCACAACAGAAAATTCAAACTGAAAGTTTAATAAAAGTATTAAATTGCAAAATGTTCGGTGATACTGCAGATGAAAGTAAATCACAAAATATTTCATGTAAAGGATGATAAAAAATAGGACTAAATAGAGCTGCCCTGAAAGAACAGGGCACACAAGTTTAGATTTTCACTGATTCAGAACCTCAGGTGTCCGGTTACAGTTCAGCAAGCAGAAAAACAGAAGTGGTAGAAAGCGAGCCTGCGAACGGGCTCGCTGCATGTCCTGTTCCATCTGCGAAAGCTTCTGCCTACAGCTCTCAAGCTGCTGAATGTAAGCCTATGTGCATCGGCAAAAACGAAGTGTCAGCGTTCAGCAACCTGGGGAAGTCAGTGCTGAAAAGATCTAGCTGATGCTTAGAGCTTCAGTTTTTACCTTCTTTCGCAGCAGGCTCTTGCGTGCAGCTTCGCGATTGTAAGCTGCAGCACCGTGAGAAATACGGATTACTGTAAAAATGTAGCTACAATAAGCAATAGAGAAAAGACCTTTGAATCGAGTGTGTTGCCAGCTCTTGGTGTGGAACTTTGTAGCCATATTCTGCGTACCAAAGTAGGCATGAACAACATGTAAAATTAGTAAACCTTAGCACAATTGCACAATAAAGGAGAAATCAATCAACAACGTTTCTGTTCATCATAGGGTGTAAAAATATATAGTAAGATCTGAGTTGAAATGAAAAAAACACATGTGTGCATTTGATGGAATCCACCCACTCTTATCCACACCCTATAGCACAATGCCGCTGGTATAGATTGACTAGTTCTTGGTTTAGATGAACTACTATTTTTTTGCTGGAAGATGTCCATCATCATCATTATATAAAGCTCGACTAAAAACAAATTCTTTTTCGGGTCATCTAAATATCTGACAATACTAGTGCAGTCCAAGAAGCACAATGGAAGAAACAATTAGAAAGAAACTGTTGTTAGGGCACAGAAGATTCACCTAACATGCTGGGATTATCGATCTTGGGAGCAGCAAGATCATAAATGCCCTTGGAAAAATGAGTTCTTCTACCAACAGTAATTGTGATTTCATAGGCTATCCTCAATAGTAGTTTCACACACATCTAATAGTTTCATAGCACTTACGATGATGTGTCAGCGTTGGAAAGAGTGCTACGAAACTCCCATTGTGAATAGCCTTATTAGCTGCATGACTGCATGAGCATCACGAAATGAAATGCCTACCTTTTGCTGAAGTTGCTGCGGCACAAAACTGTTTTTAAATTTCATATTTAGATCAGATGCACATATAAAAATCCAACATGATGCAAAGTATGTAAATATTTGAGCTTATTTATTACCTTATTCATTTAAGCAAATTGCCATAATTATGACGAATGAGAAAATGATTCACACCAATAATTAAAGATGCCTACATACAATTTAATTAAGACAATAAATTTTAGCCACACCATAAAAAATGTTCATTATTTATTTATGTAAGAAAACATAACTATAGAGAATATTTATAACCAAATATAGCCTTTATAGGAACGAAAAGAAATTCTTATTTCTGATTTATTGGAAGGTATGTTTATTTAGAGCTTGGGAGAATCTTTTCTAAATCTTCACAATTAAGATTTTATGGAGTTACAGGGCTACTGTGGCAGTGAAAGTGAGTGGAGCTTATTCCCTTTGAGCGTGTGCATGCAACAAAGGCCAGAGAGATGGTATTATATATGGTACTGTTGTACTGCCATGGAGACTTGTTGCACCCTAGAAAGAGGAATCACAAGGTGAAGGCAGAACAACTTGGAGTTTAGATGGAATAGGCAGTAGGATACTCGGTTATGGACCGCCACTTCTGCTACTCTTGTTGTCTTACATATTTCAGGGATGAAACAAACAGTTCGTACTGCAATTTTCATTCACAAAATAGGCAAATGCATATTAGACTATTGGGCAGTGAGAGAAGAACCATAAACATGACAGGCGATGTTGGAGATCAGGAACACACCTTGGCTTTCAGGTCGCCACAGGGAGATACGCGCGGAGGTGTATGAATAGGAAGAAGGGCGTGAGGCAGTGGTGGACTGGCCGTGCTCGACGATGGAGATCAGCAGCAGGATGGCGGCCGCTCAAGTAGCTCATGAGTTTCCCTACAATGAATCAAATAGACCATGCATGAATTGTTAGACAAGTAGTATAAAGCAAAATTTTGACATCCTATATATATTTAATAGAATGTACTTTGGACATAACCTGGATCTTACCATATCATGAATAAATTAAGGACAACTGTAATAGTAGCATAAGATAGTTCCAATCAGTTCATGCGGGGTCTAAAATAGCATCTCAATTGGTTTTCAAATGGAACACTAACTAAGTTACATTTGTTTTTTAATGGAACACTAACCAAACGAGGCCTAAGAGCTTACTTGGGCAACCCTGATAGAGTTCTGGGTGGCTCCTGTAATAAGAATGAAAAGAACAAAGACACAAACCATCAGAAGAGTCACCAAGTCGTAATAATTTATGGACAGCAATATTGCATATATACAAGTTATAAGAAACATTACCTCCAGCAATATATTCAACATTGCTGTTGCTAGCCAACTCATCATACCTGTCAAAAACGCACCTTATTATTAGATAAACAACATACAGCAAGACAAAGTATTAGAATGCAAATGTCTTCTCAGTAAAGTTAAAGTGTGCAGCTTGCAGTTTAAACAGAAAACTCAAAGTTCCGTGATACACGTACTTACATAAGAAAAATACATCCAAAAATAATGACACATAAAGAAGCACCAGTGATACTTATACCTACATAAATACAAAAAATCAGAGCACGCTTTGTTCACGAATCAAAGACAGCCGTAGATTCCTGGATTCTTACCAGATTTCTTGTACTCGCACAGACAAAGACTGGTGACACACCAGATTGCCGCTTGGGGGAAGACGAGGCTGCAGTCGATGACAACAACGACGGCGCGTGATGATTAGCCCGCTCCTTGGCGTGCGGCGGCGGATCGACAGAGGCCACAGGGCCGGGGCGCAGGACGACGGCCTCGATCACTTGGCGACGGCGGAGTCTAGGGTAGGCTGGAGCTAGCACGAAGATATTTGGATTTGCGTACGGTATACCCGGCCGGCCGGCCGATCGCGACTAGAGCGCCGCCAGGTGGGTCCACAGATCAGTTGGCCAGCGCGCTCGTCAGTCCACAGATCTGTTGGTCTTTTTTTAATTAAGTTCTAACCCAATTATTGCCGACAAATGATCCGATGCAATTTGTTTCCGACAGACGTTGTGTCACAATTAATCATTTATACCGACAAATAGTCTATCACAATAGCTCGACATTTTGCCGACAGTTTGTTTGACACAAAAATACTAAATACCGACGGATACTATGATGGTAATATGTTGCGACAGACTAGCTGTCGCCAAAAACCTATTTTTACCGACAGATGTTTGCCGCTAATTTTGTGACATGGCATAGTGGTGGCCATTGATCTTCGACCAGAGGCTCATACACCTCACTACACATATGTTTCCTTGCCATAGATCACATTCTTGGATTTATGGTGGAGACCATTTCTTGGTCAGAAATCCGTAGGTGTTAGCCTTCAGTGTCATTGAAAATGGTCGTTCATGGCTATTTTCGACAAAAATTAGGGTTGTGTGTCCATTGATCGTCGACCAGAGGCTCATACACCTCACCCCACATATGTTTCCTTGTCGTAGATCACATTCTTGGATTTCTGGTGGAGACCATTTCTTGGTCAAAAATCCGTAGGTGTTAGCCTTCGGTATTATTGAAAATGGTCATTCATGGCTATTTTCGACAAAAATGGGGGTTGTGTGGCCATTGATCATCGACCAAAGGCTCATACACCTCACCTCACATATGTTTCCTTGCCATAGATCACATTCTTGGATTTCTGGTGGAGACCATTTCTTGGTCAAAAATCTGTAGGTCTTAGCCTCTAATATTATTGAAAATGGTCGCTCATGGCTATTTTCATAAAAAATGGGGGTTGTGTGGCCATTTATCATCGACTAGAGGCTCATAAACCTCACCCCACATATGTTTCCTTGCCATAGATCACATTCTTGGATTTCTGGTGGAGACCATTTCTTGGTCAAAAACTCGTACGTGTTAACCTTCGGTATTATTGAAAATGATCGTTCATGGCTATTTTCGGCAAAATGGGGGTTGTGTGTCCATTGATCATCGACCAGAGGCTCGTACACCTCACCCCACATATGTTTCCTTGCCATAGATCACATTCTTGGATTTCTGGTGGAGACCATTTCTTGCGCACAAATCCGAATGTGTTAGCCTTTGGTATTTTTGAAAATGGTCATTCATGGCTATTCTCGACAAAAATGGGGGTTGTATGGCCATTGATCTTCGACCAGAGGCTCATACACCTCACTACACATATGTTTCCTTGCCATAGATCACATTCTTGGATTTATGGTGGAGACCATTTCTTGGTCAAAAATCTGTAGGTGTTAGCCTTCAGTGTCATTGAAAATGGTCGTTCATGGCTATTTTCGACAAAAATTAGGGTTGTGTGGCCATTGATCATCGACCAGAGGCTCATACACCTCACCCCACATGTTTCCTTGCCGTAGATCACATTCTTGGATTTCTGGTGGAGACCATTTCTTGGTCAAAAATCTGTAGGTGTTAGCCTCTAGTATTATTGAAAATGGTCGCTCATGGCTATTTTCATAAAAAATGGGGGTTGTGTGGCCATTTATCATCGACTAGAGGCTCATAAACCTCACCCCACATATGTTTCCTTGCCATAGATCACATTCTTGGATTTCTGGTGAAGACCATTTCTTGGTTAAAAACTCGTACGTGTTAGCCTTCGGTATTATTGAAAATGGTCGTTCATGGCTATTTTCGGCAAAATGGGGGTTGTGTGGCCATTGATCATCGACCAGAGGCTCGTACACCTCACCCCACATATGTTTCCTTGCCATAGATCACATTCTTGGATTTCTGGTGGAGACCATTTCTTGGGCAAAAATCCGAATGTGTTAGCCTTTGGAATTTTTGAAAATGGTCATTCATGGCTATTTTCGACAAAAATGGGGGTTGTGTGGCCATTGATCTTCGACCAGAGGCTCATACATCTCACTACACATATGTTTCCTTGCCATAGATCACATTCTTGGATTTATGGTGTGTTGGGACTATGCTTCGTCGCGCCGAAGGTCTTGAAGGAAGAAGCAGCTTCGGCTGAAGCTGTCCGCGTGCGATGACCGAAGCTTGTTCTTCATAAAGCTTCGGAATTATGAACCGACTTAAAAGTAGAAAGACCTTTTAGTCCATAAGCGTTTGAGTCGTCATTGTAAACTTTCATGAAGGGCATGGTTGTAAATTCTCACAGGCTGTGTCCTGTGCCTATAAATAGTGAACAGTATTCCTTTACTGGGGAGGCTTTCTGATTTTTGCAATCGCATCATTCGGGAACCAACTTTTGTCAAGGCAGAGGTATAATAGTATCCAATACTTAAATATATTGAATGGATATAATATGATTCATTTACCTTTGATACTCTATATTTTATGTTATTTCGTACAATTCATTAACATACAATTACGAAAACTCAACCTTCGTAATCGTATTGTCGTCCGCCTTCGTCCAGAGTTCATTATCCCCGAGGGAATAATGCTTCGTTGGACGAAGGACATTATCATTTAACATTTTATGTTGCCTTGTTCTTGATTCATAGCGTTTAAGAATAAGTCCCAAACATTGGCGCCCACCCTTGGTGAACTCACTTCCACTTTTTTGAGCTGATGGCTTCGTTCAACGATCAAGCTGGAGCTGCTTCGGACCCGAAGCTGGTGCTCCCGACAACACGTGGTTCGTGCTCAGAACCAGCCAACAAGAAACAGAAGAAAGAGGCGCAGAGAAGGGTGCAACATGTTGGAGTGCAGGGACCCTTCATCAAGTCAAGGTGGTCTCACATTCCAATCACCTTCTCCCAGGAGGACCTTCAGCTCAAGGATTTTCCTCATAACGATGCTATGGTTATTTCTTGTGTTATCAAAGGGTTTCTGGTCCACAATGTCTTGGTTGATACAGGCAGTGCAGCTGATATCATATTTGCTAAGGCCTTCAGACAAATGCAAGAACCAGAAGATAAGATTCATGATGCTACACACCCTCTCTGTGGCTTCGGAGGACGACAGATTGTAGCATTGGGCAAGATCACCATGCCAGTGACCTTCGGATTCATCAACAACACCAGAACTGAGCAAGTTGTGTTTGACATTGTTGACATGGAATACCCTTACAATGCAATTATTGGTCGTGGCACCCTCAACGCCTTCGAAGCAATCCTTCATCCTGCTTACCTTTGCATGAAGATACCTTCAGATAAAGGACCCATTGCTATTCATGGAAGTCAAGAAGCTGCCAGAAGGGCCGAGGGAAACTGGACTGACTCAAAAGCAATCCATAATATAGATGGAGCTGAAGCTTGTGAACAATACAAATTCAGAAGGGAGAAAGCAGCTTCAGCAGATCAGCCGAAGCCCATGCTCTTATGTGAGGACATAGCAGAGCAGAAGGTGCTATTGGGCTCTCAATTATCCGAAGAACAGGAGAAAACCTTGATAAGGTTTTTGTTGAACAACAAAGATGTTTTTGCATGGTCAGCTAATGATCTTTGCGGAGTTAACAGGGATGTTATTGAACACTCGCTCAATGTTGACCCATCCTTCAGACCCAGAAAGCAGAGGCTTCGGAAAATGTCTGATGACAAGGCCGAAGGTGCTCGAAATGAAGTCAAAAGGCTCCTCAGTGCAGGAGTTATCAGAGAAGTAAAGTACCCAGAATGGCTAGCTAACACTGTTATGGTAAAAAAGGCCAATGGCAAATGGCGGATGTGTATCGATTTTACGGATCTCAACAAGGCTTGTCCGAAGGACGAATTCCCATTGCCAAGGATAGACTCCTTAGTTGATGCAGCAGCTTCGTCAGAGCTTATGAGTCTTCTCGATTGTTATTCAGGCTATCATCAAATTTGGATGAAGAAGGAGGATGAGCCGAAGACCAGTTTCATAACCCCGAGTGGAACATATTGTTACCTTCGGATGCCTGAGGGGCTCAAGAACGCTGGAGGAAGTTTCAGCAGAATGACTGCGAAGGTTCTCCAGTCTTAAATAGGCAGAAATGTGCTAACTTATGTTGATGATATCATTATAAAAAGCACGAAGCAAGAAAATCACATTGCTGATTTGCAGGAGACCTTCGCCAGTTTTAGACATGCTGGTCTTAAGCTGAATCCAGAAAAATGCGTCTTCGGGGTAAAGAAGGGGAAATTTCTCGGATGTTTGGTTTCAACAAAGGGAATTGAAGCTAATCCAAGTAAAATTGAAGCTATACTTCGAATGGAGCCACCAACTACAAAAAAGGGGGCCCAAAGATTGACAGGGAGGCTGGCATCTCTCAATAGATTCATATCCAGATCAGCAGAGAGAAATTTACCATTCTTCGAAGTGCTGAAATCAGCCGAAGTCTTTCAATGGGGACCAAGCCAACAAAAAGCCTTCGAAGAACTGAAGCAATATTTGATAGATTTAACAACATTAACTCCACCAATGTCATGGGCTCCTTTGTTGTTATATGTGGCAGCTTCTCACTTAGCGGTAAGTGCAGCACTTGTCCAGGAGAAGCTTGATGGCCAAGTCAAGAAGCAGGTTCCAGTGTATTTTGTATCTGAAGTTCTTAGTGTATCAAAGAAAAACTATACAGAATTGGAGAAGGTATTATATGTTGTTTTGATGGCATCCAGGAAGCTTCGGCATTATTTTCAAGCATACAATATTGTTGTTCCTTCTTCACAGCCGTTGAAGGATATTATGAGAAATAGAGAAGCTACTGGACGGATTGGAAAATGGGCTGCAGAGCTCAATGAATTTTGCATTGATTATGTGCATAGATCCTCGATCCAGTCTCAAGCGTTGGCAGATTTCATTGCCGATTGGACGCCAGGGGCTCAGGATGAAGAAACAAAAAAAGATGTCGAAGTATGGACAGTGTTTTGCGATGGGTCTTGGGGAACCTTCGGAGTGGGAGCAGCCGCTGTGTTGGTCTCACCATCCAAAGTCAAAACTTGTTATGCGGCAAGACTCGATTTTAGTTGTACAAACAATATTACTGAGTACGAAGCCCTGCTTTTGGGCCTTCGGAAATTAAAAGCAATGGGAATCAGAAGGGCCATTCTTAAAACTGATTCCCAGGTTGTTTCGGGTCATGTCGACAAGAGTTGCAAGGCTAAAGACCCGAAGCTTGAAAAATATCTAGACACGGTCTGAAGAATTGAAGCTTCCTTCGAAGGATTTTCTGTCAAAAATATCCCTCGAGGACAAAATGAGCATGCTGATTTGCTTGCTAAGTCAGCAGCACAGGGGCTGCCCTTACCTTCGGATGTGTTCTTCGAAACAATAAAAGCACCTTCAGTGGAACTTCTTGAAAGAGCAGTCCTCAATATATCTCCTGTTTATAGTGAAGACTGGAGAACTGAGATTATCTCTTACCTTCAGGGTAATTTCCTTTCAGATGACGAAACTTATAACAGGAGGAAAGAGGCAAGAGCTCGTCCATATGTCATGATAGAAGGGGAGTTGTACAAGCATGGAGTTTGTGCTCCACTACTCAAGTGTTTATCCAGAGCTGGAGGCATAGAGTTGATGAAAGAAATACATGCAGGCTTGTGTGGATCTCACATTGGATCTAGGCCGTTACTTGGAAAAGTTTTTCGTCAAGGGTTTTATTGGCCGAAGGCAGCTTCGGATGCAGCGGAATTAGTTCAAAAGTGCGAAGGTTGTCATAAATGTGCAAGAGATCAAAAACAACCTTCGTCTCTAACTCAGCTGATACAACCCATCTGGCCATTGCAAAGGTGGAGTCTTGATTTGTTAGGTCCGTTACCACCGGCCCAAGGAAACTTAAGGTATGTTGTAGTGGCTGTGGAATATTTTTCTAAATGGATTGAGGCAAAGCCTTTAGCCACAATAACTTCGGCCACCATTCAAAAGTTTTTCTGGCAGAATATTGTTTGTCGTTTCGGAGTACCAAAGGCCATCACTGTAGATAATGGAACACAGTTCGACTCCGAAGCTTTCAGAGAGTTCTGTGATCAAATCGGCACGAAGATCCATTTTGCATCAGTTAGGCATCCGGAGTCAAATGGACTCGTTGAAAGAGCCAATGGTATCATAATGACAGGAATAATGAAGTTAATCTTCAACCAACCCAGGGGAAAGTGGCCAGATCAATTAATCAAAGTGGTATGGAGCCACAACACGACAACATCAAGGTCAACAGGCTTTACCCCATTCAAATTATTGTTTGGTGATGAAGCAATAACTCCAGAGGAAGCTAAAACTGGATCGATAAGAGTAGTAGCTTCGGTAGAGTCAGATCCTGAAGCTGATCATTCTGTTGAAAAAGATGCTATAGAAGGGATCAGACTTCAAGCTGTGGAGAACATCAATAAATATCAAGCCGAAACAATCAAATGGCGTGATAGAAAGGTTCGGCTGAAAAATATTGAGCCAGGACATTTGGTGCTTCGGAGAGTGGCTAACCCAGATACAGTGGGCAAGTTGCAGTTGAAATGGGAGGGACCTTTTTTGGTAGTATCTTCGTCAAGACCCGGTTCATACAGATTGAAGGATATTGACGGCAACGACATTCCTAGATCCTGGAATGCGGATGAGCTTCGGCGATATTATGTATAATTTGATGCAATTTTTATATTTTTTATTTTTTATTTTTTCTTTCATGGCACCCTTTTCCTTTCTGAAGGGGGAGAAAGGTTTTTAATGGGGCCATCACATGTAATTTCCTTTTTTAGCTCTATAAGCGCAAAATCCCCCAAAGATGTAAATGTAAAAGCTGAGAACACACCGTCGAGTGCCGAAAAGAAACAGGGAAGAAGCTCCAAAGTCGTTCCTAAGGAATGCAGAGCTTACAGCGAAAAGTCAACGCTGATTCCGCCGAAAGTAAAAGGCGAAGAAGCTCCAAAGTCGTTCCTAAGGAATGCAGAGCTTACAGCGAAAAGTTAACGCTGATTCCGCCGAAAGTAAAAGGCGAAGAAGCTCCAAAGTCGTTCCTAAGGGAATGCAGAGCTTACAGCGAAAAGTCAGCGCTGATATGTGATTGTTTCTAAGGAAATAACGGTTGTGATTATGGCTTCGTATATGTGTTTGGACATTCATTTGCACAACATATTACATCATAACATTTGCATTCATAAACATTCATCTAGGCATATATAGGATAACCATCATCATATCATAAGTGGTTGCTTCGGCAAAAAGGAAAAAAACTGTCTTTTGTACTTTGTTGTGTACGAAAAGAAGAGCTTCGGAAAAAAGGAAAAGTTGTTTTTTATGCTTCGATGTGTACGAAAAGAAGGGAAGGTGTTTTTTTTCGCCTTCGGCTCAAAAAGGTAATTTCGTCCACATCAAAGCACCTCTCATACATTAATGCAAGGGTAAAAGCATATTACAAGGTATGAACAGAATTCATTAAAACAAGTTTAGTCATATTTACAAAAGTTATCTCAAAAGTTTCTTAAGTCTGTCTACAGTCTACTCCTATTGATCTTCATGGGGCCTCAGCTTCGGCGTCATGCTTTTTAAGCATTGGTCTCAGCTTCGTCATCCTACATAAATTAAGTTGTTGAGGGTCAAAACCAAGCTTGAAGTAAAAGGTAAGCACAAGGTATGATTTCTTACTGGTTCAAGGTGACTCCGAGCTTCGTCTCCAGCCTTTTCTCGCCCGCCTTTTGTCCATATCATTTTTACAAATCTATTGGAAATGCTTCGGGCGAGATCAGGAATGTCATCTAGAATTGATGGTGATAAAGTGAAATTGGGCCTATTGACAATCTTTCCATGATCGCAGCCAGCTTTTAGGAAAGCTGCAGCAGTGCCCCGAGAAGCTACCCAGGCACAGAAGTCACCGTGCCCAGCTATAACTTCGTCAAGCTCATCAACTTCACCTTCGATATGTTCGAAGGTCTTTGGTAAATCTTCAATTGACGGGGTGAATTTTTCACTGCTGGCTCCAACTGAGTGGAAAATTTTTCTCAGTCGTTGAATGCATTTATTGCTAAATTCCAAACATTTTTCTTGAAGGTTTGCCAACAATTTTTTCAAATCTGAATTTTGTTGAACTTCGGCTTCAAGTTTCACACTAAGTCCTTGTTTTTCCTGTTCAAATTGTTCAGATTGACAGAGAAGCTTCGAATTCAATTCTGCTATTTTAGCTTCGGCTTCTGCCAATAAACCTTCAGTTGCCCGAAGCTCGAAGTCTTTCTTTTCAATAGTAGCTGATTGCTCTTTTATTCTGCTCTCTAAGTTTTCAATTATAACTTCGTGTTTTTTGTCTTCTAGATCCTGCTGCATTTTTAAAGCTTTACTCAACAGCATACTCTGCACATAAACAATCTTCGTTAGAAATGTCTCCATTGTTAAAAACAATAAAAGTCATGGGAAAAGTAGTTTACCTTGAAATTGGAATAAAATAAACTACCAACGATATGTTGTCGTCGGTAGCGGCTGATGTCCGTTTCCAGCTTCGGAAAACCGATACTCTTTGATAGAGTACCGATAATCTTAGATCCAGTCTGGTCCCGGATGCAGTTTAATTTTTCATCGTCAATTCCTCCGAAGAGGAGTGCTCCTGGCTTATAACCGCAAGATTTGGCATATTCTTTAAGCTCTTCCACTTCGGCCTCTGACAATTCTTGTCCAACTAAATTTTGAAACGTGAAAGCTTCGTCCTCTGAAGCTTCGTCAGCAGTTTCTTTTTCTTTCCCAGACGCTGCGGCCTTGGCCTCTTCGGCGGCAGTGGTAGCTTCTTCTGTGGCCATGTCTAGCAGCATTTTGTCGATATGCTCAATTGTGGTTTCCAAGTTCAAATCTTCGGTTGAAGCAGCTTCGGTAGCCGCCATCTCCGAAGGTGCAACTTCAATATTCATTATTTCTTCAGCCTCTGGAATCTTCCGAGCCGAAGCTCTCGGTGGTGTCTTGTCAATGACTTCTGTCACTGCGATGATTCTTTGTCTTTTAGTTTTAGTTGATTTCTTCGTTTGTTCGGGCTCCTTTTCCTTCTGAAAAAACTTCGTCAGTTGAGGCCCCAATGGACTTAGCTTCATAGGCAGGGATTCAGTCATTACCTTCAAAATCTCTTCCACGTCAGTGGCAGAGGGTGATGCGGGGGTCTCCTCTTTGTCGGATATCTTTCGCTTCGGAGATAATACTTTCTTTTTCTTCGGAATATTCTTCTTTTTTGCTGGTTCCTTCTCATCTTTATCTGAAGCTTCGACTACCCTTTTTCTTTTCCGGCCTTCGACACTTTTATTCAGATTTTCGTAGTCAGGGTATTCAAAACCCAAGGCATCCAGCACTCGGTTCAATCTTCGCTTCGGACGGGTGCCGAAGGCCGCAGTCATCAACTGATCTTCTTTTTTGGAGTAATTGCCGAGTATTTCATTTCACATTACTTCAATTGTATCAAGCCACTCTTGGCAAGGTGTTTTAAAGTATTTCTTGAACTTGAAATAGTAAGGTAATCGCACATGTTCTCCTTCTTTTTTCTCCCCCTTTAGCTTCGGCATTTCCCATTCTTTTAAACTAGGAAAAACCCTGAAAGCCAAAAACTCCTGTACCAAGTCTCTTGTACTGATATGCTCTGAAATAATTCTGAACTCATCTAACGCTTGTTGGGTTGGACCTTCTGGTGTCATGTTGCAACGAGGTCGGGTTTCTCCGAAGATTAGTTCAAGTGGACTTTGCACAAGCTTCTCCTTGTCATCATCAACCTTGACATAGAACCATTCCGACTTCCAGCCTGCTGCCCATTTGCTTCGGTAACTGATTACAGGAAACTTTGTGGTTTTCCGATAAGCAAAATTATAGCAACCAAAATTGTCATGCAATCCATCTTTTCTAGCCTTTGTCTGATAGTGCAGCTCGTGAACTCGGCAAAAGCTGTCGGCAAATGGCTCCACCGTCTGGCTTCGGAGGGCCCAGATATAAACATTAAGCCTAACGATAGCGTTAGGAGTCAGCTAATGAAAGTAGATTCCAAACCTATTCAATATTTCTGCAATAATCCCATTCAGGGGAATCTCAACCCAGCCTTTAGAAAGCTCTTGAAAATAACTATTTCATCTTTCTCTGGCTTCGGGGTAGTTTCTTCCCCCCCGAAGCGAAGTAGCTTCTTCTGATTTTCACTGAAATAACCCGACTTTACCATCTTGGAGAGATCAGCTTTCGAAACAGTTGACTTTCTGAAGTCCAAGTGACTGGGTTTACTCGGCATGGCAATGCGATAATCATCTTCGGGATCAGTTTCTTCAATGTTCTCTTCTTCTGCTTTGGCAGTTGCTTGTTCTGCTTCAACAGTGGGGATTTCTTCCGAAGTTACCAGTCCAGATCGCTGCATTGCTTCGGAGATGGGAACAGTCTCCGAGCCTTCAGCTTCGCCTCCCTCACGCTCAACCCTAGCGGTAGAACGCACTCTGGCCATTTAATTCTGAATTTGTGGGAATTAAATACTTTTTCTTCCGAAGTTTCTTCTTCTGACGAAGCAGGCTTCAAGCTGGAGCTTCGTTCGATTCTGAGAGTCAAGCTTCGGCTATGGTTAAAAATTTTGGCAGCAAAACAGTGCAAATAGCAATGAATGCTGTGGTAACTTCACACCTACTCGTCTGTTTATATAGTACTGAGGTAAGAAGGCGAAGCGCCAGGATTTTTACACCAGGCGGACAGCCGCTTGCACTCGCTGCGCGGTGGACCGCAGAGACCAAACAGTAACTCTGCAAGGTGGGACCGCTACGCGCTCGGAAACTGGATCGTTTCTCGACAACGAGCTTAGGGAAGGTGTTTTTTGGACCTTCGGCTTCCCGAAGCTTAAGAGACTTTTTCATTTCACGGATCAAGCTCGTTACAAAAAACGATCTAGCGCCGCGAAAGGGGCTACTGTTGGGACTATGCTTCATCGCGCCGAAGGTCTTGAAGGAAGAAGCAGCTTCGGCTGAAGCTGTCCGCGTGCGATGACCGAAGCTTGTTCTTCATAAAGCTTCGGAATTATGAACCGACTTAAAAGTAGAAAGACCTTTTAGTCCATAAGCGTTTGAGTCGTTATTGTAAACTTTCATGAAGGGCATGGTTGTAAATTCTCACAGGCTGTGTCCTGTGCCTATAAATAGTGAACAGTATTCCTTTACTGGGGAGGCTTTCTGATTTTTGCAATCGCATCATTCGGGAACCAACTTTTGTCAAGGCAGAGGTATAATAGTATCCAATACTTAAATATATTGAATGGATATAATATGATTCATTTACCTTTGATACTCTATATTTTATGTTATTTCATATAATTCATTAACATACAATTACGAAAACTCAACCTTCGTATTGTCGTCCTCCTTCGTCCAGAGTTCATTATCCCCGAGGGAATAATGCTTCGTTGGACGAAGGACATTATCATTTAACATTTTATGTTGCCTTGTTCTTGATTCATAGCGTTTAAGAACAAGTCCCAAACAAGGTGGAGACCATTTCTTGGTCAAAAATCCGTAGGTGTTAGCCGTCAGTGTCATTGAAAATGGTCGTTCATGGCTATTTTCGACAAAAATTAGGGTTGTGTGGCCATTGATCGTCGAATAGAGGCTCATACACCTCACCCCACATATGTTTCCTTGCCATAGATCACATTCTTGGATTTCTGGTGGAGACCATTTCTTGGTCAAAAATCCGTAGGTGTTAGCCATCGGTATTATTGAAAATGGTCGTTCATGGCTATTTTCGACAAAAATGGGGGTTGTGTGGCCATTGATCATCAACTAGAGGCTCATACACCTCACCCCACATATGTTTCCTTGCCATAGATCACATTCTTGGATTTCTGGTGGAGACCATTTCTTGGTCAAAATCCGTAGGTCTTAGCCTCTAGTATTATTGAAAATGGTCGCTCATGGCTATTTTCATAAAAAATTGGGGTTGTGTGGCCATTCATCATCGACTAGAGGCTCATAAACCTCACCCCACATATGTTTCCTTGCCATAGATCGCATTCTTGGATTTCTGGTGGAGACCATTTCTTGGTCAAAAACTCGTACGTGTTAGCCTTCGGTATTATTGAAAATGGTCGTTCATGGCTATTTTCGGCAAAATGGGGGTTGTGTGGCCATTGATCATCGACCAGAGGCTCGTACACCTCACCCCACATATGTTTCCTTGCCATAGATCACATTCTTGGATTTCTGGTGGAGACCATTTCTTGGGCAAAAATCCGAATGTGTTAGCCTTTGGTATTTTTGAAAATGGTCATTCATGGCTATTTTCGACAAAAATGGGGGTTGTGTGGCCATTGATCTTCGACCAGAGGCTCATACACCTCACTACACATATGTTTCCTTGCCATAGATCACATTCTTGGATTTATGGTGGAGACCATTTCTTGGTCAAAAATCCGTAGGTGTTAGCCTTCAGTGTCATTGAAAATGGTCGTTCATGGCTATTTTTGACAAAAAATAGGGTTGTGTGGCCAATGATCGTCGACCAGAGGCTCATACACCTCACCCCACATATGTTTCCTTGTCGTAGATCACATTCTTGGATTTCTGGTGGAGACCATTTCTTGATCGAAAATCCGTAGGTGTTAGCCTTCGGTATTATTGAAAATGGTCGTTCATGGCTATTTTCGACAAAAATGGGGGTCGTGTGGCCATTGATCATCGACCAGAGGCTCATACACCTCACCCCACATATGTTTCCTTGCCATAGATCACATTCTTGGATTTCTGGTGGAGACCATTTCTTGGTCAAAAATCCGTAGGTCTTAGCCTCTAGTATTATTGAAAATGGTCGCTCATGGCTATTTTCATAAAAAATGGGGGTTGTGTGGCCATTTATCATCGACTAGAGGCTCATAAACCTCACCCTACATATGTTTTCTTGCCATAGATCACATTCTTGGATTTCTGGTGGAGACCATTTCTTGGTCAAAAACTCGTATGTGTTAGCCTTCGGTATTATTTAAAATGGTCGTTCATGGCTATTTTCGGCAAAATGGGGGTTGTGTGGCCATTGATCATCGACCAGAGGCTCATACACCTCACCCCACATATGTTTCCTTGCCATAGATCACATTCTTGGATTTCTGGTGGAGACCATTTCTTGGGCAAAAAACCGAATGTGTTAGCCTTTGGTATTTTTGAAAATGGTCATTCATGGCCATTTTCAACAAAAATGGGGGTTGTGTGGCCATTGATCTTCCACATGAGGCTCATACACCTCACTACACATATGTTTCCTTGCCATAGATCACATTCTTGGATTTATGGTGGAGACCATTTCTTGGTCAAAAATCCGTAGGTGTTAGCCTTCAGTGTCATTGAAAATGGTCGTTCATGGCTATTTTTGACAATAATTAGGGTTGTGTGGCCATTGATCGTCGACCAGAGGCTCATACACCTCACCCCACATATGTTTCCTTGCCGTAGATCACATTCTTGGATTTCTGGTGGAGACCATTTCTTGGTCAAAAATCCGTAGGTGTTAGCCTTCGGTATTATTGAAAATGTTTGTTCATGGCTATTTTCGACAAAAATGGGGGTCGTGTGGCCATTGATCATCGACCAGAGGCTCATACACCTAACCCCACATATGTTTCCTTGCCATAGATCACATTCTTGGATTTCTAGTGGAGACCATTTCTTGGACAAAAATCCGTAGGTGTTAGCCTCTAGTATTATTGAAAATGGTCGCTCATGGCTATTTTCATAAAAAATGGGGGTTGTGTGGCCATTTATCATCGACTAGAGGCTCATAAACCTCACCCCACATATGTTTCCTTGCCATAGATCACATTCTTCGATTTCTGGTGGAGACCATTTCTTGGTCAAAAATCCGTAGGTCTTAGCCTCTAGTATTATTGAAAATGGTCGCTCATGGCTATTTTCATAAAAAATGGGGGTTGTGTGGCCATTTATCATCGACTAGAGGCTCATAAACCTCACCCCACATATGTTTCCTTGCCATAGATCACATTCTTGGATTTCTGGTGGAGACCATTTCTTGGTCAAAAACTCGTATGTGTTAGCCTTCGGTATTATTTAAAATGGTCGTTCATGGCTATTTTCGGCAAAATGGGGGTTGTGTGGCCATTGATCATCGACCAGAGGCTCGTACACCTCACCCCACATATGTTTCCTTGCCATAGATCACATTCTTGGATTTCTGGTGGAGACCATTTCTTGGGCAAAAATCCGAATGTGTTAGCCTTTGGTATTTTTTAAAATGGTCATTCATGGCTATTTTCAACAAAAATGGGGGTTGTGTGGCCATTGATCATCGACCAGAGGCTCATACACCTCACCCCACATATGTTTCCTTGTCATAGATCACATTCTTGGATTTCTGGTGGAGACCATTTCTTAGTCAAAAATCCGTAGGTGTTAGCCTCTAGTATTATTGAAAATGGTCGCTCATGGCTATTTTCATCAAAAATGGGGGTTGTGTGGCCATCTATCATCGACTAAAGGCTCGTAAACCTCACCCCACATATGTTTCCTTGCCATAGATCACATTCTTGGATTTCTGGTGGAGACCATTTCTTGGTCAAAAATTCGTACGTGTTAGCCTTCGGTATTATTGAAAATGGTCGTTGATGGCTATTTTCGGCAAAATGGGGGTTGTGTGGCCATTGATCATCGACCAGAGGCTCGTACACCTCACCCCACATATGTTTCCTTGCCATAGATCACATTCTTGGATTTCTGGTGGAGACCATTTCTTGGGAAAAAATCCGAATGTGTTAGCCTTTGGTATTTTGAAAATGGTCATTCATGGCTATTTTCGACAAAAATGGGGGTTGTGTGGCCATTGATCTTCGACCAGAGGCTCATACACCTCACTACACATATGTTTCCTTGCTGTAGATCACATTCTTGGATTTATGGTGGAGACCATTTCTTGGTCAGAAATCCATAGGTGTTAGCCTTTAGTGTCATTGAAAATGGTCGTTCATGGTTATTTTCGACAAAAATGGGGGTTGTGTGGCCATTGATCATCGACCAGAGGCTCGTACACTTCACCCCACATATGTTTTCTTGCCATATATCACATTCTTGGATTTCTGGAGGAGACCATTTCTTGGTCAAAAATCTGTTGGTGTAAGCCTTCGGTATTGTTGAAAATGGTTGTTCATGGCTATTTTCGACTAAAATGGGGGTTGTGTGGCCATTTATCATCGATCAGAGGCTCGTATAATTCACCCCACATATGTTTCCTTGCCATAGATCACATTCTTGGATTTCTGGTGGAGACCATTTCTTGGTCAAAAATCCGTACGTGTTAGCCTTCGGTATTATTGAAAATGGTCATTCATGGCTATTTTCGACACAAATGGGGGTTGTGTGGCCATTGATCTTCGACCAGAGGCTCATACACCTCACTACACATATGTTTCCTTGCCATAGATCACATTCTTGGATTTATGGTGGAGTCCATTTCTTGGTCAAAAATCCATAGGTGTTAGCCTTCAGTGTCATTGAAAATGGTCGTTCATGGCTATTTTCGACAAAAATGGGGGTTGTGTGGCCATTGATCATCGACCAGAGGCTCGTACACTTCACCCCACATATGTTTTCTTGCCATAGATCAGAATCTTGGATTTCTCGTGGAGACCATTTGTTGGTTAAAAATTCGTAGGTGTTAGCCTTCAGTGTCATTGAAAATGGTCATTCATGGCTATTTTCGACAAAAATGGGGGTTGTGTCGCCATTGATCATCGACCAGAGGATCGTACACCTCACCCCACATAAGTTTCCTTGCCATATATCACATTCTTGGATTTCTGGTGGAGACCATTTCTTGGTCAAAAATCCGTAGGTGTTAGCCTTCGGTATTATTGAAAATGGTCGTTCATGGCTACTTTCGACAAAAATGGGGGTTGTGTGGCAATTGATCATCGACCAAAGGCTCATACACCTCACCCACATGTGTTTCCTTGTCATAGACCACATTCTTGGATTTCTGGTGGTGACCATTTCTTGGTCAAAAATCCGTAGGTGTTAGCCTTCGATATTATTGAAAATGGTCGTTCATGGCTATTTTCGACAAAAATGGGGGTTGTGTGGCCATTGATCATCGACCAAAGGCTCATACACCTCACCCCACATATGTTTCCTTGCCATAGACCACATTCTTGGATTTCTGGTGGAGACCATTTGTTAGTCAAAAATCCGTAGGTGTTAGCTTTCGGTATTATTGAAAATGGTCGTTCATGGCTATTTTCATCAAAAATGGGGGTTGTGTGGCCATTTATCATCGACCAGAGGCTCATACACCTCACCTCACATATGTTTCCTTACCATAGAGCACACTCTTGGATTTCTGGTGGAGACCATTTCTTGGTCAAAAATTCGTACGTGTTAGCCTTCGGTATTATTGAAAATGGTCGTTCATGGCTATTTTTGACAAAATGGGGGTTGTGTGGCCATTGATCATCGACCAGAGGCTCGTACACCTCACCCACATATGTTTCCTTGCCGTAGATCACATTCTTGGATTTCTGGTGGAGACCATTTCTTGGTCAAAAATCCGTACGTGTTAGCCTTCGGTATTATTGAAAATGGTCGTTCATAGCTATTTTTGACAAAATAGAGGTTATGTGGCCATTGATCATCGACCAGAGGCTCATACACCTCACCCCACATATGTTTCCTTGACATAGATCACATTATTGGATTTCTGGTGGAGACCATTTCTTGGGCAAAAATCTAAATGTGTTAGCCTTCGGTATTATTGAAAATGGTCATTCATGGCTATTTTCGACAAAAATGGGGGTTGTGTGGCCTTTTATCTTCAACCAGAGGCTCATACACCTCACTACACATATGTTTTCTTGCCATAGATCACATTTTTGGATCTATGGTGGAGACCAGTTCTTGGTAAAAAAATCCATAGGTGTTAGCCTTCAGTGTCATTGAAAATAGTCGTTCATGGCAATTTTCGACAAAAATGGGGGTTGTGCGGCCATTGATAATCGACCAGGGGCTCATACACCTCACCCCACATATGTTTCCTTGCCATAGGTCACATTCTTGGATTTCTGGTGGAGACCATTTCTTGGTCAAAAATCCGTAGGTGTTAGCCTTTGGTATTATTGAAAATGGTCGTTCATGGCAATTTTCGACAAAAATGGGGGTTGTGTGGCCATTTATCATCGACCTGAGGCTCGTACACCTCACCCCACATATGTTTAATTGCCATAGATCACAATCTTGGATTTCTCGTGGAGGCCATTTCTTGGTCAAAAATCCGTATGTGTTAGCCTTTGGTATTATTGAAAATGGTCGTTCATGGTTGTTTTCGACAAAAATGGGGGTTGTGTGGCCATTGATCATCGACCAGAGGCTCGTACACCTCACCCCAATATGTTTCCTTGCCATAGATCATATTCTTGAATTTCAGGTGGAGATGATTTCTTGGTCAAAAATCCGTAGGTGTTAGCCTTCGGAATTATTGAAAATGGTCGTTCATGGCTATTTTCGACAAAAATGGGGGTTGTGTGGCCATTGATCATCGATCAGAGGCTTGTACACCTCACCCCACATATGTTTCCTTGCCATAGATCACATTCTTGGATTTCTGGTGGAGATCTTCTCTTGGTCAAAAATCCGTAGGTGTTAGCCTTCGGTATTATTGTAATTGGTCGTTCATGGCTATTTTCGACAAAAATGGGGGTTGTGTGGCCATTGATCATCGACCAGAGGCTCATACACCTCACCCCACTATGTTTCCTTGCCATAGATCACATTCTTGGATTTCTGGTGGAGACCATTTCTTGGTTAAAAATCCGTACGTGTTAGCCTTCGGTATTATTGAAAATGGTCATGCATGGCTATTTTCGACACAAATGGGGGTTGTGTGGCCATTGATCTTCGACCAGAGGCTCATACACCTCACTACACATATGTTTCCTTGCCATAGATCACATTCTTGGATTTATGGTGGAGACCATTTCTTGGTCAAAAATCCATAGGTGTTAGCCTTCAGTGTCATTGAAAATGGTCGTTCATGGCTATTTTCGACAAAAATGGGGGTTGTGTCGCCATTGATCATCGACCAGAGGCTCGTACACCTCACCCCACATAAGTTTCCTTGCCATAGATCACATTCTTGGATTTCTGGTGGAGACCATTTCTTGGTCAAAAATCCGTAGGTGTTAGCCTTCGGTATTATTGAAAATGGTCGTTCATGGCTATTTTTGACAAAAATGGGGGTTGTGTGGCCATTGATCATCGACCAGAGGCTCGTACACCTCACCCCACATATGTTTCCTTGCCATAGACCACATTCTTGGATTTCTGGTGGAGACCATTTCTTGGTCAAAAATCCATAGGTGTTAGCCTTCAGTGTCATTGAAAATGGTCGTTCATGGCTATTTTCGACAAAAATGGGGGTTGTGTTGCCATTGATCATCGACCAGAGGCTCATACACTTCACCCCACATATGTTTTCTTGCCATAGATCACATTCTTGGATTTATGGTGGAGACCATTTCTTGGTCAAAAATCCGTAGGTGTTAGCCTTCGGTATTATTGAAAATGGTCGTTCATGGCTATTTTCGACTAAAATGGGGGTTGTGTGGCCATTTATCATCGACCAGAGGCTCGTACACCTCACCCCACATATGTTTACTTGCCATAGATCACATTCTTGGAATTCTGGTGGAGACCATTTTTTGGTTAAAAATCCGTACGTGTTAGCCTTCGGTATTATTGAAAATGGTCATTTATGGCTAGTTTCGACAAAAATGGGGGTTGTGTGGCCATTGATTATCGACCAGAGGCTCGTACACCTCACCCCACATATGTTTCTTGCCATAGATCACATTCTTGGATTTCTGGTGGTGACCATTTCTTGGTCAAAAATCTGTAGGTGTTAGCCTTCGGTATTATTGAAAATGGTCGTTCATAGCTATTTTCGACAAAAATGGGGGTTGTGTGGCCATTGATCATCGACCAAAGGCTCATACACCTCACCCCACATATGTTTCCTTGCCATAGACCACATTCTTGGATTTCTGGTGGAGACCATTTGTTGGTCAAAAATCCGTAGGTGTTAGCCTTCGGTATTATTAAAAATGGTCGTTCATGGCTATTTTCATCAAAAATGGGGGTTGTGTGGCCATTTATCATCAACCAGAGGCTCGTACACCTCACCCCACATATGTTTCCTTGCCTCACATTCTTGGATTTCTAGTGGAGAGCATTTCTTGGTCAAAAATTCGTACGTGTTAGCCTTCGGTATTATTGAAAATGGTCGTGGTCGTTCATGGCTATTTTCGACAAAATGGGGGTTGTGTGGCCATTGATCATCGACCAGAGGCTCATACATCTCACCCACATATGTTTCCTTGCCATAGATCACATTCTTGGATTTCTAGTGGAGACCATTTCTTGGTCAAAAATCCGTACGTGTTAGCCTTCGGTATTATTGAAAATGGTCGTTCTTGGCTATTTTCGACAAAATAGAGGTTATGTGGCCATTGATCATCGACCAGAGGCTCATACACCTCACCCACATATGTTTCCTTGCCGTAGATCACATTCTTGGATTTCTAGTGGAGACCATTTCTTGGGCAAAAATCCGAATGTGTTAGCCTTCGGTATTATTGAAAATGGTCGTTCATGGCTATTTTCGACAAAAATGGGGGTTATGTGGCCATTGATCATCGACCAGAGGCTCATACACCTCACTACACATATGTTTTCTTGCCATAGATCACATTCTTGGATCTATGGTGGAGACCAGTTCTTGGTCAAAAATCCATAGGTGTTAGCCTTCAGTGTCATTGAAAATAGTCGTTCATGGCTATTTTCGACAATAATGGGGGTTGTGTGGCCATTGATAATCGACCAGAGGCTCGTACACCTCACCCCACATATGTTTCCTTGCCATAGATCACATTCTTGGATTTCTGGTGGAGACCATTTCTTGGTCAAAAATCCGTAAGTGTTAGCCTTCGGTATTATTGAAAATGGTCGTCATGGCTATTTTCGCCAAAAATGGGGGTTGTGTGGCCATTGATAATCGACCAGAGGCTCGTACACCTCACCCCACATATGTTTTATTGCCATAGATCAAAATCTTGGATTTCTCGTTGAGACCATTTCTTGGTCAAAAATCAATACGTGTTAGCCTTCGGTATTATTGAAAATGGTCGTTCATGGCTATTTTCGACAAAAATGGGGTTGTGTGGCCATTGATCATCGACCAGAGGCTTGTACACCTCACCCGACATATAATTCCTTGCCATAGATCATATTCTTGGATTTCTGGTGGAGACGATTTCTTGGTCAAAAATCCTTAGGTGTTAGCCTTCGGTATTATTGAAAATGGTCGTTCATGGCTATTTTCGACAAAAATGGGGGTTGTGTGGCCATTGATCATCGACCAGAGGCTCGTACACCTCACCCCACATATGTTTCCTTCCCATAGATCAAATTCTTGAATTTCTGGTGGAGACCATTTCTTGGTCAAAAATCCGTAGGTGTTAGCCTTCGATATTATTGTAAATGGTCGTTCATGGCTATTTTCGACAAAAATGGGGGTTGTGTGGCCATTGATCATAGACCAGAGGCTCATACACCTCAGCCCACATATGTTTCCTTGCCATAGATCACATTCTTGGATTTCTGGTGGAGACCATTTCTTGGTCAAAAATCTGTAGGTGTTAGCCTCTGGTATTATTGAAAATGGTCGTTCATGGCTATTTTGATAAAAAATGGGGGTTGTATGGCCATTTATCATCGACCAGAGGCTCGTACACCTCACCCCACATATGTTTCTTGCCATAGATCACATTCTTGGATTTCTGGTGGAGACCATTTCTTGGTCAAAAATTCGTACGTGTTAGCCTTCGGTATTATTGAAAATGGTCGTTCATGGCTATTTTCGACAAAATGGGGGTTGTGTGGCCATTGATCATCGACCAGAGGCTCGTACACCTCACCCCACATATGTTTCCTTGCCATAGATCACATTCTTGGATTTCTAGTGGAGACCATTTCTTGGGCAAAAATCCGAATGTGTTAGCCTTCGGTATTTTTGAAAATGGTCATTCATGGCTATTTTCGATAAAAATGGGGGTTGTTTCGCCATTGATCTTCGACCAGAGGCTCATACACCTCACTACACATATGTTTCCTTGCCATATATCACATTCTTGGATTTATGGTGGAGACCATTTCTTGGTCAAAAATCCATAGGTGTTAGCCTTCAGTGTCATTGAAAATGGTCGTTCATGGCTATTTTCGACAAAATAGAGGTTCTGTGGCCATTGATCATCGACCAGAGGCTCATACACCTTACTACACATATGTTTCCTTGCCATATATCACATTCTTGGATTTATGGTGGAGACCATTTCTTGGTCAAAAATCCATAGGTGTTAGCCTTCAGTGTCATTGAAAATGGTCGTTCATGGCTATTTTCGACAAAATAGAGGTTCTGTGGCCATTGATCATCGACCAGAGGCTCATACACCTCACCCCACATATGTTTCCTTGCCATAGATCATATTCTTGGATTTCTGGTGTAGTCCATTTCTTGGTCAAAAATCCATAGGTGTTAGCCTTCGGTATTATTGAAAATGGTCATTCATGGCTATTTTCGACAAAAATGGTGGTTGTGTGGCCATTTATCTTCAACCAGAGGCTCATACACCTCACTACACATATGTTTTCTTGCCATATATCACATTCTTGGATCTATGGTGGAGACCAGTTCTTGGTCAAAAATCCGTAGGTGTTAGCCTTCAGTGTCATTGAAAATAGTCGTTCATGGCTATTTTCGACAAAATTGGGGGTTGTGTGGCCATTGATAATCAACCAGAGGCTCATACACCTCACCCCACAAATGTTTCCTTGCCATAGATCACATTCTTGGATTTCTGGTGGAGACCATTTCTTGGTCAAAAATGAACGACCATTTTCAATAATACCATAGGCTAACACCTACGGATTTTTGACAAAGAAATGGTCTCCACTAGAAATCCAAGAATGTGATCTATGGCAAGGAAACATATGTGGGGTGAGGTGTGTGAGCCTCTGGTCGATGATCAATGGCCACACAACCCCCATTTTTATCGAAAATAGCCATGAACGACCATTTTCAATAATACCGAACGCTAACACCTACGGATTTTTGACCAAGAAATGGTCTCCACCAGAAATCCAAGAATGTGATCTATGGCAAGGAAACATATGTGGGGTGAGGTTTACGAGCCTCTGGTCGATGATCAATGGCCACACAACCCCCATTTTTGCCGAATATAGCCATGAACGACCATTTTCAATAATACGGAAGGCTAACACCTACGGATTTTTGACCAAGAAATTGTCTCCACCAGAAATCCAAGAATATTATCTATGGCAAGGAAACATATGTGGGGTGAGGTGTACGAGCCTCTGGTCGATGATCAATGGCCACACAACCCCCATTTTTGTCGAAACTAGCCATGAACGACCATTTTCAATAATACAGAAGGCTAACATGTACGGATTTTTGACTAAGAAATGGTCTCCACGAGAAATCCAAGATTCTGATCTATGGTAATGAAACATATGTGGGGTGAGGTGTACGAGCCTCTGGTCGAAGATAAATGGCCACACAACCCCCATTTTTGTCGAAAATTGCCATGAACGACCATTTTCAATAATACCGAAGGCTAACACATACGAATTTTTGACCAAGAAATGGTCTCCACCAGAAATCCAAGAATGTGATCTATGGCAAGGAAACATTTGTGGGGTGAGGTGTACGAGCCTCTGGTCGATTATCAATGGCCACACAACCCCCATTTTTGTCGAAAATAGCCATGAACGACTATTTTCAATGACACTGAAGGCTAACACCTACAGATTTTTGACCAAGAAATGGTCTCCACCAAAAATCCAAGAATGTGATCTATGGCAAGAAAACTTATGTGGGGTGAGGTGTACGAGCCTCTGGTCGATGATAAATGGCGACACAACCCCCATTTTTGTCAAAAATAGCATTGAATGACCATTTTCAATGACACTGAAGGCTAACACCTACGAATTTTTGACCAACAAATGGTCTCCACGAGAAATCCAAGATTGTGATCTATGGCAAGAAAACATATGTGGGGTGAAGTGTACGAGCCTCTAGTCGATGACCAATGGCCACACAACCCCCATTTTTGTCGAAAATAGCAATGAACGACCATTTTCAATGACACTGAAGGCTAACACCTATAGATTTTTGACCAAGAAATGGTCTCCACCATAAATCCAAGAATGTGATATATAGCAAGGAAAGATATGTGTAGTGAGGTGTATGAGCCTCTGGTCGAAGATCAATGGCGAAACAACCCCCATTTTTATCGAAAATAGCCATGAATGACCATTTTCAAAAATACCGAAGGCTAACACATTTGGATTTTTGCCCAAGAAATGGTCTCCACCAGAAATTCAAGAATGTGATCTATGGCAAGGAAACATATGAACATATGTGGGGTGAGGTGTACGAGCCTCTAGTCGATGATCAATGGCCACACAACCCCCATTTTGTCGAAAATAGCCATGAACGACCATTTTCAATAATACCGAAGGCTAACACGTACGAATTTTTGACCAAGAAATGGTCTCCACCAGAAAACCAAGAATGTGATCTATGGCAAGGAAACATATGTGGGGTGAGGTGTATGAGCCTCTGGTCGATGATCAATGGCCACACAACCCCCATTTTTGTCGAAAATAGCCATGAACGACCATTTACAATAATATCGAAGGCTAACACCTACGGATTTTTGACCAAGAAATGGTCTCCACCAGAAATCCAAGAATTTGATCTATGGCAAGGAAACATATGTGGGGTGAGGTGTACGATCCTCTGGTCGATGATTAATGGCCACACAACCCCCATTTTTGTCGAAAATAGCCATGAACGACCATTTTCAATAATACCGAAAGCTAACACGTATGGATTTTGACCAAGAAATGGTCTCCACGAGAAATCCTAGATTTTGATCTATGGCAATAAAACATATGTGGGGTGAGCTGTACGAGCCTCTGGTCGATGATCAATGGCCACACAACCCCTATTTTTGTCAAAAATAGCCATGAACGACCATTTTCAATAATACCGAAGGCTAACACCTACGGATTTTTGACCAAGAAATGGTCTCCACCAGAAATTCAAGAATGTGATCTATGGCAAGGAAACATATGTGGGGTGAGGTGTACGAGCCTCTGGTCGATTATCAATGGCCACACAACCCCCATTATTGTCGAAAATAGCCATGAACGACTATTTTCAATGACACTGAAGGCTAACACCTATGGATTTTTGACCAAGAACTGGTCTCCACCATAGATCCAAGAATGTGATCTATGGCAAGAAAACATATGTGTAGTGAGGTGTATGAGCCTCTGGTTGAAGATAAATGGCCACACAACCCCCATTTTTGTCGAAAATAGCCGTGAATAACCATTTTCAATAATACCGAAGGCTAACACATTCGGATTTTTGCCCAAGAAATGGTCTCCACCAGAAATCCAAGAATGTGATCTACGGCAAGGAAACATATGTGGGTGAGGTGTATGAGCCCCTGGTCGATGAGCAATGGCCACATAACCTCTATTTTGTCGAAAATAGCCATGAACGACCATTTTCAATAATACCGAAGGCTAACACGTACGGATTTTTGACCAAGAAATGGTCTCCACCAGAAATCCAAGAATGTGATCTACGGCAAGGAAACATATGTGGGTGAGGCGTACGAGCCTCTGGTCGATGATCAATGGCCACACAACCTCCATTTTGTCGAAAATAGCCATGAACGACCACGACCATTTTCAATAATACCGAAGGCTAACACGTACGAATTTTTTACCAAGAAATGGTCTCCACTAGAAATCCAAGAATGTGATCTATGGCAAGGAAACATATGTGGGGTGAGGTGTAAGAGCCTCTGGTTGATGATAAATGGGCACACAACCCCCATTTTTGATGAAAATAGCCATGAACGACCATTTTCAATAATACCGAAGGCTAACACCTACGGATTTTGACCAACAAATGGTCTCCACTAGAAATCCAAGAATGTGGTCTATGGCAAGGAAACATATGTGGGGTGAGGTGTATGAGCCTTTGGTTGATGATCAATGGCCACACAACCCCCATTTTTGTCGAAAATAGCTATGAACGACCATTTTCCATAATACCGAAGGCTAACACCTGCGGATTTTTTACCAAGAAATGGTCACCACCAGAAATCCAAGAATGTGATCTATGGCAAGGAAACATATGTGGGGTTAGGTGTACGAGCCTCTGGTCGATAATCAATGGCCACACAACCCCCATTTTTGTCGAAAATAGCCATAAATGACCATTTTCAATAATACCGAAGGCTAACACGTACGTATTTTTAACCAAGAAATGGTCTCCACCAGAAATCCAAGAATGTGATCTATAGCAAGAAAACGTATGTGGGGTGAAGTGTACGAGCCTCTGGTCGATGATCAATGCCCACACAACCCCCATTTTTGTCGAAAATAGCCATGAACGACCATTTTCAATGACACTAAAGGCTAACACCTATGGATTTTTGACCAAGAAATGGTCTCCACCAGAAATCCAAGAAATGGTCTATGGCAAGGAAACATATGTGGGGTGAGGTGTATGAGCCTTTGGTCGATGATCAATTGCCACACAACCCCTATTTTTGTCGAAAATAGCCATGAACGACCATTTTCAATAATACCGAAGGCTAACACCTACGGATTTTTGACCAAGAAATGGTCTCCACCAGAAATTCAAGAATGTGATCTATGGCAAGGAAACATATGTGGGGTGAGGTGTACGAGCCTCTGGTCGATTATCAATGGCCACACAACCCCCATTATTGTCGAAAATAGCCATGAACGACTATTTTCAATGACACTGAAGGCTAACACCTATGGATTTTTGACCAAGAACTGGTCTCCACCATAGATCCAAGAATGTGATCTATGGCAAGAAAACATATGTGTAGTGAGGTGTATGAGCCTCTGGTTGAAGATAAATGGCCACACAACCCCCATTTTTGTCGAAAATAGCCGTGAATAACCATTTTCAATAATACCGAAGGCTAACACATTCGGATTTTTGCCCAAGAAATGGTCTCCACCAGAAATCCAAGAATGTGATCTACGGCAAGGAAACATATGTGGGTGAGGTGTATGAGCCCCTGGTCGATGATCAATGGCCACATAACCTCTATTTTGTCGAAAATAGCCATGAACGACCATTTTCAATAATACCGAAGGCTAACACGTACGGATTTTTGACCAAGAAATGGTCTCCACCAGAAATCCAAGAATGTGATCTACGGCAAGGAAACATATGTGGGTGAGGCGTACGAGCCTCTGGTCGATGATCAATGGCCACACAACCTCCATTTTGTCGAAAATAGCCATGAACGACCACGACCATTTTCAATAATACCGAAGGCTAACACGTACAAATTTTTTACCAAGAAATGGTCTCCACTAGAAATCCAAGAATGTGATCTATCGCAAGGAAACATATGTGGGGTGAGGTGTAAGAGCCTCTGGTTGATGATAAATGGGCACACAACCCCCATTTTTGATGAAAATAGCCATGAACGACCATTTTCAATAATACCGAAGGCTAACACCTACGGATTTTTGACCAACAAATGGTCTCCACTAGAAATCCAAGAATGTGGTCTATGGCAAGGAAACATATGTGGGGTGAGGTGTATGAGCCTTTGGTTGATGATCAATGGCCACACAACCCCCATTTTTGTCGAAAATAGCTATGAACGACCATTTTCAATAATACCGAAGGCTAACACCTACGGATTTTTTACCAAGAAATGGTCACCACCAGAAATCCAAGAATGTGATCTCTGGCAAGGAAACATATGTGGGGTTAGGTGTACGAGCCTCTGGTCGATAATCAATGGCCACACAACCCCCATTTTTGTCGAAAATAGCCATAAATGACCATTTTCAATAATACCGAAGGCTAACACGTACGTATTTTTAACCAAGAAATGGTCTCCACCAGAAATCCAAGAATGTGATCTATAGCAAGAAAACGTATGTGGGGTGAAGTGTACGAGCCTCTGGTCGATGATCAATGCCCACACAACCCCCATTTTTGTCGAAAATAGCCATGAACGACCATTTTCAATGACACTAAAGGCTAACACCTATGGATTTTTGACCAAGAAATGGTCTCCACCAGAAATCCAAGAAATGGTCTATGGCAAGGAAACATATGTGGGGTGAGGTGTATGAGCCTTTGGTCGATGATCAATTGCCACACAACCCCCATTTTTGTCGAAAATAGCCATGAACGACCATTTTCAATAATACCGAAGGCTAACACCTACGGATTTTTGACCAAGAAATGGTCTCCACCAGAAATTCAAGAATGTGATCTATGGCAAGGAAACATATGTGGGGTGAGGTGTACGAGCCTCTGGTCGATTATCAATGGCCACACAACCCCCATTATTGTCCAAAATAGCCATGAACGACTATTTTCAATGACACTGAAGGCTAACACCTATGGATTTTTGACCAAGAACTGGTCTCCACCATAGATCCAAGAATGTGATCTATGGCAAGAAAACATATGTGTAGTGAGGTGTATGAGCCTCTGGTTGAAGATAAATGGCCACACAACCCCCATTTTTGTCGAAAATAGCCGTGAATAACCATTTTCAATAATACCGAAGGCTAACACATTCGGATTTTTGCCCAAGAAATGGTCTCCACCAGAAATCCAAGAATGTGATCTACGGCAAGGAAACATATATGGGTGAGGTGTATGAGCCCCTGGTCGATGATCAATGGCCACATAACCTCTATTTTGTCGAAAATAGCCATGAACGACCATTTTCAATAATACCGAAGGCTAACACGTACGGATTTTTGACCAAGAAATGGTCTCCACCAGAAATCCAAGAATGTGATCTACGGCAAGGAAACATATGTGGGTGAGGCGTACGAGCCTCTGGTCGATGATCAATGGCCACACAACCTCCATTTTGTCGAAAATAGCCATGAACGACCACGACCATTTTCAATAATACCGAAGGCTAACACGTACGAATTTTTTACCAAGAAATGGTCTCCACTAGAAATCCAAGAATGTGATCTATGGCAAGGAAACATATGTGGGGTGAGGTGTAAGAGCCTCTGGTTGATGATAAATGGGCACACAACCCCCATTTTTGATGAAAATAGCCATGAACGACCATTTTCAATAATACCGAAGGCTAACACCTACGGATTTTTGACCAACAAATGGTCTCCACTAGAAATCCAAGAATGTGGTCTATGGCAAGGAAACATATGTGGGGTGAGGTGTATGAGCCTTTGGTTGATGATCAATGGCCACACAACCCCCATTTTTGTCGAAAATAGCTATGAACGACCATTTTCAATAATACCGAAGGCTAACACCTACGGATTTTTTACCAAGAAATGGTCACCACCAGGAATCCAAGAATGTGATCTATGGCAAGGAAACATATGTGGGGTTAGGTGTACGAGCCTCTGGTCGATAATCAATGGCCACACAACCCCCATTTTTGTCGAAAATAGCCATAAATGACCATTTTCAATAATACCGAAGGCTAACACGTACGTATTTTTAACCAAGAAATGGTCTCCACCAGAAATCCAAGAATGTGATCTATAGCAAGAAAACGTATGTGGGGTGAAGTGTACGAGCCTCTGGTCGATGATCAATGCCCACACAACCCCATTTTTGTCGAAAATAGCCATGAACGACCATTTTCAATGACACTAAAGGCTAACACCTATGGATTTTTGACCAAGAAATGGTCTCCACCAGAAATCCAAGAAATGGTCTATGGCAAGGAAACATATGTGGGGTGAGGTGTATGAGCCTTTGGTCGATGATCAATTGCCACACAACCCCCATTTTTGTCGAAAATAGCCATGAACGACCATTTTCAATAATACCGAAGGCTAACACCTACGGATTTTTGACCAAGAAATGGTCTCCACCAAAAATCCAAGAATGTGATCTATGGCAAGAAAACTTATGTGGGGTGAGGTGTACGAGCCTCTGGTCGATGATCAATGGCGACACAACCCCCATTTTTGTCAAAAATAGCATTGAATGACCATTTTCAATGACACTGAAGGCTAACACCTACGAATTTTTGACCAACAAATGGTCTCCACGAGAAATCCAAGATTGTGATCTATGGCAAGAAAACATATGTGGGGTGAAGTGTATGAGCCTCTGGTCGATGATCAATGGCCACACAACCCCCATTTTTGTCGAAAATAGCAATGAACGACCATTTTCAATGACACTGAAGGCTAACACCTATAGATTTTTGACCAAGAAATGGTCTCCACCATAAATCCAAGAATGTGATATATAGCAAGGAAAGATATGTGTAGTGAGGTGTATGAGCCTCTGGTCGAAGATCAATGGCGAAACAACCCCCATTTGTGTCGAAAATAGCCATGAATGACAATTTTCAATAATACCGAAGGCTAACACGTACGGATTTTTGACCAAGAAATGGTCTCCACCAGAAATCCAAGAATGTGATCTATGGCAAGGAAACATATGTGGGGTGAGGTGTATGAGCCTCTGGTCGATGATCAATGGCCACACAACCCCCATTTTTGTCGAAAATAGCCATGAACGACCATTTGCAATAATACCGAAGGCTAACACCTACGGATTTTTGACCAAGAAATGGTCTCCACCAGAAATCCCAGAATGTGATCTATGGCGAGGAAACATATGTGGGGTGAGGTGTACGAGCCTCTGGTCGATGATAAATGGCCACACAACCCCCATTTTTGTCGAAAATAGCCATGAACGACCATTTTCAATAATACCGAAGGCTAACACAACCGGATTTTTGACCAAGAAATGGTCTCCACCAGAAATCCAAAAATGTGATCTATGGCAAGGAAACATATGTGGGGTGAGGTGTACGAGCCCCTGGTCGATTATCAATGGCCACACAACCCCCATTTTTGTCGAAAATTGCCATGAACGACTATTTTCAATGACACAGAAGGCTAACACCTATGGATTTTTGACCAAGAACTGGTCTCCACCATAGATCCAAGAATGTGATCTATGGCAAGAAAACATATGTGTAGTGAGGTGTATGAGCCTCTGGTTGAAGATAAATGGCCACACAACCCCCATTTTTGTCGAAAATAGCCATGAATGACCATTTTCAATAATACCGAAGGCTAACACATTCAGATTTTTGCCCAAGAAATGGTCTCCACCAGAAATCCAAAAATGTGATCTATGTCAAGGAAACATATGTGGGGTGAGGTGTATGAGCCTCTGGTCGATGATCAATGGCCACAGAACCTCTATTTTCTCAAAAATAGCCATGAACGACCATTTTCAATAATACCGAAGGCTAACACGTACGGATTTTTGACCAAGAAATGGTCTCCACCAGAAATCCAAGAATGTGATCTACGGCAAGGAAACATATGTGGGGTGAGGTGTACGAGCCCCTGGTCGATTATCAATGGCCACACAACCCCCATTTTTGTCGAAAATTGCCATGAACGACTATTTTCAATGACACTGAAGGCTAACACCTATGGATTTTTGACCAAGAACTGGTCTCCACCATAGATCCAAGACTGTGATCTATGGCAAGAAAACATATGTGTAGTGAGGTGTATGAGCCTCTGGTTGAAGATAAATGGCCACACAACCCCCATTTTTGTCGAAAATAGCCATAAATGACCATTTTCAATAATACCGAAGGCTAACACATTCGTATTTTTGCCCAAGAAATGGTCTCCACCAGAAATCCAAAAATGTGATCTATGTCAAGGAAACATATGTGGGGTGAGGTGTATGAGCCTTTGGTCGATGATCAATGGCCACAGAACCTCTATTTTGTCAAAAATAGCCATGAACGACCATTTTCAATAATACAGAAGGCTAACACGTACGGATTTTTGACCAAGAAATGGTCTCCACCAGAAATCCAAGAATGTGATATACGACAAGGAAACATATGTGGGTGAGGTGTACGAGCCTCTGGTCGATGATCAATGGCCTCACAACCCCCATTTTGTCGAAAATATCCATGAATAACCATTTTCAATAATACCGAAGGCTAACACGTACGAATGTTTGACCAAGAAATGGTCTCCACCAGAAATCCAAGAGTGTGCTCTATGGCAAGGAAACATATGTGGGTGAGGTGTACGAGCCTCTGGTCGATGATAAATGGCCACACAACCCCCATTTTTGATGAAAATAGCCATGAACGACCATTTTCAATAACACCGAAAGCTAACACCTACGGATTTTTGACCAACAAATGGTCTCCACCAGAAATCCAAGAATGTGGTCTATGGCAAGGAAACATATGTGGGGTGAGGTGTATGAGCCTTTGGTGGATGATCAATGGCCACACAACCCCCATTTTTTTCAAAAATAGCCATGAACGACCATTTTCAATAATACCGAAGGCTAACACCTACGGATTTTTGACCAAGAAATGGTCACCACCAGAAATCCAAGAATGTGGTCTATGGCAAGGAAACACATGTGGGGTGAGGTGTATGAGCCTTTGGTCGATGATCAATTGCCACACAACCCCCTTTTTTGTCGGAAATAGCCTTGAACGACGATTTTCAATAATACCGAAGGCTAACACCTACGGATTTTTGACCAAGAAATGGTCTCCACCAGAAATCCAAGAATGTGATATATGGCAAGGAAACTTATGTGGGGTGAGGTGTACGATCCTCTGGTCGATGATCAATGGCGACACAACCCCCATTTTTGTCGAAAATAGCCATGAATGACCATTTTCAATGACACTGAAGGCTAACACCTTCGAATTTTTGACCAACAAATGGTCTCCACGAGAAATCCAAGATTCTGATCTATGGCAAGAAAACATATGTGGGGTGAAGTGTACGAGCCTCTGGTCGATGATCAATGGCCACACAACCCCCATTTTTGTCGAAAATAGCCATGAACGACCATTTTCAATGACACTGAAGGCTAACACCTATGGATTTTTGACCAAGAAATGGTCTCCACCATAAATCCAAGAATGTGATCTATGGGAAGCAAACTTATGTGTAGTGAGGTGTATGAGACTCTGGTCAAAGATCAATGGCCACACAACCCCCATTTGTGTCGAAAATAGCCATGAATGACCATTTTCAATAATACCGAAGGCTAACACGTACGGATTTTTGACCAAGAAATGGTCTCCACCAGAAATCCAAGAATGTGATCTATGGCAAGGAAACATATGTGGGGTGAATTGTACGAGCCTCCGGTCGATGATAAATGGCCACACAACCCCCATTTTAGTCAAAAATAGCCATGAACGACCATTTTCAATAATATCGAAGGCTAACACCAATAGATTTTTGACCAAGAAATGGTCTCCTCTAGAAATCCAAGAATGTGATCTATGGCTAGAAAACATATGTGGGGTGAAGTGTACGAGCCTCTGGTCGATGATCAATGGCCACACAACCCCCATTTTTGTCGAAAATAGCCATGAACGACCATTTTCAATGACACTGAAGGCTAACACCTATGGATTTTTGACCAAGAAATGGTCTCCACCATAAATCCAAGAATGTTATCTATGGCAAGGAAACGTAAGTGTAGTGAGGTGTATGAGCCTCTGGTTGAAGATCAATGGCCACACAACCCCCTTTTTTGTCGAAAATAGCCATGAACGACCATTTTCAATGACACTGAAGGCTAACACCTATGGATTTTTGACCAAGAAATGGTCTCCACCATAAATCCAATAATGTGATCTATGGCAAGGAAACTTATGTGTAGTGAGGTGTATGAGCCTCTGGTCGAAGATCAACGGCCACACAACGCCCATTTGTGTCGAAAATAGCCATGAATGACCATTTTCAATAATACCGAAGGCTAACACGTACGGATTTTTGACCAAGAAATGGTCTCCACCAGAAATCCAAGAATGTGATCTATGGCAAGGAAACATATGTGGGGTGAATTGTATGAGCCTCCGGTCGATGATAAATGGCCACACAACCCCCATTTTAGTCAAAAATAGCCATGAACGACCATTTTCAATAATACCGAAGGCTAACACCAACAGATTTTTGACCAAGAAATGGTCTCCTCTAGAAATCCAAGAATGTGATCTATGGCTAGAAAACATATGTGGGGTGAAGTGTACGAGCCTCTGGTCGATGTTCAATGGCCACACAACCCCCATTTTTGTCGAAAATAGCCATGAACGACCATTTTCAATGACACTGAAGGCTAACACCTATGGATTTTTTACCAAGAAATGGTCTCCACCATAAATCCAAGAATGTGATCTATGGCAAGGAAACATAAGTGTAGTGAGGTGTATGAGCCTCTGGTTGAAGATCAATGGCCACACAACCCCCATTTTTGTCGAAAATAGCCATGAATGACCATTTTCAGTAATACCAAAGGGTAACACGTACGGATTTTTGACCAAGAAATGGTCTCCACCAGAAAGCCAAGAATGTGATCTATGGCAAGGAAACATATGTGGGGTGAATTGTACGAGCCTCTGGTGGATGATAAATAGCCACACAACCCCCATTTTAGTCGAAAATAGCCATGAACGACCATTTTCAATAATACCGAAGGCTAACACCAACACATTTTTGACCAAGAAATGGTCACCTCCAGAAATCCAAGAATGTGATCTATGGCAAGAAAACATATGTGGGGTGAAGTGTACAAGCCTCTGGTTGATGATCAATGGCTACACAACCCCCATTTTTGTCGAAAATAGCCATGAACGACCATTTTCAATAACACTAAAGGCTAACACCTATGGATTTCTGACCAAGAAATGGTCTCCACCATAAATCCAAGAATGTGATCTATGACAAGGAAACATATGTGTAGTGAGGTGTATGAGCCTCAGGTCGAAGATCAATGGCCACACAACCCCCATTTTTGTTGAAAATAGCCATGAATGACCATTTTCAAAAATACCAAAGGCTAACACATTCGGATTTTTTCCCAAGAAATGGTCTCCACCTGAAATCCAAGAATGTGATCTATGGCAAGGAAACATATGTGGGGTGAGGTGTACGAGCCTCTGGTCGATGATCAATGGCCACACAACCCCCATTTTGCTGAAAATAGCCATCAACGACCATTTTCAATAGTACCGAAGGCTAACACGTACGAATTTTTGACCAAGAAATGGTCTCCACCAGAAATCCAAGAATGTGATCTATGGCAAGGAAACATATGTGGGGTGAGGTTTACGAGCCTCTAGTCGATGATAGATGGCCACACAACCACCATTTTTGATGAAAATAGCCATGAGCGACCATTTTCAATAATACTAGAGGCTAACACCTACGGATTTTTGACTAAGAAATGGTCTCCACCAGAAATCCAAGAATGTGATCTATGGCAAGGAAACATATGTGGGGTGAGGTGTATGAGCCTCTGGTCGATGATCAATGGCCACACAACCCCCATTTTTGTCGAAAATAGCCATGAACGACCATTTTCAATAATACCGAAGGATAACACCTACGGATTTTTGACCAAGAAATGGTCTCCACCAGAAATCCAAGAATGTGATCTACAGCAAGGAAACATATGTGGGGTGAGGTGTGCGAGCCTCTGGTCGATGATCAATGGCCACACAACCCTAATTTTTGTCGAAAATAGCCATGAACGAACATTTTCAATGACACTGAAGGCTAACAACTACGGATTTTTGACCAAAAAATGGTCTCCACCATAAATCCAATAATGTGATCTACGGCAAGGAAACATATGTGGGTTGAGGTGTACGAGCCTCTGGTCGATGATCAATGGCCACACAACCCTATTTTTTGTCGAAAATAGCCATGAACGACCATTTTCAATGACACTGAAGGCTAACACCTACGGATTTTTGACCAAGAAATGGTCTCCACCAGAAATAAAAGAGTGTGGGGTGAGGTGTACGAGCCTTTGGTCGATGATCAATTGCCACATGACCCCCATTTTTGTCGAAAATAGCCATGAATGACCATTTTCAATAATACCGAAGGCTAACACGTACGGATTTTTGACCAAGAAATGGTCTCCACCAGATATCCAAGAATGTGATCTATGGCAAGGAAACATATGTGGGGTGAGGTGTATGAGCCTCTGGTCGATGATAAATGGCCACACAACCCCCATTTTAGTCGAAAATAGCCATGAACGACCATTTTCAATACTACCGAAGGCTAACACCAACAGATTTTTGACCAAGAAATGGTCTCCACCAGGAATCCAAGAATGTGATCTGGCAAGAAAACATATGTGGGCTGAAGTGTACGAGCCTCTGGTCGATGATCAATGGCCACACAACCCCCATTTTTGTCGAAAATAGCCATGAACGACCATTTTCAATGACAGTGAAGGCTAACACCTATGGATTTTTGACCAAGAAATGGTCTCCACCATAAATACAAGAATTTGATCTATGGCAAGGAAACATATGTGTAGTGAGGTGTATGAGCCTCTGGTCGAAGATGAATGGCCACACAACCCCCATTTTTGTCGAAAATAGCCATGAATGACCATTTTCAAGAATACCGAAGGCTAACACATTCGGATTTTTGCCCAAGAAATGGTCTACACCAGAAATCCAAGAATGTGATCTATGGCAAGGAAACATATGTGGGGTGAGGTGTACGAGCCTCTGGTCGATGATCAATGGCCACACAACCCCCATTTTGTCGAAAATAGCCATGAACGACCATTTTCAATAATAACGAAGGCTAACACGTACAAATTTTTGACCAAGAAATGGTCTCCACCAGAAATCTAAGAATGTGACCTATGCCAAGGAAACATATGTGGGGTGAGGTGTAGGAGCCTCTTGTCGATGATAAATGGCCACACAACCCCCATTTTTTATGAAAATAGCCATGAACGACCATTTTCAATAATACTAGAGGCTAACACCTACGGATTTTTTACCAAGAAATGGTCTCCACCAGAAATCCAAGAATGTGATCTATGGCAAGGAAACATATGCGGGGTGAGGTGTATGAGCCTCTGGTTGATGATCAATGGCCACACAACCCCATTTTTGTCGAAAATAGCCATGAACGACCATTTTCAATAATACCGAAGGCTAACACCTACGGATTTTTGACCAAGAAATGGTCTCCACTAGAAATCCAAGAATATGATCTATGGCAAGGAAACATATGTGGGGTGAGGTGTACGGGCCTCTGGTCGATGATCAATGGCCACACAACCCCTATTTTTGTCGAAAATAGCCATGAACAACCATTTTCAATGACACTTAAGGCTAACACCTACGGATTTTTGACCAAGAAATGTTCTCCACCATAAATCCAAGAATGTTATCTATGGCAAGGAAATATAAGTGTAGTGAGGTCTATGAGCCTCTGGTCGAATATCAATGGCCAGACAACCCCCATTTTTGTCGAAAATAGCCATGAACGACTATTTTCGATAGTACCAAAGGCTAACAGATTCGGATTTTTGACCAAAAAATGGTCTCCACCAGAAATCCAAGAATGTGATCTATGACAAGGAAACATATATGGGGTGAGGTGTATGAGCCTCTGGTCGATGATAAATGGCCACACAACCCCCATTTTAGTCGAAAATAGCCATGAACGACTATTTTCAATAATACCGAAGGCTAACACCAACGGATTTTTGACCAAGAAATGGTCTCCACCAGAAATCCTAGAATGTGATCTTTGGCAAGAAAACATATGTGGGGTGAAGTGTACGAGCCTCTGGTCGATGATCAATGGCCACACAAACCCCATTTTTGTCGAAAATAGCCATGAACGACCATTTTCAATGACACTGAAGGCTAACGCCTACGGATTTTTGACCAAGAAATGGTCTCCACAATAAATCCAAGAATGTGATCTATGGCAAGGAAACATATGTGTAGTGAGGTGTATGAGCCTTTGGTCGAATATCAATGGCCACACAACCCCCATTTTTGTCGAAAATAACCATGAACGACCATTTTCAATAGTACCGAAGGCTAAAACATTCAGATTTTTTACCAAGAAATGGTCTCTACCAGAAATCAAAGAATGTGATCTATGGCAAGGAAACATATATGGGGTGATGTTTACGAGCCTCTGGTCGATGATCAATGGCCACACAACCCCCATTTTTGTCGAAAATAGCCATGAATGACCATTTTCAATAATACTAAAGGCTAACACGTACAGATTTTTGAACAATAAATGGTCTCCACCGGAAATCCAAGAATGTGATCTATGGCAAGGAAACATATGTGGGGTGAGGTGTACGAGCCTCTGGTCGATGATCATTGCCCACACAACTCCCATTTTTGTCGAAAATAGCCATGAATGACCATATTCAATAATACGGAAGGCTAACACGTACGGTTTTTTGACCAAGAAATGGTCTCCACCAGAAATCCAGGAATGTGATCTATGGCAAGGAAACATATGTGGGGTGAATTGCACGAGCCTCTGGTCGATGATAAATGGCCGCACAACCCCCATTTTAGTCGAAAATAGCCATGAACGACCATTTTCAATAATACCGAAGGCTAACACCAACAGATTTTTGACCAAGGAATGGTCTCCTCCAGAAATCCAAGAATGTGATCTATGGAAAGAAAACATATGTGGGGTGAAGTGTATGAGCCTCTGGTCGATGATCAATGGCCACACAACCCCCATTTTTGTCAAAAATAGCCATGAACGACCATTTTCAATGACACTAAAGGCTAACACCTATGGATTTCTGACCAAGAAATGGTCTCCACCATAAATCCAAGAATGTGATCTATGGCAAGGAAATATATGTGTAGTGAGGTGTATGAGCCTCTGGTCGAAGATCAATGGCCACACAACCCCCATTTTTGTCGAAAATAGCCATGAATGACCATTTTCAAAAATACCAAAGGCTAACACATTTGGATTTTTGCCCAAGAAATGGTCCCCACCAGAAATCCAAGAATGTGATCTATGGCAAGGAAACATATGTGGGGTGAGGTGTACGAGCCTCTGGTCGATGATCAATGGACACACAACCCCCATTTTGCCGAAAATAGCCATGAACGACCATTTTCAATAATACCGAAGGCTAACACGTACGAGTTTTTGACCAAGAAATGGTCTCCACCAGAAATCCAAGAATGTGATCTATGCCAAGGAAACATATGTGGGGTGAGGTTTATGAGCTTCTAGTCGATGATAAATGGCCACACAACCCCCATTTTTTATGAAAATAGCCATGAGCGACCATTTTCAATAATAATAGAGGCTAACACCTACGGATTTTTGACAAAGAAATGGTCTCCACCAGAAATCCAAGAATGTGATCTATGGCAAGGAAACATATGTGGGGTGAGGTGTATGAGCCTCTGGTCGATGATCAATGGCCACACAACCCCCATTTTTGTCGAAAATAGCCATGAACGACCATTTTCAATAATACCGAAGGCTAACACCTACGGATTTTTGACCAAGAAATGGTCTCCACCAGAAATCCAAGAATGTGATCTATGGCAAGGAAACATATGTGGGGTGAGGTGTATGAGCATCTGGTCGACGATCAATGGCCACACAACCCTAATTTTTGTCGAAAATAGCCATGAACGACCATTTTCAATGACACTGAAGGCTAACACCTATGGATTTTTGACCAAGAAATGGTCTCCACCATAAATCCAAGAATGTGATCTATGGCAAGGAAACATATGTGTAGTGAGGTGTATGAGCCTCTGATCGAAGATCAATGGCCACACAACCCCCATTTTTGTCGAAAATAGCCATGAATGACCATTTTCAAAAATACCAAAGGCTAACACATTCGGATTTTTGTCCAAGAAATGGTCTCTACCAGAAATCCAAGAATGTGATCTATGGCAAGGAAACATATGTGGGGTGAGGTGTTTGAGCCTCTGGTCGATGATCAATGGCCACACAACCCCCATTTTTGTCGAAAACAGCCATGAACGACCATTTTCAATAATACCGAAGGCTAACACCTACGGATTTTTGACCAAGAAATGGTCTCCACCAGAAATCCAAGAATGTGATCTATGGCAAGGAAACATATGTGGGGTGAGGTTTATGAGCCTCTAGTCGATGATAAATGGCCACACAACCCCCATTTTTTATGAAAATAGCCATGAGCGACCATTTTCAATAATACTAGAGGCTAACACCTACGGATTTTTGACCAAGAAATGGTCTCCACCAGAAATCCAATAATGTGATCTATGGCAAGGAAACATATGTGGGGTGAGGTGTATGAGCCTCTGGTCGATGATCAATGGCCACACAACCCCCATTTTTGTCGAAAATAGTAATGAACGACCATTTTCAATAATACCGAAGGCTAACACCTACGGATTTTTGACCAAGAAATGGTCTCCACCATAAATCCAAGAATGTGATCTACGGCAAGGAAACATATGTGGGGTGAGGTGTATGAGCCTCTGGTCGACGATCAATGGTCACACAACCCTAATTTTTGTCGAAAATAGCCATGAACGACCATTTTCAATGACACTGAAGGCTAACACCTACGGATTTTTGATCAAGAAATGGTCTCCACCATAAATCCAAGAATGTGATCTATGGCAAGGAAACATATGTGTAGTGAGGTGTATGAGCCTCTGATCGAAGATCAATGGCCACACAACCCCCATTTTTGTCGAAAATAGCCATGAATGACCATTTTCAAAAATATCAAAGGCTAACACATTCGGATTTTTGTCCAAGAAATGGTCTCTACCAGAAATCCAAGAATGTGATCTATGGCAAGGAAACATATGTGGGGTGAGGTGTTTGAGCCTCTGGTCGATGATCAATGGCCACACAACCCCCATTTTTGTCGAAAACAGCCATGAACGACCATTTTCAATAATACCGAAGGCTAACACCTACGGATTTTTGACCAAGAAATGGTCTCCACCAGAAATCCAAGAATGTGATCTATGGCAAGGAAACATATGTGGGGTGAGGTTTATGAGCCTCTAGTCGATGATAAATAGCCACACAACCCCCATTTTTTATGAAAATAGCCATGAGCGACCATTTTCAATAATACTAGAGGCTAACACCTACGGATTTTTGACCAAGAAATGGTCTCCACCATAAATCCAAGAATGTGATCTACGGCAAGGAAACATATGTGGGGTGAGGTGTATGAGCCTCTGGTCGACGATCAATGGTCACACAACCCTAATTTTTGTCGAAAATAGCCATGAACGACCATTTTCAATGACACTGAAGGCTAACACCTACGGATTTTTGATCAAGAAATGGTCTCCACCATAAATCCAAGAATGTGATCTATGGCAAGGAAACATATGTGTAGTGAGGTGTATGAGCCTCTGGTCCAATATCAATGGCCACACAACCCCCATTTTTGTCGAAAATAGCCATGAATAACCATTTTCAATAATACCGAAGGCTAACACATACGGATTTTTGACCAAGAAATGGTCTCCACCAGATATCCAAGAATGTTTTCTATGGCAAGGAAACATATGTTGGGTGAGGTGTATGAGCCTCTGGTCGATGATAAATGGCCACACAACCCCCATTTCAGTCGAAAATAGCCATGAACGACCATTTTCAATAATACCGAAGGCTAACACCAACAGATTTTTGACCAAGAAATGGTCTCCACCAAAAATCCAAGAATGTGATCTATGGCAAGAAAACATATGTGGGGAGAAGTGTACAAGCCTCGGGTCGATGATCAATGGCCACACAACCCCCAATTTTGTCGAAAATAGCCATGAACGACCATTTTCAATGACACTGAAGGCTAACACCTATGGATTTTTGACCAAGAAATGGTCTCCACCATAAATCCAAGAATTTGATATATGGCAAGGAAACATATGTGTAGTGAGGTGTATGAGCCTCTGGTCGAAGATCAATGGCCACACAACCCCAATTTTTGTCGAAAATAGCCATGAACGACCATTTTCAATGACACTGAAGGCTAACACCTATGGATTTTTGACCAAGAAATGGTCTCCACCATAAATCCAAGAATTTGATATATGGCAAGGAAACATATGTGTAGTGAGGTGTATGAGCCTCTGGTCGAAGATCAATGGCCACACAACCCCCATTTTTGTCGAAAATAGCCATGAATGACCATTTTCAAAAATACCAAAGGCTAACACATTCGGATTTTTGTCCAAGAAATGGTCTCTACCAGAAATCCAAGAATGTGATCTATGGCAAGGAAACATATGTGGGGTGAGGTGTTTGAGCCTCTGGTCGATGATCAATGGCCACACAACCCCCATTTTTGTCGAAAACAGCCATGAACGACCATTTTCAATAATACCGAAGGCTAACACCTACGGATTTTTGACCAAGAAATGGTCTCCACCAGAAATCCAAGAATGTGATCTATGGCAAGGAAACATATGTGGGGTGAGGTTTATGAGCCTCTAGTCGATGATAAATGGCCACACAACCCCCATTTTTTATGAAAATAGCCATGAGCGACCATTTTCAATAATACTAGAGGCTAACACCTACGGATTTTTGACCAAGAAATGGTCTCCACCAGAAATCCAAGAATGTGATCTATGGCAAGGAAACATATGTGGGGTGAGGTGTATGAGCCTCTGGTCGATGATCAATGGCCACACAACCCCCATTTTGTCGAAAATAGTAATGAACGACCATTTTCAATAATACCGAAGGCTAACACTTACGGATTTTTGACCAAGAAATGGTCTCCACCATAAATCCAAGAATGTGATCTACGGCAAGGAAACATATGTGGGGTGAGGTGTATGAGCCTCTGGTCGACGATCAATGGTCACACAACCCTAATTTTTGTCGAAAATAGCCATGAACGACCATTTTCAATGACACTGAAGGCTAACACCTACGGATTTTTGATCAAGAAATGGTCTCCACCATAAATCCAAGAATGTGATCTATGGCAAGGAAACATATGTGTAGTGAGGTGTATGAGCCTCTGGTCCAATATCAATGGCCACACAACCCCCATTTTTGTCGAAAATAGCCATGAATAACCATTTTCAATAATACCGAAGGCTAACACATACGGATTTTTGACCAAGAAATGGTCTCCACCAGATATCCAAGAATGTTTTCTATGGCAAGGAAACATATGTTGGGTGAGGTGTATGAGCCTCTGGTCGATGATAAATGGCCACACAACCCCCATTTCAGTCGAAAATAGCCATGAACGACCATTTTCAATAATACCGAAGGCTAACACCAACAGATTTTTGACCAAGAAATGGTCTCCACCAGAAATCCAAGAATGTGATCTATGGCAAGAAAACATATGTGGGGAGAAGTGTACAAGCCTCGGGTCGATGATCAATGGCCACACAACCCCCCAATTTTGTCGAAAATAGCCATGAACGACCATTTTCAATGACACTGAAGGCTAACACCTATGGATTTTTGACCAAGAAATGGTCTCCACCATAAATCCAAGAATTTGATATATGGCAAGGAAACATATGTGTAGTGAGGTGTATGAGCCTCTGGTCGAAGATCAATGGCCACACAACCCCAATTTTTGTCGAAAATAGCCATGAATGACCATTTTCAAAAATACCGAAGGCTAACACATTCGGATTTTTGCCCAAGAAATGGTCTCCACCAAAAATCCAAGAATGTGATCTATGGCAAGGTAACATATGTGGGGTGAGGTGTACGAGCTTCTGGTCAATGATCAATGTCCACACAACCCCCATTTTGTCGAAAATAGCCATGAACGACCATTTTCAATAATACCGAAGGCTAACACCTACGGATTTTTGACCAAGAAATGGTCTCCACCAGAAATCCAAGAATGTGATCTACGGCAAGGAAACATATGTGGGGTGAGGTGTATGAGCCTCTGGTCGACGATCAATGGTCACACAACCCTAATTTTTGTCGAAAATAGCCATGAACGACCATTTTCAATGACACTGAAGGCTAACACCTACGGATTTTTGATCAAGAAATGGTCTCCACCATAAATCCAAGAATGTGATCTATGGCAAGGAAACATATGTGTAGTGAGGTGTATGAGCCTCTGGTCCAATATCAATGGCCACACAACCCCCATTTTTGTCGAAAATAGCCATGAACGACCATTTTCAATAGTTCCGAAGGCTAACACATTCGGATTTTTGACCAAGAAATGGTCACCACCAGAAATCAAAGAATGTGATCTATGGCAAGGAAACATATGTGGGGTGAGGTGTACGAGCCTTTGGTCGATGATCAATGGCCACACAACCCCCATTTTTGTGGAAAATAGCCACGAATAACCATTTTCAATAATACCGAAGGCTAACACATACGGATTTTTGACCAAGAAATGGTCTCCACCAGATATCCAAGAATGCTTTCTATGGCAAGGAAACATATGTTGGGTGAGGTGTATGAGCCTCTGGTCGATGATAAATGGCCACACAACCCCCATTTCAGTCAAAAATAGCCATGAACGACCATTTTCAATAATACCGAAGCCTAACACCAACAGATTTTTGACCAAGAAAAGGTGTCCACCAGAAATCCAAGAATGTGATCTATGGCAAGAAAACATATGTGGGGTGAAGTGTACAAGCCTCTGGTCGATGATCAATGGCCACACAACCCCCATTTTTGTCGAAAATAGCCATGAACGACCATTTTCAATGACACTGAAGGCTAACACCTACAGATTTTTGACCAAGAAATGGTCTCCACCATAAATCCAAGAATTTGATATATGGCAAGGAAACATATGTGTAGTGAGGTGTATGAGCCTCTGGACAAAGATCAATGGCCACACAACCCCCATTTTTGTCGAAAATAGCCATGAATGACAATTTTCAATGATACCGAAGGCTAACACATTTGGATTTTTGCCCAAGAAATGGTCTCCACTAGAAATCCAAGAATGTGATCTATGGCAAGGAAACATATGTGGGGTGAGGTCTACGAGCCTCTGGTCGATGATCAATGGCCACACAACCCCCATTTTGTCGAAAATAGCCATGAACGATCATTTCCAATAATACTGAAGGCTAACACGTACGAATTTTTGACCAAGAAATGGTCTCCACTAGAAATCCAAGAATGTGATCTATAGCAAGGAAACATATGTGGGGTGAGGTGTACGAGCCTCTGGTCGATGATAAATGGCCACACAACCCCCATTTTTGATGAAAATAGCCATGAACGACCATTCTTGGATTTATGTTGGAGACCATTTCTTGGTCAAAAATCCGTAGGTGTTAGCGTTCAGTGTCATTGAAAATGGTCGTTCATGGCTATTTTTGACAAAAATGGGGTTTGTGTGGCCATTGATCATCGACCAGAGGCTCGTACACTTCACCCCACATATGTTTTCTTGCCATAGATCACATTCTTGGATTTCTGGTGGTGACCATTTCTTGGTAAAAAATCCGTAGGTGTTAGCCTCTGGTATTATTGAAAATGGTCGTTCATGGCTATTTTCATCAAAAATGGGGGTTATGTGGCCATTTATCATCGACCAGAGGCTCGTACACCTCACCCCACATATGTTTCCTTGCCATAGATCACATTCTTGGATTTCTGGTGGAGACCATTTCTTGGTCAAAAATTCGTACGTGTTAGCCTTCGGTATTATTGAAAATGGTTGTTCATGGCTATTTTCGACAAAATGGGGGTTGTGTGGCCATTGATCATCGACCAGAAGCTCGTACACCTCACCCCACATATGTTTCCTTGCCATAGATCACATTCTTGGATTTCTGGTGGAGGCCATTTCTTGGGCAAAAATCCGAATGTGTTAGCCTTCGGTATTTTTGAAAATGGTCATTCATGGCTATTTTCGACAAAAATGGGGGTTGTGTGGCCATTGATCTTCGACCAAAGGCTCATACACCTCACTACACATATGTTTCCTTGCCATATATCAAATTCTTGGATTTATGGTGGAGACCATTTCTTGGTCAAAAATCCATAGGTGTTAGCCTTCAGTGTCATTGAAAATGGTCGTTCATGGCTATTTTCGACAAAAATGGGGGTTGTGTGGCCATTGATCATCGACCAGAGGCTTGTACACTTCACCCCACATATGTTTTCTTGCCATAGATCACATTCTTGTATTTCTGGTGGAGACCATTTCTTAGTCAAAAATCCGTTGGTGTTAGCCTTCGGTATTATTGAAAATGGTCGTTCATGGCTATTTCCGACTAAAATGGGGGTTGTGTGGCCATTTATCATCGACCAGAGGCTCGTACATCTCACCCCACATATGTTTCCTTGCCAAAGATCACATTCTTGGATTTCTTGTGGACACCATTTATTGGTCAAAAATCTGTACGTGTTAGCCTTCAGTATTATTGAAAATGGTCATTCATGGCTATTTTCGACAAAAATGGGGGTTGTGTGTCCATTGATCATCGACCAGAGGCTCGTAAACCTCACCCCACATATGCTTCCTTGCCATAGATCACATTCTTTGATTTCTGGTGGAGACCATTTCTTGGTCAAAAATCTGAATGTTTTAGCCTTCGGTACTATTGAAAATGGTCGTTCATGGCTATTTTCGACAAAAATGGGGGTTGTGTGGCCATTGATGTTCGACCAAATGCTCATACACCTCACTACACATGTTTCCTTTCCATAGATCACATTCTTGGATTTATGGTGGGGACCATTTCCTGGTCAAAAATCCGTAGGTGTTAGCGTTCAGTGTCATTGAAAATGGTCGTTCATGGCTATTTTCGACAAAAAATGGGGTATGTGTGGCCATTGATCATCGACCAGAGGCTTGTACACTTCACCCCACATATGTTTTCTGGCCATAGATCACATTCTTGGATTTCTTGTGGGGACCATTTCTTGGTTAAAAATCTGTTGGTGTTAGCCTTCGGTATTATTGAAAATGGTCGTTCATGGCTATTTTCGACAAAAATAGGGGTTGTGTGGCCTTTTATCATCGACCAGAGGCTCATACACCTCAACCCACATATGTTTACTTGCCATAGATCACATTCTTGGATTTCTGGTGGAGACCATTTCTTTGTAAAAAATCCGTAGGTGTTAGCCTCTGGTATTATTGAAAATGGTCGTTCATGGCTATTTTCATCAAAAATGGGGGTTGTGTGGCCATTTATCATCGACCAGAGGCTCGTACACCTCACTACACATATGTTTCCTTGCAATAGATCACATTCTTGGATTTATGGTGGAGACCATTTCTTGGTCAAAAATCCGTAGGTGTTAGCCTTCATTGTCATTGAAAATGGTCGTTCATGGCTATTTCCGACAAAAATGGGGGTTGTGTGGCCATAGATCATCGACCAGAGGCTCGTACACTTCACCCCACATAGGTTTTCTTGCCATAGATCACATTCTTGTATTTCTGGTGGAGACCATTTCTTAGTCAAAAATCTGTTGGTGTTAGCCTTCGGTATTATTGAAAATGGTCGTTCATGGCTATTTTCGACTAAAATGGGGGGTTGTGTGGCCATTTATCATCGACCAGAGGCTCGTACATCTCACCCCACATATGTTTCCTTGCCATAGATCACATTCTTGGATTTCTTGTGGAGACCATTTATTGGTCAAAAATCTGTACGTGTTAGCCTTCAGTATTATTGAAAATGGTCATTCATGGCTATTTTCGACAAAAATGGGGGTTGTGTGTCCATTGATCATCGACCAGAGGCTCGTAAACCTCACCCCACATATGTTTCCTTGCCATAGATCACATTCTTTGATTTCTGGTGGAGACCATTTCTTGGTCAAAAATCTGAATGTTTTAGCCTTCGGTACTATTGAAAATGGTCGTTCATGGCTATTTTCGACAAAAATGGGGGTTGTGTGGCCATTGATGTTCGACCAAATGCTCATACACCTCACTACACATGTTTCCTTTCCATAGATCACATTCTTGGATTTATGGTGGAGACCATTTCCTGGTCAAAAATCTGTAGGTGTTAGCGTTCAGTGTCATTGAAAATGGTCGTTCATGGCTATTTTCGACAAAAAATGGGGTTTGTGTGGCCATTGATCATCGACCAGAGGCTTGTACACTTCACCCCACATATGTTTTCTTGCCATAGATCACATTCTTGGATTTTTGGTAGGGACCATTTCTTGGTCAAAAATCAGTTGGTGTTAGCCTTCGGTATTATTGAAAATGGTCGTTCATGGCTATTTTCGACAAAAATAGGGGTTGTGTGGCCATTTATCATCGACCAGAGGCTCATAAACCTCAACCCACATATGTTTACTTGCCATAGATCACATTCTTGGATTTCTGGTGGCGACCATTTCTTTGTAAAAAATCCGTAGGTGTTAGCCTCTGGTATTATTGAAAATGGTCGTTCATGGCTATTTTCATCAAAAATGGGGGTTGTGTGGCCATTTATCATCGACCAGAGGCTCGTATACCTCACCCACAGATGTTTCCTTGCCATAGATCACATTCTTGGATTTCTGGTGGAGACCATTTCTTGGTTAAAAATTCGTACGTGTTAGCCTTCGGTATTATTGAAAATGGTCGTTCATGGCTATTTTCGACAAAATGGGGGTTGTGTGGCCATTGATCATCGACCAGAGGCTCGTACACCTCATTCCACATATGTTTCCTTGACATAGATCACATTCTTGGATATCTGGTGGAGACCATTTCTTGGGCAAAAATACGTACGTGTTAGGCTTCGGTATTATTGAAAATGGTCATTCATGGCTATTTTCGACAAAAATGGGGGTTGTGTGGCCATTGATCATTGACCAAAGGCTCGTACAACTCACCCCAAATATGTTTCCTTTCCATAGATCACATTCTTTGATTTCTGGTGGAGACGATTTCTTGGTCAAAAATCCGAATGTGTTAGCCTTCGGAACTATTGAAAATGGTCGTTCATGGCTATTTTCGACAAAAATGGGGGTTGTGTGGCCATTGATATTGGACCAGAGGCTCATACACCTCACTACACATATGTTTACTTGCCATAGATCACATTCTTGGATTTATGGTGCAGACCATTTCTTGGTCACAAATCCGTAGGTGTTAGCCTTCAGTGTCATTGAAAATGGTCGTTCATGGCTATTTTTGACAAAAATTAGGGTTGTGTGGCCATTGATCGTCGACCAGAGGCTCATACACCTCACCCGACATATGTTTCCTTGCCATAGATTACATTCTTGGATTTCTGGTGGAGACCATTTCTTGGTCAAAAATCCGTAGGTGTTAGCCTTCGGTATTATTGAAAATGGTCGTTCATGGCTATTTTCGACAAAAATGGGGGTTGTGTGGCCATTGATCATCGACCAGAGGCTCATACACCTCACCCCGCATATGTTTCCTTGCCATAGATCATATTCTTGGATTTCTGGTGGAGACCATTTCTTGGTCAAAAATCCGTAGGTGTTAGCCTCTAGTATTATTGAAAATGGTCGGTCATGGCTATTTTCATAAAAAAATGGGGGTTGTGTGGCCATTTATCATCGACTAGAGGCTCATAAACCTCACCCCACATATGTTTCCTTGCCATAGATCACATTCTTGGATTTCTGGTGGAGACCATTTCTTGGTCAAAAACTCGTACGTGTTAGCCTTCGGTATTATTGAAAATGGTCGTTCATGGCTATTTTCGGCAAAATGGTGGTTGTGTGGCCATTGATCATCGACCAGAGGCTCGTAAACCTCACCCCACATATGTTTCCTTGCCATAGATCACATTCTTGGATTTCTGGTGGAGCCCATTTCTTGGCCAAAAATACGAATGTGTTAGCCTTCGGTATTTTTGGAAATGGTCATTCATGGCTATTTTCGACAAAAATGGGGGTTGTGTGGCAATTGATCTTCGACCAGAGGCTCATACACCTCACTACACATATGTTTCCTTGCCATAGGTCACATTCTTGGATTTATGGTGGAGACCATTTCTTGGTCAAAAATCCGTAGGTGTTAGCCTTCAGTGTCATTGAAAATGGTCGTTCATGGCTATTTTCGACAAAAATTAGGGTTGTGTGGCCATTGATCGTCGACCAGAGGCTCATACACCTCACCCCACATATGTTTCCTTGTCGTAGAACACATTCTTGGATTTCTGGTGGAGACCATTTCTTGGTCAAAAATCCGTAGGTGTTAGCCTTCGGTATTATTGAAAATGGTCGTTCATGGCTATTTTCGACAAAAATGGGGGTTGTGTGGCCATTGATCATCGACCAGAGGCTCATACACCTCACCCTACATATGTTTCCTTGCCATAGATCACATTCTTGGATTTCTGGTGGAGACCATTTCTTGGTCAAAAATCCGTAGGTGTTAGACTCTAGTATTATTGAAAATGGTCGCTCATGGCTATTTTCATAAAAAATGGGGGTTGTGTGGCCATTTATCATCGACTAGAGGCTCATAAACCTCACCCCACATATGTTTCGTTGCCATAGATCACATTCTTGGATTTCTGGTGGAGACCATTTCTTGGTCAAAAACTCGTACGTGTTAGCCTTCGGTACTATTGAAAATGGTCGTTCATGGCTATTTTCGGCAAAATGGGGGTTGTGTGGCCATTGATCATCGACCAGAGGCTCGTACACCTCACCCCACATATGTTTCCTTGCCATAGATCACATTCTTGGATTTCTGGTGGAGACCATTTCTTGGTCAAAAATCCGAATGTGTTAGCCTTTGGTATTTTTGAAAATGTTCATTCATGGCTATTTTCGACAAAAATAGGGGTTGTGTGGCCATTGATCTTCGACCAGAGGCTCATACACCTCACTACACATATGTTTCCTTGCCATAGATCACATTCTTGGATTTATGGTGGAGACCATTTCTTGGTCAAAAATCCGTAGGTGTTACCTTCAGAGTCATTGAAAATGGTCGTTCATGGCTATTTTCGACAAAAATTAGGGTTGTGTGGCCATTGATCATCGACCAGAGGCTCATACACCTCACCCCACATATGTTTCCTTGCCGTAGATCACATTCTTGGATTTCTGGTGGAGACCATTTCTTGGTCAAAAATCCGTAGGTGTTATCATTCGGTATTATTGAAAATGGTCGTTCATGGCTATTTTCGAGAAAAAAGGGGGTTGTGTGGCCATTGATCATCGACCAGAGGCTCATACACCTCACCCCACATATGTTTCCTTGCCATAGATCACATTCTTGGATTTCTGGTGGAGACCATTTCTTGGACAAAAATCCGTAGGTGTTAGCCTCTAGTATTATTGAAAATGGTCGCTCATGGCTATTTTCATAAAAAATGGGGGTTGTGTGGTCTTTTATCATCGACTAGAGGCTCATAAACCTCACCCCACATATGTTTCCTTGCCATAGATCACATTATTGGATTTCTGGTGGAGACCATTTCTTGGTCAAAAACTCGTACGTGTTAGCCCTTGGTATTATTGAAAATGGTCGTTCATGGCTATTTTCGGCAAAATGGGGGTTGTGTGGCCATTGATCATCGACCAGAGGCTCGTACACCTCACCCCACATATGTTTCCTTGCCATAGATCACATTCATGGATTTCTGTTGGAGACCATTTCTTGGGCAAAAATCCGAATGTGTTAGCCTTTGGTATTATTGAAAATGGTCATTCATGGCTATTTTTGACAAAAATGGGGGTTGTGTGGCCATTGATCTTCGACCAGAGGCTCATACACCTCACCCCACATATGTTTCCTTGCTATAGATCACATTCTTGGATTTCTGGTGGAGACCATTTCTTGGTCAAAAATTCGTACGTGTTAGCCTTCAGTATTATTGAAAATGATCGTTCATGGCTATTTTCGACAAAATGGGGGTTGTGTGGCCATTTATCATCGACCACAGGCTCGTACACCTCACCCCACATATGTTTCTTGCCATAGATCACATTCTTGGATTTCTAGTGGAGACCATTTCTTGGGCAAAAATCCGAATGTGTTAGCCTTCGGTATTATTGAAAATTGTCATTCATGGCTATTTTCGACAAAAATGGGGGTTGCGTGGCCATTGATCTTTGTCCAGAGGCTCATACACCTCACTACACATATGTTTCCTTGCCATAGATCACATTCTTGGATTTATGGTGGAGACCATTTCTTGGTCAAGAATCCGTAGGTGTTAGCCTTCAGTGTCATTGAAAATGGTCGTTCATGGCTATTTTCGACAAAAATTAGGGTTGTGTGGCCATTGATCGTCGACCAGAGGCTCATACACCTCACCCCACATATGTTTCCTTGTCATAGATCACATTCTTGGATTTTTGGTGGAAACCATTTCTTGGTCAAAAATCCGTAGGTGTTAGCCTTCGGTATTATTGAAAATGGTCGTGCATGGCTATTTTCGACAAAAATGGGGGTTGTGTGGCCATTGATCATCGACCAGAGGCTCATACACCTCACCCCACATATGTTTCCTTGCCATAGATCACATTCTTGGATTTCTGGTGGAGACCATTTCTTGGTCAAAAATCTGTAGGTGTTAGCCTCTAGTGTTTTTGAAAATGGTCGCTCATGGCTATTTTCATAAAAAATGGGGGTTGTGTGGCCATTTATCATCGACTAGAGGCTCATAAACCTCACCCCACATATGTTTCCTTGCCATAGATCACATTCTTGGATTTCTGGTGGAGACCATTTCTTGGTCAAAAACTCGTACGTGTTAGCCTTCGGTATTATTAAAAATGGTCGTTCATGGCTATTTTCGGCAAAATGGGGGTTGTGTGGCCATTGATCATCGACCAGAGGCTTGTACCCCTCACCCCACATATTTTGCCTTGCCACAGATCACATTCCTGGATTTCTGGTGGAGACCATTTCTTGGGCAAAAATCCGAATGTGTTAGCCTTTGGTATTTTTGAAAATGGTCATTCATGGCAATTTTCGACAAAAATGGGGGTTGTGTGGCCATTGATCTTCGACCAGAGGCTCATACACCTCACTACACATATGTTTCCTTGCCATATATCACATTCTTGGATTTATGGTGGAGTCCATTTCTTGGTCAAAAATTCGTAGGTGTTAGCCTTCAGTGTCATTGAAAATGGTCGTTCATGGCTATTTTGGACAAAAATTAGGGTTGTGTGGCCATTGATCGTCGACCAGAGGCTCATACACCTCACCCCACATATGTTTCCTTGCCGTAGATCACATTCTTGGATTTCTGGTGGAGACCATTTCTTGGTCAAAAATCTGTAGGTGTTAGCCTTCGGTATTATTGAAAATGGTCGTTCATGGCTATTTTCGACAAAAATGGGGGTTGTGTGGCCATTGATCATCGACCAGAGGCTCATACACCTCACCCCACATATGTTTCCTTGCCATAGATCACATTCTTGGATTTCTAGTAGAGACCATTTCTTGGTCAAAAATCCGTAGGTGTTAGCCTCTAGTACTATTGAAAATGGTCGCTCATGGCTATTTTCATAAAAAATGGGGGTTGTGTGGCCATTTATCATCGACTAGAGGCTCATAAACCTCACCCCACATATGTTTCCTTGCCATAGATCACATTCTTGGATTTCTGGTGGAGACCATTTCTTGGTCAAAAACTCGTACGTGTTAGCCTTTGGTATTATTGAAAATGGTCGTTCATGGCTATTTTTGGCAAAATGGGGGTTGTGTGGCCATTGATCATCGACCAGAGGCTCGTACACCTCACCCCACATATGTTTCCTTGCCATAGATCACATTCTTGGATTTCTGGTGGAGACCATTTCTTGGGCAAAAATCCAAATGTGTTTGCCTTTGGTATTTTTGAAAATGGTCATTCATGGCTATTTTCGACAAAAATGGGGGTTGTGTGGCCATTGATCTTCGACCAGAGGCTCATAATCCTTGCCATAAATCACATTCTTGGATTTATGGTGGAGACCATTTCTTGGTCAAAAATCTGTAGGTGTTAGCCTTCAGTGTCATTGAAAATGGTCGTTCATGGCTATTTTCGACAAAAATTAGGGTTGTGTGGCCATTGATCGTCGACCAGAGGCTCATACACCTCACCCCACATAAGTTTCCTTGCCGTAGATCACATTCTTGGATTTCTGGTGGAGACCATTTCTTGGTCAAAAATCCGTAGGTGTTAGCCTTCGGTATTATTGAAAATGGTCGTTCATGGCTATTTTCAACAAAAATGGGGGTTGTGTGGCCATTGATCATCGACTAGAGGCTCATACACCTCACCCCACATATGTTTCCTTGCCATAGATCACATTCTTGGTTTTCTAGTGGAGACCATTTCTTGGTCAAAAATCCGTAGGTGTTAGCCTCTAGTATTATTGAAAATGGTCGCTCATGGCTATTTTCATAAAAAATGGGGGTTGTGTGGCCATTTATCATCGACTAGAGGCTCATAAACCTCACCCCACATATGTTTCCTTGGCATAGATCACATTCTTGGATTTCTGGTGGAGACCATTTCTTGGTCAAAAACTCGTACGTGTTAGCCTTCGGTATTATTGAAAATGGTCGTTCATGGCTATTTTCGGTAAAATGGGGGTTGTGTGGCCATTGATCATCGACCTGAGGTTTGTACACCTCACCCCACATATGTTTCCTTGCCATAGATCACATTCTTGGATTTCTGGTGGAGACCATTTCTTGGCAAAAATCCGAATGTGTTAGCCTTTGGTATTTTTGAAAATGGTCATTCATGGCTATTTTCGACAAAAATGGGGATTGTGTGGCCATTGATCTTTGACCAGAGGCTCATACACCTCACTACACATATGTTTCCTTGCCATAGATCACATTCTTGGATTTATGGTGGAGACCATTTCTTGGTCAGAAATCCATAGGTGTTAGCGTTTAGTGTCATTGAAAATGGTCGTTCATGGCTATTTTCGACAAAAATGGGGGTTGTGTGGCCATTGATCATCGACCAAAGGCTCGTACACTTCACCCCACATATGTTTTCTTTCCATAGATCACATTCTTGGATTTCTGGAGGAGACCATTCCTTGGTCAAAAATCTGTTGGTGTTAGCCTTCGGTATTATTGAAAATGGTCGTTCATGGCTATTTTCGACTAAAATGGGGGTTGTGTGGCCATTTATCATCGACCAGAGGCTCGTGCAATTCACCCCACATATGCTTCCTTGCCATAGATCACATTCTTGGATTTCCGGTGGAGACCATTTATTGGTCAAAAATCTGTACGTGTTAGCCTTCAGTATTTTTGAAAATGGTCATTCATGGCTATTTTCGACAAAAATGGGGGTTGTGTGGCCATTGATCATCGACCAGAGGCTCGTAAACCTCACCCCACATATGTTTCCTAGCCATAGATCACATTCTTTGATTTCTGGTGGAGACCATTTCTTGGTCAAAAATCTGAATGTTTTAGCCTTCGGTACTATTGAAAATGGTCGTTCATGGCTATTTTCGACAAAAATGGGGGTTGTGTGGCCATTGATATTCGACCAAAGGCTCATACACCTCACTACACATATGTTTCCTTGCCATAGATCACATTCTTGGATTTATTGTGGAGACCATTTCTTGGTCAAAAATCTGTAGGTGTTTGCCTTCAGTGTCATTGAAAATGGTCGTTCATGGCTAGTTTCGACAAAAATGGGGTTTGTGTGGCCATTGATCATCGACCAGAGGCTTGTACACTTCACCCCACATATGTTTTCTTGCCAGAGATCACATTCTAGGATTTCAGGTGGAGACCATTTCTTGGTCAAAAATCCGTTGGTGTTAGCCTTCGGTATTATTGAAAATGGTCGTTCATGGCTATTTTTGACTAAAATGGGGGTTGTGTGGCCATTTATCATCGACTAGAGGCTCATACACCTCACCCCATATATGTTTCCTTGCCATAGATCACATTCTTGGATTTCTGGTGGAGACCGTTTCTTGGTCAAAAATCCGTACGTGTTAGCCTTCAGTATTATTGAAAATGGTCATTCATGGCTATTTTCGACAAAAATGGGGGTTGTGTGGCCAATGATCATCAACCAGAGGCTCGTAAACCTCACCCCACATATGTTTCCTTGCCATAGATCACATTCTTTGATTTCTGGTGGAGACCATTTTTTGGTCAAAAATCCGAATGTGTTAGCCTCAGTGTCATTCAAAATGGTCGTTAATGGCTATTTTCGACAAAAATTAGGGTTGTGTGGCCATTGATCATCGACCAGAGGCTCGTACACCTCAACCCACATATGTTTCCTTGCCATATATCACATTCTTGGATTTATGGTGGAGACCATTTTTTGGTCAAAATTTGTAGTTGTTAGCCTTCAGTGTCATTGAAAATGGTTGTTCATGGCTATTTTCGACAAAAATAGGGGTTGTGTGGCCATTGATAATCGACTAGAGGCTCGTACACCTCACCCCACATATGTTTCCTTGCCGTAGATCACATTCTTGGATTTCTGTTGGAGACCATTTCTTGGTCAAAAATCCGTAGGTGTTAGCCTTCGGTATTATTGAAAATGGTCGTTCATGGCTATTTTCGACAAAAATGGGGGTTGTGTGGCCATTGATCATCGACCAGAGGCTCATACACCTCACCCCACATATGTTTCCTTGCCATAGATCACATTCTTGGATTTCTGGTGGAGACCATTTCTTAGTCAAAAATTCGTAGGTGTTAGCCTCTAGTATTATTGAAAATGGTCGCTCATGGCTATTTTCATCAAAAATGGGGGTTGTGTGGCCATCTATCATCGACTAGAGGCTCGTAAACCTCACCCATATATGTTTCCTTGCCATAGATCACATTCTTGGATTTCTGGTGGAGACCATTTCTTGGTCAAAAATTCGTACGTGTTAGCCTTCGGTATTATTGAAAATGGTCGTTCATGGCTATTTTCGACAAAATGGGGGTTGTGTGGCCATTGATCATCGACCAGAGGCTTGTACACCTCACCCCACATATGTTTCCTTGCCATAGATCACATTCTTGGATTTCTGGTGGAGACCATTTCTTGGGCAAAAATCCGAATGTGTTAGCCTTCGGTATTCTTGAAAATGGTCATTCATGGCTATTTTCGACAAAAATGGAGGTTGTGTGGCCATTGATCTTCGACCAGAGGCTCATACACCTCACTACACATATGTTTCCTTGCCATAGATCAAATTCTTGGATTTATGGTGGAGATCATTTCTTGGTCAAAAATCCATAGGTGTTAGCCTTCACTGTCATTGAAAATGGTCGTTCATGGCTATTTTCGACAAAAATGGGGGTTGTGTGGCCATCTATCATCGACTAGAGGCTCGTAAACCTCACCCAGATATGTTTCCTTGCCATAGATCACATTCTTGGATTTCTGGTGGAGACCATTTCTTGGTCAAAAATTCGTACGTGTTAGCCTTCGGTATTATTGAAAATGGTCGTTCATGGCTATTTTCGACAAAATGGGGGTTGTGTGGCCATTGATCATCGACCAGAGGCTCGTACACCTCACCCCACATATGTTTCCTTGCCATAGATCACATTCTTGGATTTCTGGTGGAGACCATTTCTTGGGAAAAAATCTGAATGTGTTAGCCTTCGGTATTTCTGAAAATGTTCATTCATGGCTATTTTCGACAAAAATGGGGGTTGTGTGGACATTGATCTTCGACCAGAGGCTCATACACCTCACTACACATATGTTTCCTTGCCATAGATCACATTCTTGGATTTATGGTGGAGACCATTTCTTGGTCAGAAATCCATAGGTGTTAGCCTTTAGTGTCATTGAAAACGGTCGTTCATGGCTATTTTCGACAGAAATGGGGGTTGTGTGGCCAATGATCATCGACCAGAGGCTCGTACACCTCACCCCACATATGTTTCCTTGCCATAGATCACATTCTTGGATTTCTGGTGGAGACCATTTCTTAGTCAAAAATCCGTAGGTGTTAGCCTCTAGTATTATTGAAAATGGTCGCTCATGGCTATTTTCATCAAAAATGGGGGTTGTGTGGCCATCTATCATCGACTAGAGGCTCGTAAACCTCACCCAAATATGTTTCCTTGCCATAGATCACATTCTTGGATTTCTGGTGGAGACCATTTCTTTGTCAAAAATTCGTACGTGTTAGCCTTCGGTATTATTGAAAATGGTCGTTCATGGCTATTTTTGGCAAAATGGGGGTTGTGTGGCCATTGATCATCGACCAGAGGTCCGTACACCTCACCCCACATATGTTTCCTTGCCATAGATCATATTCTTGGATTTCTGGTGGAGACCATTTCTTGGGCAAAAATCCGAATGTGTTAGCCTTTGGTATTTTTGAAAATGGTCATTCATGGCTATTTTCGACAAAAATGGGGGTTGTGTGGCCATTGATCTTCGACCAGAGGCTCATACACCTCACTACACATATGTTTCCTTGCCATAGATCACATTCTTGGATTTATGGTGGAGACCATTTCTTGGTCAGAAATCCATAGGTGTTAGCGTTTAGTGTTATTGAAAATGGTCGTTCATGGCTATTTTCGACAAAAATGGGGGTTGTGTGGCCATTGATCATCGACCAGAGGCTTGTACACTTCACCCCACATATGTTTTCTTTCCATAGATCACATTCTTGGATTTCTGGAGGAGACCATTCCTTGGTCAAAAATCTGTTGGTGTTAGCCTTCGGTATTATTGAAAATGGTCGTTCATGGCTATTTTCGACTAAAATGGGGGTTGTGTGGCCATTTATCATCGACCAGAGGCTCGTGCAATTCACCCCACATATGTTTCCTTGCCATAGATCACATTCTTGGATTTACGGTGGAGACCATTTCTTGGTCAAAAATCTGTACGTGTTAGCCTTCGGTATTATTGAATATGGTCATTCATGGCTATTTTCGACAAAAATGGGGGTTGTGTGGCCAATGATCATCGACCAGAGGCTCGTACACCTCACGCCACATATGTTTCCTTGCCATAGATCACATTCTTGGATTTCCGGTGGAGACCATTTATTGGTCAAAAATCTGTACGTGTTAGCCTTCAGTATTTTTGAAAATGGTCATTCATGGCTATTTTCGACAAAAATGGGGGTTGTGTGGCCATTGATCATCGACCAGAGGCTCGTAAACCTCACCCCACATATGTTTCCTAGCCATAGATCACATTCTTTGATTTCTGGAGGAGACCATTTTTGGTCAAATATCTGAATGTTTTAGCCTTCAGTACTATTGAAAATGGTCGTTCATGGCTATTTTCGACAAAAATGGGGGTTGAGTGGTCATTGATATTCGACCAAAGGCTCATACACCTCACTACACATATGTTTCCTTGCCATAGATCACATTCTTGGATTTATTGTGGAGACCATTTCTTGGTCAAAAATCTGTAGGTGTTAGCCTTCAGTGTTATTGAAAATGGTAGTTCATGGCTATTTTCGACTAAAATGGGGGTTGTGTGGCCATTGATCATCGACCAAAGGCTCGTACACTTCACCCCACATATGTTTTCTTGCCAGAGATCACATTCTAGGATTTCTGGTGGAGACCATTTCTTGGTCAAAATCCGTTGGTTTTAGCCTTCAGTATTATTGAAAATGGTCATTCATGGCTATTTTCGACAAAAATGGGGGTTGTGTGGCCAATGATCATCAACCAGAGGCTCGTAAACCTCACCCCACATATGTTTTCTTGCCATAGATCACATTCTTTGATTTCTGGTGGAGACCATTTTTTGGTCAAAAATCCGAATGTGTTAGCCTCAGTGTCATTGAAAATGGTCGTTCATGGCTATTTTCGACAAAAATTAGGGTTGTGTGGCCATTGATCATCAACCTGAGGCTCGTACACCTCAACCCACATATGTTTCCTTGCCATAGATCACATTCTTGGATTTATGGTGGAGACCATTTTTTGGTCAAAAATCCGTAGTTGTTAGCCTTTAGTGTCATTGAAAATGGTTGTTCATGGCTATTTTCGACAAAAATAGGGGTTGTGTGGCCATTGATCATCGACTAGAGGCTCGTACACCTCACCCCACATATGTTTCCTTGTCGTAGATCACATTCTTGGATTTCTGTTGGAGACCATTTCTTGGTCAAAAATCCGTAGGTGTTAGCCTTTGGTATTATTGAAAATGGTCGTTCATGGCTATTTTCGACAAAAATGGGGGTTGTGTGGCCATTGATCATCGACCAGAGGCTCATACACCTCACCCCACATATGTTTCCTTGCCATAGATCACATTCTTGGATTTCTGGTGGAGACCATTTCTTAGTCAAAAATCCGTAGGTGTTAGCCTCATGTATTATTGAAAATGGTCGCTCATGGCTATTTTCATCAAAAATGGGGGTTATGTGGCCATCTATCATCGACTAGAGGCTCGTAAACCTCACCCAGATATCTTTCCTTGCCATAGATCACATTCTTGGATTTCTGGTGGAGACTATTTCTTGGGCAAAAATTCGTACGTGTTAGCCTTCGGTATTATTGAAAATGGTCGTTCATGGCTATTTTCGACAAAATGGGGGTTGTGTGGCCATTGATCATCGACCAGAGGCTCGTACACCTCACCCCACATATGTTTCCTTGCCATAGATCACATTCTTGGTTTTCTGGTGGAGACCATTTCTTGGGAAAAAATCCGAATGTGTTAGCCTTCGGTATTTTTGAAAATGGTCATTCATGGCTATTTTTGACAAAAATGGGGGTTGTGTGGCCAATGATCTTCGACTAGAGGCTCATACACCTCACTACACATATGTTTCCTTGCCATAGATCACATTCTTGGATTTATGGTGGAGACCATTTCTTGGTCAGAAATCCATAGGTGTTAGCCTTTAGTGTCATTGAAAATGGTCGTTCATGGCTATTTTCGACAAAAAAGGGGGTTGTGTGGCCATTGATCATCGACCAGAGGCTCGTACACTTCACCCCACATATGTTTTCTTGCCATAGATCACATTCTTGGATTTTTGGAGGAGACCATTTCTTGGTCAAAAATTTGGTGTTAGCCTTCGGTATTATTGAAAATGGTCGTTCATGGCTATTTTCGACTAAAATGGGGGTTGTGTGGCCATTTATCATCGACCAGAGGCTCGTACAATTCACCCCACATATGTTTCCTTGCCATAGATCACATTCTTGAATTTCTGGTGGAGACCATTTCTTGGTCAAAAATCCGTACGTGTTAGCCTTCGGTATTATTGAAAATGGTCATTCATGGCCATTTTCGACAAAAATGGGGGTTGTGTGGCCATTGATCTTCAACCAGAGGCTTATACACCTCACTACACTTATGTTTCCTTGCCATAGATCACATTCTTGGATTTATGGTGGAGACCATTTCTTGGTCAAAAATCCATAGGTGTTAGCCTTCAGTGTCATTGAAAATGGTCGTTCATGGCTATTTTCGACAAAAATGGGGGTTGTGTGGCCATTGATCATCGACCAGAGGCTCATACACTTCACCACACATATGTTTTCTTGCCATAGATCACATTCTTGGATTTCTAGAGGAGACCATTTCTTGGTCAAAAATCTGTAAGTGTTAGCCTTCGGTATTATTGAAAATGGTCGTTCATGGCTATTTTTGACTAAAATGGGGGTTGTGTGGCCATTTATCATCGACTGGAGGCTCGTACAATTCACCCCACATATGTTTCCTTGACATAGATCACATTCTTGGATTTCTGGTGGAGACTATTTCTTGGTCAAAAATCCGTACGTGTTAGCCTTCGGTATTATTGAAAATGGTCATTCATGGCTATTTTCGACACAAATGGGGGTTGTGTGGCCATTGATCTTCGACCAGAGGCTCATACACCTCACTACACATATGTTTCCTTGCCATAGATCACATTTTTGGATTTATGGTGGAGACCATTTCTTGGTAAAAAATCCATAGGTGTTAGCCTTCAGTGTCATTGAAAATGGTCGTTCATGGCTATTTTCGACAAAAATGGGGGTTGCGTGGCCATTGATCATCGACCAGAGGCTTGTACACTTCACCCCACATATGTTTTCTTGCCATAGATCAGAATCTTGGATTTCTCGTGGAGACCATTTGTTGGTCAAAAATTCGTAGGTGTTAGCCTTCAGTGTCATTGAAAATGGTCATTCATGGCTATTTTCGACAAAAATGGGGGTTGTGTCGCCATTGATCATCGACCAGAGGATCATACACCTCACCCCACATAAGTTTTCTTGCCATATATCACATTCTTGGATTTCTGGTGGAGACCATTTCTTGGTCAAAAATTCGTAGGTGTTAGCCTTCGGTATTATTGAAAATGGTCGTTCATGGCTATTTTCGACAAAAATGGGGGTTGTGTGGCAATTGATCATCGACCAAAGGCTCATACACCTCACCCCACATGTGTTTCCTTGCCATAGACCACATTCTTGGATTTCTGGTGGTGACCATTTCTTGGTCAAAAATCCGTAGGTGTTATCCTTCGGTATTATTGAAAATGGTCGTTCATGGCTATTTTCGACAAAAATGGGGGTTGTGTGGCCATTGATCATCGACCAAAGGCTCATACACCTCACCCCACATATGCTTCCTTGCCATAGACCACATTCTTGGATTTCTGGTGGAGACCATTTGTTGGTCAAAAATCCGTAGGTGTTAGCTTTCGGTATTATTGAAAATGGTCGTTCATGGCTATTTTCATCAAAAATGGGGGTTGTGTGGCCATTTATCATCGACCAGAGGCTCGTACAACTCACCCCACATATGTTTCCTTGCCATAGAGCACACTCTTGGATTTCTGGTGGAGACCATTTCTTGGTCAAAAATTCGTACGTGTTAGCCTTCGGTATTATTGAAAATGGTCGTTCATGGCTATTTTCGACAAAATGGGGGTTGTGTGGCCATTGATCATCGACCAGAGGCTCGTACACCTCACCCACATATGTTTCCTTGCCGTAGATCACATTCTTGGATTTCTGGTGGAGACCATTTCTTGGTCAAAAATCCGTACGTGTTAGCCTTCGGTATTATTGAAAATGGTCGTTCATGGCTATTTTTGACAAAATAGAGGTTCTGTGGCCATTGATCATCGACCAGAGGCTCATACACCTCACCCCACATATTTTTCCTTGACATAGATCACATTTTTGGATTTCTGGTGGAGACCATTTCTTGGGCAAAAATCCGAATGTGTTAGCCTTCGGTATTATTGAAAATGGTCATTAATGGCTATTTTCGACAAAAATGGGGGTTGTGTGTCCATTTATCTTCAACCAGAGGCTGATACACCTCACTACACATATGTTTTCTTGCCATAGATCACATTCTTGGATCTATGGTGGAGACCAGTTCTTGGTCAAAAATCCATAGGTGTTAGCCTTCATTGTCATTGAAAATAGTCGTTCATGGCAATTTTCGACAAAAATGGGGGTTGTGTGGCCATTGATAATCGACCAGGGGCTCGTACACCTCACCCCACATATGTTTCCTTGCCATAGATCACATTCTTGGATTTCTGGTGGAGACCATTTCTTGGTCAAAAATCCGTAGGTGTTAGCCTTCGGTATTATTGAAAATGGTCGTTCATGGCTATTTTCGACAAAAATGGGGGTTGTGTGGCCATTTATCATCGACCAGACGCTCGTACACCTCACCCCACATATGTTTAATTGTCATAGATCACAATCTTGGATTTCTCGTGGAGACCATTTCTTGGTCAAAAATTCGTACGTGTTAGCCTTCGATATTATTGAAAATGGTCGTTCATGGCTGTTTTCGACAAAAATGGGGGTTGTGTGGCCATTGATCATCGACCAGAGGCTCGTACACCTCACCCCAAATATGTTTCCTTGCCATAGATCATATTCTTGGATTTCTGGTGGAGACGATTTCTTGGTCAAAAATCCGTAGTTGTTAGCCTTCGGAATTATTGAAAATGGTCGTTCATGGCTATTTTCGACAAAAATGGGGGTTGTGTGGCCATTGATCATCGATCAGAGGCTCGTACACCTCACCCCACATATGTTTCCTTGCCATAGATCACATTCTTGGATTTCTAGTGGAGACCATTTCTTGGTCCAAAATCTGTAGGTGTTAGCCTTCGGTATTATTGTAAATGGTCGTTCATGGCTATTTTCAACAAAAATGGGGGTTGTGTGGCCATTGATCATCGACCAGAGGCTCATACACCTCACCCCACATATGTTTCCTTGCCATAGATCACATTCTTGGATTTCTGGTGGAGACCATTTCTTGGTAAAAAAATCCGTACGTGTTAGCCTTCGGTATTATTGAAAATGGTCATTCATGGCTATTTTCGACACAAATGGGGGTTGTGTGGGCATTGATCTTCGACCAGAGGCTCATACACCTCACTACACATATGATTCCTTGCCATAGATCACATTCTTGGATTTATGGTGGAGACCATTTCTTGGTCAAAAATCCATAGGTCTTAGCCTTCAGTGTCATCCGAAAATGGTTATTCATGGCTATTTTCGACAAAATTGTGGGTTGTGTGGCCATTTATCTTCAACCAGAGGCTCATACACCTCACTACACATATGTTTTCTTGCCATAGATCACATTCTTGGATCTACGGTGGAGACCAGTTCTTGGTCAAAAATCCATAGGTGTTAGCCTTCAGTGTCATTGAAAATAGTCGTTCACGGCTATTTTCGACAATAATGGGGGTTGTGTGGCCATTGATAATCGACCAGAGGCTCGTACACCTCACCCCACATATGTTTCCTTGTCATAGATCACATTCTTGGATTTCTGGTGGAGACCATTTCTTGGTCAAAAATCCGTAGGTGTTAGCCTTCGGTATCATTGAAAATGGTCGTTCATGGCTATTTTCGACAAAAATGGGGGTTGTGTGGCCATTGATCATCGACCAGAGGCTCGTACACCTCACCCCACATATGTTTTATTGCCATAGATCAAAATCTTGGATTTCTCGTGGAGACCATTTCTTGGTCAAAAATCTGTTGGTGTTAGCCTTCGGTATTATTGAAAACGTCGTTCATGGCTATTTTCGACAAAAATGGGGGTTGTGTGGCCATTTATCATCGACCAGAGGCTCGTACACCTCACGCCACATATGTTTACTTGCCATAGATCACATTCTTGGATTTTTGGTGGAGACCAATTCTTGGTTAAAAATCCGTACGTGTTAGCCTTCGGTATTATTGAAAATGGTCATTTATGGCTATTTTCGACAAAAATGGGGCTGTGTGGCCATTGATTATCGACCAGAGGCTCGTACACTTCACCCCACATATGTTTCCTTGCCATAGATCACATTCTTGGATTTCTGGTGGTGACCATTTCTTGGTCAAAAATCCGTAGGTGTTAGCCTTCGGTATTATTGAAAATGGTCGTTCATAGCTATTTTCGACAAAAATGGGGGTTGTGTGGCCATTGATCATCGACCAAAGGCTCATACACCTCACCCCACATATGTTTCCTTGCCATAGACCACATTCTTGGATTTCTGGTGGAGACCATTTGTTGGTCAAAAATCCGTAGGTGTTAGCCTTCGGTATTATTGAAAATGGTCGTTCATGGCTATTTTCATCAAAAATGGGGGTTGTGTGGCCATTTATCATCGACCAGAGGCTCGTACACCTCACCCCACATATGTTTCTTGCCATAGATCACATTCTTGGATTTCTAGTGGAGACATTTTCTTGGTAAAAAATTCATACGTGTTAGCCTTCGGTATTATTGAAAATGGTCGTTCATGGATATTTTCGACAAAATGGGGGTTGTGTGGCCATTGATCATCGACCAAAGGCTCGTACGCCTCACCCCACATATGTTTCCTTGCCATAGATCACATTCTTGGATTTCTGGTGGAGACCATTTCTTGGGCAAAAATCTGAATGTGTTAGCCTTCGGTATTTTTGAAAATGGTCATTCATGGCTATTTTCGATAAAAACGGGGGTTGTTTCGCCATTGATCTTCGACCAGAGGCTCATACACCTCACTACACATATGTTTCCTTGCCATATATCACATTCTTGGATTTATGGTGGAGACCATTTCTTGGTCAAAAATCCATAGGTGTTAGCCTTCAGTGTCATTGAAAATGGTCGCTCATGGCTATTTTCGACAAAAATGGGGGTTGTGTGGCCATTGATAATCGACCAGAGGCTCGTACACCTCACCCCACAAATGTTTCCTTGCCATAGATCACATTCTTGGATTTCTGGTGGAGACCATTTCTTGGTCAAAAATCCGTATGTGTTAGCCTTCGGTATTATTGAAAATGGTCGTTCATGGCTATTTTCGAAAAAAATGGGGGTTGTGTGGCCATTGATCATCGACCAGAGGCTCGTACACCTCACCCCACATATGTTTCCTTGCCATAGATAATATTCTTGGATTTCTGGTGGAGACGATTTCTTGGTCAAAAATCCGTAGGTGTTAGCCTTCTGTATTATTGAAAATGGTCGTTCATGGCTATATTCGACAAAAATGGGGGTTGTGTGGCCATTGATCATCGACCAGAGGCTCGTACACCTCACCCCACATATGTTTCCTTGCCATATATCACATTCTTGGATTTCTGGTGGAGACCGTTTCTTGGTCAAAAATCCGTAGGTGTTAGCCATCGGTATTATTGAAAATGGTCGTTCATGGCTATTTTCGACAAAAATGGGGGTTCTGTGGCCATTGATCATCGACAAGAGGCTCACACACCTCACCCCACATATCTTTCCTTGCCATAGATCACATTCTTGGATTTCTGGTGGAGACCATTTCTTTGTCAAAAATCCGTAGGTGTTAGCCTCTGGTATCATTGAAAATGGTCGTTCATTTTTGACCAAGAAATGGTCTCCACCAAAAATCCAAGAATGTGATCTATGGCAAGGAAACATTTGTGGGGTGAGGTGTACGAGCCTCTGGTCGATGACCAATGGCCACACAACCCCCATTTTGTCGAAAATAGCCATGAACGACCATTTTCAATAATACTGAAGGATAACACGTACGAATTTTTGACCAAGAAATGGTCTCCACCAGAAATCCAAGAATGTGATCTATGGCAAGAAACATATGTGGGGTGAGGTGTACGAGCCTCTTGTCGATGATAAATGGCCATACAACCCCCATTTTTTTATCAAAATAGCCATGAACGACCATTTTCAATAATACCAGAGGCTAACACCTACAGATTTTTGACCAAGAAATGGTCTCCACCAGAAATCCAAGAATGTGATCTATGGCAAGGAAACATATGTGGGGTGCGGTGTATGAGCCTCTGGTCGATGATCAATGGCCACACAACCCCCATTTTTATCGAAAATAGCCATGAACGACCATTTACAATAATATCGAAGGCTAACACCTACGGATTTTTGACCAAGAAATGGTCTCCACCAGAAATTCAAGAATTTGATCTATGGCAAGGAAACAAATGTGGGGTGAGGTGTACGAGCCTCTGGTCGATGATCAATGGCCACAGAACCCCCATTTTTGTCGAAAATAGCCATGAACGACCATTTTCAATAATACCGAAGGCTAACACCTACAGATTTTTGACCAAGAAATCGTCTCCACCAGAAATCCAAGAATATGATCTATGGCAAGGAATTATATGTCGGGTGAGGTGTATGAGCCTCTGGTCGATGATCAATGGCCACACAACCCCCATTTTTGTCGAAAATAGCCATGAACGACCATTTTCAATAATACCGAAGGCTAACACGTACGGATTTTTGACCAAAAAATGGTCTCCACGAGAAATCCAAGATTTTGATCTATGGCAAGGAAACATATGTGGGGTGAGGTGTATGAGCCTCTTGTCGATTATCAATGGCCACAGAACCCCCATTATTGTCGAAAATAGCCATGAACGACTATTTTCAATGACACAGAAGGCTAACACCTATGGATTTTTGACCAAGATCTGGTCTCCACCATAGATCCAAGAATGTGATCTATGGCAAGAAAACATATGTGTAGTGAGGTGTATGAGCCTCTGCTTGAAGATAAATGGCCACACAACCCCCATTTTTGTCGAAAATAGCCATGAATGACCATTTTCAATAATACCGAAGGCTAACACATTCGGATTTTTGCCCAAGAAATGGTCTCCACCAGAAATCCAAAAATGTGTTCTATGTCAAGGAAACATATGTGGGGTGAGGTTTATGAGCCTCTAGTCGATGATCAATGGCCACATAACCTCTATTTTGTCAAAAATAGCCATGAACGACCATTTTCAATAATACCGAAGGCTAACACGTATGGAATTTTGACCAAGAAATGGTCTCCACCAGAAATCCAAGAATGTGATCTACGGCAAGGAAACATATGTGGGTGAGGTGTACGAGCCTCTGGTCGATGATCAATGGCCACACAACCCCCATTTTGTCGAAAATAGCCATGAACGACCATTTTCAATAATACCGAAGACTAACACGTACGAATTTTTGACCAAGAAATATTCTCCACCAGAAATCCAAGAGTGTGCTCTACGGCAAGGAAACATATGTGGGGTGAGGTGTACAAGCCTCTGGTCGATGATAAATGGCCACACAACCCCCATTTTTGATGAAAATAGCATTGAACGACCATTTTCAATAATATCTAAAGCTAACACCTACGGATTTTTGACCAACAAATGGTCTCCACCAGAAATCCAAGAATGTGGTCTATGGCAAGGAAACATATGTGGGGTGAGGTGTATGAGCCTTTGGTCGATGATCAATGGCCACACAACCCCCATTTTTGTCGAAAATAGCCATGAACGACCATTTTCAATAATACCGAAGGCTAACACCTACGGATTTTTGACCAAGAAATGGTCACCACCAGAAATCCAAGAATGTGGTCTATGGCAAGGAAACACATGTGGGGTGAGGTGTATGAGCCTCTGGTCGATAATCAATGGCCACACAACCCCCATTTTTGTCGAAAATGGCCATGAACGACCATTTTCAATAATACCGAAGGCTAACACCTACGGATTTTTGACCAAGAAATGGTCTCCACCAGAAATCCAAGAATGTGATATATGGCAAGGAAACTTATGTGGGGTGAGGTGTACGATCCTCTGGTCGATGATCAATGGCGACACAACCCCCATCTTTGTCGAAAATAGCCATGCATGACCATTTTCAATGACACTGAAGGCTAACACCTACGAATTTTTGACCAACAAATGGTCTCCACGAGAAATCCAAGATTCTGATCTATGGCAAGAAAACATATGTGGGGTGAAGTGTACGAGCCTCTGGTCGATGATCAATGGCCACACAACCCCCATTTTTGTCGAAAATAGCCATGAACGACCATTTTCAATGACACTGAAGGCTAACACCTATGGATTTTTGACCAAGAAATGGTCTCCACCATAAATCCAAGAATGTGATCTATGGCAAGGAAACATATGTGTAGTGAGGTGTATGAGCCTCTGGTCGAAGATCAATGGCCACACAACCCCCATTTGTGTCGAAAATAGCCATGAATGACCATTTTCAATAATACCTAAGGCTAACACGTACGGATTTTTGACCAAGAAATGGTCTCCACCATAAATCCAAGAATGTGATCTATGGCAAGGAAACATATGTGGGGTGAATTGTACGAGCCTCCGGTCGATGATAAATGGCCACACAACCCCCATTTTAGTCAAAAATAGCCATGAACGACCATTTTCAATAATACCGTAGGCCAACACCAACATATTTTTGACCAAGAAATGGTCTCCTCTAGAAATCCAAGAATGTGATCTATGTCAAGAAAACATATGTGGGGTGAAGTGTACGAGCCTCTGGTCGATGATCAATGGCCACACAACCCCCATTTTTGTCGAAAATAGCCATGAACGACCATTTTCAATGACACTGAAGGCTAACACCTATGGATTTTTGACCAAGAAATGGTCTCCACCATAAATCCAAGAATGTGATCTAAGGCAAGGAAACATAAGTGTAGTGAGGTGTATGAGCCTCTGGTTGAAGATCAATGGCCACACAACCCCCATTTTTGTCGAAAATAGCCATGAATGACCATTTTCAATAATACCGAAGGCTAACACGTACGGATTTTTGACCAAGAAATGGTCTCCACCAGAAATCCAAGAATGTGATCTATGGCAAGGAAACATATGTGGGGTGAATTGTACGAGCCTCTGGTCGATGATAAATGGCCACACAACCCCCATTTTAGTCGAAAATAGCCATGAACGACCATTTTCAATAATACCGAAGGCTAACACCAACAGATTTTTGACCAAGAAATGGTCTCCTCCAGAAATCCAAGAATGTGATCTATGGCAAGAAAACATATGTGGGGTGAAGTGTACGAGCCTCTTGTCGATGATCAATGGCCACACAACCCCCATTTTTGTCGAAAATAGCCATGAACAACCATTTTCAATGACACCAAAGGCTAACACCTATGGCAAGGAAACATATGTGGGGTGAGGTTTATGAGCCTCTGGTTGATGATCATTGGCCACACAACCCCCATTTTTGTTGAAAATAGCCATGAATGACCATTTTCAATAATACCGAAGGCTAACACGTTCGGATTTTTGACCAAGAAATGCTCTCCACCAGAAATCCAAGAATGTGATCTATGGCAAGGAAACATATGTGGGGTGAGGTGTATGAGCCTCTGGTCGATGATAAATGGCCACACAACCCCCATTTTAGTCGAAAATAGCCATGAACGACTATTTTCAATAATACCGAAGGCTAACACCAACGAATTTTTGACCAAGAAATGGTCTCCACCAGAAATCCTAGAATGTGATCTCTGGCAAGAAAACATATGTGGGGTGAAGTGTACGAGCCTCTAGTCGATGATCAATGGCCACACAAAGCCCATTTTTGTCGAAAATAGCCATGAACGACCATTTTCAATAGTACCGAAGGCTAAAACATTCAGATTTTTGACCAAGAAATGGTCTCCACCAGAAATCAAAGAATGTGATCTATGGCAAGGAAACATATGTGGGTGAGGTTTACGAGCCTCTGGTCGATGATCAATGGCCACACAACCCCCATTTTTGTCGAAAATAGCCATGAATGACCATTTTCAATAATAATGAAGGCTAACACGTACAGATTTTTGACCAATAAATGGTCTCCACCGGAAATCCAAGAATGTGATCTATGGCAAGGAAACATATGTGGGGTGAGGTGTACGAGCCTTTGGTCGATGATCATTGGCCACACAACCCCCATTTTTGTCGAAAATAGCCATGAATGACCATATTCAATAATACCGAAGGCTAACACGTACGGATTTTTGAGCAAGAAATGGTCTCCACCAGAAATCCAAGAAAGTGATCTATGGCAAGGAAACATATGTGGGGTGAATTGCACGAGCCTCTGGTCGATGATAAATGGCCACACAACCCCCATTTTAGTCGAAAATAGCCATGAACGACCATTTTCAATAATACCAAAGGCTAACTCCAACAGATTTTTGACCAAGGAATGGTCTCCTCCAGAAATCCAAGAATGTGATCTATGGAAATAAAACATATGTGGGGTGAAGTGTATGTGTCTCTGGTCGATGATCAATGGCCACACAACCCCCATTTTTGTCGAAAATAGCCATGAACGACCATTTTCAATGACACTGAAGGCTAACACCTATGGATTTTTGACCAAGAAATGGTCTCCACCATAAATCCAAGAATGTGATCTATGGCAAGGAAACATAAGTGTAGTGAGGTGTATGAGCCTCTGGTTGAAGATCAATGGCCACACAACCCCCATTTTTGTCGTAAATAGCCATGAACGACCATTTTCAATGACACTAAAGGCTAACACCTATGGATTTCTGACCAAGAAATGGTCTCCACCATAAATCCAAGAATGTGATCTATGGCAAGGAAACATATGTGTAGTGAGGTGTATGAGCCTCTGGTCGAAGATCAAAGGCCACACAACCCCCATTTTTGTCGAAAATAGCCATAAATGACCATTTTCAAAAATACCAAAGGCTAACACATTCGGATTTTTGCCCAAGAAATGGTCTCCACCAGAAATCCAAGAATGTGATCTATGGCAAGGAAACATATGTGGGGTGAGGTGTACGAGCCTATGGTCGATGATCAATGGCCACACAACCCCCATTTTGCAGAAAATAGCCATGAACGACCATTTTCAATAATACCGAAGGCTAACACGTACGAGTTTTTGACCAAGAAATGGTCTCCACCAGAAATCCAAGAATGTGATCTATGGCAAGGAAACATATGTGGGGTGAGGTGTACGAGCCTCTGGTCGATGATCAATGGCCACACAACCCCCATTTTGTCGAAAATAGCAATGAACGACCATTTTCAATAATACCGAAGGCTAACACGTACGAGTTTTTGAACAAGAATTGGTATCCACCAGAAATCCAAGAATGTGATCTATGGCAAGGAAACATATGTGGGGTGAGGTTTATGAGCCTCTAGTCAATGATAAATGGCCACACAACTCCCATTTTTTATGAAAATAGCCATGAGCGACCATTTTCAATAATACTAGAGGCTAACACCTACGGATTTTTGACCAAGAAATGGTCTCCACCAGAAATCCAAGAATGTGATCTATGGCAAGGAAACATATGTGGGGTGAGGTGTATGAGCCTCTGGTCGATGATCAATGGCCACACAACCCCCATTTTTGTCGAAAATAGCCATGAATGACCATTTTCAGTAATACCGAAGGCTAACACCTACGGATTTTTGACCAAGGAATGGTCTCCACTAGAAATCCAAGAATGTGACCTACGACAAGGAAACATATGTGGGGTGAGGTGTATGAGCCTCTGGTCGACGATCAATGGCCACACAACCCTAATTTTTCTCAAAAATAGCCATGAACGACCATTTTCAATGACACTGAAGGCTAACACCTACGAATTTTTGACCAAGAAATGGTCACCACCATAAATCCAAGAATGTGATCTATGGCAAGAAAACATATGTGTAGTGAGGTGTATGAGCCTCTTGTCGAAGATCAATGGCCACACAACCCCCATTTTTGTCGAAAATAGCCATGAATGACCATTTTCAAAAATACCAAAGGCTAACACATTCGTATTTTTGCCCAAGAAATGGTCTCCACCAGAAATCCAAGAATGTGATCTATGGCAAGGAAACATATGTAGGGTGAGGTGTATGAGCCTCTGGTCGATGATCAATGGCCACACAACCCCCATTTTGCCGAAAATAGCCATGAACGACCATTTTCAATAATACCGAAGGCTAACACGTACGAGTTTTTGACCAAGAAATGGTCTCCACCAGAAATCAAAGAATGTGATCTATGGCAAGGAAACATATGTGGGGTGAGGTTTATGAACCTCTAGTCGATGATAAATGGCCACACAACCCCCATTTTTTATGAAAATAGCCATGAGCGACCATTTTCAATAATACTAGAGGCTAACACCTACGGATTTTTGACCAAGAAATGGTCTCCACCAGAAATCCAAGAATGTGATCTATGGCAAGGAAACATATGTGGGGTGAGGTGTATGAGCCTCTGGTCGACGATCAATGGCCACACAACCCTAATTTTTGTCGAAAATAGCCATGAACGTCCATTTTCAATGAAACTGAAGGCTAACACCTACGGATTTTTGACCAAGAAATGGTCTCCACCATAAATCCAAGAATGTGATCTATGGCAAGGAAACATATGTGTAGTGAGGTGTATGAGCCTCTGGTCCAATATCAATGGCCACACAACCCCCATTTTTGTCGAAAATAGCCATGAACGACCATTTTCAATAGATCCGAAGGCTAACACATTCGGATTTTTGACCAAGAAATGGTCTCCACCAGAAATCAAAGAATGTGATCTATGGCAAGGAAACATATGTGGGGTGAGGTGTACGAGCCTTTGGTCGATGATCAATGGCCACACAACCCCCATTTTTGTTGAAAATAGCCATGAATGACCATTTTCAATAATACCGAAGGCTAACACGTACGGATTTTTGACCAAGAAATCGTCTCAACCAGATATCCAAGAATGTGATCAATGGCAAGGAAACATATGTGGGTTGAGGTGTATGAGCCTCTGGTCGATGATAAATGGCCACACAACCCCCATTTCAGTCGAAAATTGCCATGAACGACCATTTTCAATAATACAGAAGGCTAACACCAACAGATTTTTGACCAAGAAATGGTCTCCAACAGAAATCCAAGAATGTGATCTATGGCAAGAAAACATATGTGGGGTGAAGTGTACGAGCCTCTGGTCGATGATCAATGGCCACACAACCCCCATTTTTGTCGAAAATAGCCATGAACGATAATTTTCAATGACACTGAAGGCTAACACCTATGGATTTTTGACCAAGAAATGGTCTCCACCATAAATCCAAGAATTTGATCTATGGCAAGGAAACATATGTGTAGTGAGGTGTATGAGCCTCTGGTCGAAGATCAATGGCCACACAACCCCCATTTTTGTCAAAAATAGCCACGAATGACCATTTTCAAAAATACCGAAGGCTAACACATTCGGATTTTTGCCCAAGAAATGGTGTCCACCAGAAATCCAAGAATGTGATCTATGGCAAGGAAACTTATGTGGGGTGAGGTGTACGAGCCTCTGGTCGATGATCAATGGCCACACAACCCCCATTTTGTCGAAAATAGCCATGAATGACCATTTTCAATAATACCGAAGGCTAACACGTACGAATTTTTGACCAAGAAATGGTCTCCACCAGAAATCCAAGAATGTGATCTATGGCAAGGAAACATATTTGGGGTGAGGTTTATGAGCCACTGGTTGATGATAAATGGCCACACAACCCCCATTTTTCATGAAAATAGCCATGAACGACCATTTTCAATAATACCAGAGGCTAACACCTACGGATTTTTTACCAAGAAATGGTCTCCACCAGAAATCCAAGAATGTGATCTATGGCAAGGAAACGTATGTGAGGTGAGGTGTATGAGCCTCTGGTCGATGATAAATGGCCACACAACCCCCATTTTTGTCGAAAATAGCCATGAACGACCATTTTCAATAATACCGAAGGCTAACACCAACGGATTTTTGACCAAGAAATGGTCCCCAGCAGAAATCCAGGAATGTGATCTATGGCAAGAAAACATATGTGGGGTGAAGTGTACGAGCCTCTGGTCGATGATCAATGGCCACACAAACCCCATTTTTGTCGAAAATAGCCATGAACGACCATTTTCAATGACACTAAACGCTAACACCTACGGATTTTTGACCAAGAAATGGTCTCCACCATAAATCCAAGAATGAGATCTATGGAAAGGAAACATGTGTAGTGAGGTGTATGAGCCTTTGGTCGAATATCAATGGCCACACAACCCCTATTTTTGTCGAAAATAGCCATGAACGACCATTTTCAATAGTACCGAAGGCTAAAACATTCAGATTTTTGACCAAGAAATGGTCTCCACCAGAAATCAAAGAATGTGATCTATGGCAAGGAAACATATGTGGGGTGAGGTTTACGAGCCTCTGGTCGATGATTAATGGCCACACAACCCCCATTTTTGTCGAAAATAGCCATGAATCACCATTTTCAATAATACTGAAGGCTAACACGTATTGATTTTTGACCAATAAATGGTCTCCACCAGAAATCCAAGAATGTGATCTATGGCAAGGAAACATATGTGGGGTGAGGTGTACGAGCCTCTGGTCGATGATAAATGGCCACACAACCCCCATTTGAGTCGAAAATAGCCATGAACGACCATTTTCAATAATACCAAAGGCTAACACCAACAGATTTTTGACTAAGAAATGGTCTCCACCAGAAATACAAGAATGTGATCTATGGCAAGAAAACCTATGTGGGGTGAAGTGTACGAGCCTCTGGTCGATGATCAATGGCCACACAACCCCCATTTTTGTCGGAAATAGCCATGAACGACCATTTTCAATGACACTGAAGGCTAACACCTACGGATTTTTGACCAAGAACTGGTCTCCACCATAAATCCAAGAATGTGATCTATGGCAAGGAAACATATGTGTAGTGAGGTGTATGAGCCTCTGGTCAAAGATCAATGGCCACACAACCCCCATTTTTGTCGAAAATAGCCATGAATGACAATTTTTAATAATACCGAAGGCTAACACATTCGGATTTTTGCCCAAGAAATGGTCTCCACTAGAAATCCAAGAATGTGATCTATGGCAAGGAAACATATGTGGGGTGAGGTGTACGAGCCTCAGGTCAATGATCAATGGCCACACAACCCCCATTTTGTCGAAAATAGCCATGAACGATCATTTTCAATAATACTGAAGGCTAACACGTACGAATTTTTGAAAATGGTCGTTGATCGCTATTTTCGATAAAAATGGGGGTTGTGTGGCCATTGATCATCGGCAAGAGGCCCATACACCTCACCCCATGTATGTTTCCTTGCCATAGATCACATTCTTGGATTTCTGGTGGAGACAATTTCTTGATAAAAAATCCGTAGGTGTTAGCCTTCGGTATTATTGAAAATGGTCGTTCATGGCTAGTTTCGTAAAAAACGGGGGTTGTGTGGCCATTTATCATCGACCAGAGGCTCATACACCTCACCTCACATATGTTTCCTTTCCATAGATCACATTCTTGGATTTATGGTGGAGACCATTTCTTGGGCAAAAATCTGTAGGTGTTAGCCTTCCGTGTCATTGAAAATGGTCGTTCATGGCAATTTTCGACAAAATGGGGGTTGTGTGGCCATTGATCATCGACCAGAGGCTCGTACACTTTACCCCACATATGTTTTCTTGCCATAGATCACATTCTTGGATTTCTGGTGGAGACCATTTCTTGGTCAAGAATTCGTTGGTGTTAGCCTTCGGTATTATTGAAAATGGTCGTTCATGGCTATGTTCGTCTAAAATGGGGGTTGTGTGGCCATTTATCATTGACCAGAGGCTCGTACACCTCACCCCACATATGTTTCCTTGCCATAGATCACATTTTTGGATTTTTGGTGGAGACCATTTCTTGGTCAAAAATCCGTACGTGTTAGCCTTCGGTATTATTGAAAATGGCCATTCATGGCTATTTTCGACAAAAATGGGGGTTGTGTGGCCAATGATCATCGACCAGAGGCTCATAAACCTCACCCCACATTTGTTTCCTTGCCATAGATCACATTCTTTGATTACTGGTGGAGACCATTTCTTGGTCAAAAATCCGAATGTGTTAGCTTCGGTACTATTGAAAATGGTCGTTCATGGCTATTTTCGACAGAATAAGGGTTGTGTGGCCATTGATATTCGACCAGAGGCTCATACACCTCACTACACATATGTTTCCTTGCCATAGATCACATTCTTGGATTTATGGTGGAGACCATTTCTTGGTCAAAAATCCGTGAGTGTTAGCCTTCAGTGTCATTGAAAATGGTCGTTCATGGCTATTTTTGACAAAAATGGGGGTTGTGTGGCCATTGATCATCGACCAGAGGCTCGTACACCTCACCCCACATATGTGTTAGCCTTCGGTATTATTGAAAATGGTCATTCATGGCGATTTTCGACAAAAATGGGTGTTGTGTGGCCATTGATCTTCGACCAGAGGCTCATACACGTCACTACACATATGTTTCCTTGCCATAGATCACATTCTTGGATTTATGGTGGATACCATTTCTTCGAAAAAATTCTGTAGGTGTTAGCCTTCAGTGTCATTGAAAATGGTCGTTCATGGCTATTTTCGACAAAAATGGGGGTTGTGTGGCCATTGATCATCGACCAGAGGCTCGTACACCTCACCCCACATATGTTTCCTTGCCATATATCACATTCTCGGATTTCTGGTGGAGACCATTTCTTGGTCAAAAATCCATACGTGTTAGCCTTCTGTATTATTGAAAATGGTCATTGATCGCTATTTTCGACAAAAAATGGGCGTTGTGTGGCCATTGATCAACGACCAGAGGCCCATACACCTCACCCCACATATGTTTCCTTGCCATAGATCACATTCTTGGTCAAAAATCCGTAGGTGTTACCCTTCAGTGTCATTGAAAATGGTCGTTCATGGCTATTTTCGACAAAAATAGGGGTTATGTGGCCATTGATCATCGACCAAAGGCTCGTACACCTCACCCACATATGTTTCCTTGCCATAGATCACATTTTGGATTTCTGGTGGAGACCATTTCTTGGTCAAAAATCCGTAGGTGTTAGCCTTCGGTATTATTGAAAATGGTCGTTCATGGCTATTTTCATCAAAAATGGGGGTTGTGTGGCCATTTATCATCGACCAGAGGCTCGTACACCTCACCCCACATATGTTTCCTTGCTATAGATCACATTCTTGGATTTCTGGTGGAGACCATTTCTTGGGCAAAAATTCGTACGTGTTAGCCTTCAGTATTATTGAAAATGATCGTTCATGGCTATTTTCGACAAAATGGGGGTTGTGTGGCCATTGATCATCGACCAGAGGCTCGTACACCTCACCCCACATATGTTTCCTTGCCATAGATCACATTCTTGGATTTCTAGTGGAGACCATTTCTTGGGCAAAAATCCGAATGTGTTAGCCTTCGGTATTATTGAAAATTGTCATTCATGGCTATTTTCGACAAAAATGGGGGTTGTGTGGCCATTGATCTTTGACCAGAGGCTCATACACCTCACTACACATATGTTTCCTTGCCATAGATCACATTCTTGGATTTATGGTGGAGACCAGTTCTTGGTCAAAAATTCGTAGGTGTTAGCCTTCAGTGTCATTGAAAATGGTCGTTCATGGCTATTTCCGACAAAAATGGGGGTTGTGTGGCCGTTGATCATCGACCAGAGGCTCGTACACTTCACCCCACATAGGTTTTCTTGCCATAGATCACATTCTTGGATTTCTGGTGGAGTCCATTTCTTACTCAAAAATCCGTTGGTGTTAGCCTTCGGTATTATTGAAAATGGTCGTTCATGGCTATTTTCGACTAAAATGGGGGTTGTGTGGCCATTTATCATCGACCAGAGGCTCGTACACCTCACCCCACATATGTTTCCTTGCCATAGATCACATTCTTGGATTTCTGGTGGAGACCATTTATTTGTCAAAAATCTATACGTGTTAGCCTTCAGTATTATTGAAAATGGTCATTCATGGCTATTTTCGACAAAAATAGGGGTTGTGTGGCCATTGATCATCGACCAGAGGCTCGTAAACCTCACCCCACATATGTTTCCTTGCCATAGATCACATTCTTTGATTTCTGGTGGAGACCATTTCTTGGTCAAAAATCTGAATGTTTTAGCCTTATGTACTATTGAAAATGGTCGTTCATGGCTATTTTCGACAAAAATGGGGGTTGTGTGGCCATTGATATTCGACCAAAGGCTCATACACCTCACTACACATGTTTCCTTTCCATAGATCACATTCTTGGATTTATGGTGGAGACCATTTCTTGGTCAAAAATCCGTAGGTGTTAGCGTTCAGTGTCATTGAAAATGGTCGTTCATGGCTATTTTTGACAAAAATGGGGTTTGTGTGGTCATTGATCATCAACCAGAGGCTCGTACACTTCACCCACATATGTTTTCTTGCCATTGATCACATTCTTGGATTTCTGGTGGGGACCATTTCTTGGTCAAAAATCCGTTGGTGTTAGCCTTCGGTATTATTGAAAATGGTCGTTCATGGCTATTTTCAACAAAAATGGGGGTTGTGTGGCCATTTATCATCGACCAGAGGCTCATACACCTCACCCCACATATGTTTCCTTGCCATAGATCACATTCTTGGATTTCTGGTGGAGACCATTCCTTGGTAAAAAATCCGTAGGTGTTAGCCTCTGGTATTATTGAAAATGGCCGTTCATGGCTATTTTCATCAAAAATGGGGGTTGTGTAGCCATTTATCATCGACCAGAGGCTCGTACACCTCACCTCACATATGTTTCCTTGCCATAGATCACATTCTTGGATTTCTGGTGGAGAGCATTTCTTGGTCAAAAATTCGTACGTGTTAGCCTTCGGTATTATTGAAAATGGTCGTTCATGGCTATTTTCGACAAAATGGGGGTTGTGTGGCCATTGATCATCGAGCAGAGGCTCGTACACCTCACCCCACATATGTTTCCTTGCCATAGATCAAATTCTTGGATTTCTAGTGGAGACCATTTCTTGGGCAAAAATCCGAATGTGTTAGCCTTCGGTATTTTTGAAAATGGTCATTCATGGCTATTTTCGACAAAAATGGTGGTTGTGTGGCCATTGAACTTCGACCAGAGGTTCATACACCTCACTACACATATGTTTCCTTGCCATAGATCAAATTCTTGGATTTATGGTGGAGACCATTTCTTGGTCAAAAATCCATAGGTGTTAGCCTTCAGTGTCATTGCAAATTATCGTTCATGGCTATTTTCGACAAAAATGGGGGTTGTGTGGCCATTGATCATCGACCAGAGGCTCGTACACATCACCCCACATATGTTTTCTTGCCATAGATCACATTCTTGGATTTCTGGTGGAGACCATTTCTTGGTCAAAAATCTGTTGGTGTTAGCCTTCTGTATTATTGAAAATGGTCGATCATGGCTATTTTCGACTGAAATGGGGGTTGTGTGGCCATTTATCATCGACCAGAGGCTCATACACCTCAACCCACATATGTTTCCTTGCCATAGATCACATTCTTGGATATCTGGTGGAGACCATTTCTTGGTCAAAAATCCGTACGTGTTAGCCTTCGGTATTATTGAAAATGGTCATTCATGGCTATTTTCGACAAAAATGGGGGTTGTGTGGCCATTGATCATCGACCAAAGGCTCGTACACCTCACCCCACATATGTTTCCTTGCCATAGATCACATTCTTTGATTTCTGGTGGAGACCATTTCTTGGTCAAAAATCCAAATGTGTTAGCCTTTGGAACTATTGAAAATGGTCGTTCATGGCTATTTTCGACAAAAATGGGGGTTGTGTGGCCATTGATATTGGACCACAGGCTCATACACCTCACTACACATATGTTTCCTTGCCATAGATCACATTCTTGGATTTATGGTGGAGACCATTTCTTGGTCAAAAATCCGTAGGTGTTAGCCTTCAGTGTCATTGAAAATGGTCGTTCATGGCTATTTTCGACAAAAATTAGGCTTGTGTGGCCATTGATCATCGACCAGAGGCTCATACACCTCACCCCACATATGTTTCCTTGCCGTAGATCACTTTCTTGGATTTCTGGTGGAGACCATTTCTTGGTCAAAAATTCGTAGGTGTTAGCCTTCGGTTGTTGGTGACTTGTTCTCAAGTGCTATGAATTAAGAACAAGGCAACACAGAAAATGTTAAACGTTAAAGCCCTTCGTCCTTCGAAACATTATTTCCCTTAGGATATAACGTGTTCCGGACGAAGGTCACAAATAACATATCACTATGACGAAGAATTTACATGCATCATAGAAAGTAATATAAACATTTATGTTTTATCACAATATCATGTCTATTTTATTATTGTATAAAAATAGAACTGACTTCAAATTACAAGTGTACCTTCGGATTGCAGGAAGGCGAAAGTACAAGAATGACGGAAAGCAAAGGTCCAATCAGCCTGAACAGTACGGGTGTACTGTTCATCTATTTATAGACACAGGACACAGCCTGTGAAGAATTACAATTATGTCCCTCATAAAAGTTTACAACATTGACTCAGACCTTTATGGATTAAAAGGTCATTCTATCTCTAAGTCGGTTTGTAATGCCGAAGCTTCATGAAGAGGAACCTTCGGTCATCTCCTGGGGACAACCTCAGCCGAAGCTGCTTCTTCTTATAAGACCTTCAGCGCAACGAAGCTCTTACAAGACCTTCGGCGCAACGAAGCATGACCCCAACAGTAGCCCCTTTCGCGGCGCTAGATCGTTTTTCGTAACGAGCTTGATCCGTGAAGAAAGCCTCTTAAGCTTCGGGAAGCCGAAGGTCCAAAAAACACCTTCCCTGAGCTCGTTGCCGAGAAACGATTCAGTTTCCGAGCGCGCGTCAGGCCCACCTTGTAGAGTTACTGTTTGGTCTCTGCGGCCCACCGCGTAGCGAGTGCGAGTGACTGCGCGCCTGGTGTAAAAATCCTGGCGCTTCGCCTTCTTACCTGCAACACTATATAAACAGACGGGTAGGTGTGAAGTTACCACAGCATTCATTGCTATTTGCACTGTTTTGCTGCCAAAATTTTTAACTATAGCCGAAGCTTGACTCTCAGAATCGAACGAAGGTCCAACTCGAAGTCTGCTTCGTCAGAAAGAAAGGCTTCGGGAGAAAAAAGTATTCAATTTCCCCAAACAGAATTAAATGGCCAGAGTGCGATCTACCGCCAGGGTTGAGCGTGAAGGAGACGAAGCTGAAGGTTCGGAAACCGTACCCATCTCCGAAGCCATGCAACAATCTGGGCTAGTGACTTCGGAGAAGATTCCTAGTGAAGATGTAGAACAAGCAATCACTGAAGCAGAGGAGGAAGACATTGAGGAAACTGACCCCGAAGATGATTATCGCATTGCCATGCCAAGCAAACCCAGCCACTTGGACTTCGGGAAATCTACTGTTTCGAAGGCTGACCTATCCAAGATGGTAAAGTCGGGCTTTTTTACTGAAAGCCAGAAGAAGCTATTGCGCTTCGGGGGAGAAGAGACTACCCCGAAGCCGGAGAAGGATGAGATTGTTATCTTCAAAAGCTTTCTAAAGGCTGGATTAAGATTTCCTCTACATGGGATTATTGCGGAGGTACTGAAGAGATTCGGTATCTATTTTCACCAGCTGACCCCTAACGCCATCGTTAGGCTTAGTGTTTACATCTGGGCCCTCCGAAGCCAGGCGGTGGAACCGTTTGCCGACAGTTTTTGCCGAGTTCATGAGCTACATTACTAGACGAAGGCCAGAAAGGATGGGTTACATGATAACTTTGGTTGCTACAATTTTGCCTATCGAAAAACCACAAAGTTTCCTGTTATTAGCTACCGAAGCAAATGGCCGGCAGGCTGGAAGTCAGAGTGGTTTTATGTCAAAGTTGATGACGACAAGGAGAAGCTTGTGCAAAGTCCACTGGAACTAATCTTCGGAGAAACCCGGCCTCGCTGCAACATGACACCTGAAGGTCCAACACAGCAAGCAATAGATGAATTCAGAATTATTGCAGAGCATATTGGTACAAGGGACCTGGTTCAGGAATTTTTGGCTTTTAAAGTTTTCCCGAGTTTGAAAGAATGGGAAATGCCGAAACTAAAGGAAAAGAAGAAAGAAGGTGAACTTGTACGTTTACCTTACCATTTCAAGTTTAAAAAGTACTTCAAAACGCCTTGCCAAGAGTGGTTAGATACAATTGAAGTGATGTGCAATGAAATACTTGGCAATTATTCTAAAAAAGAAGATCAATTGATGACTGCGGCCTTCGGCACCCGTCCGAAGCGAAGGCTCAATCGAGTGCTTGACGCCGTGGGTTTCGAGTACCCTGACTATGAACGGCTGAGTAAGGGTGCTGAGGGCCAAAAAAGAAAAAGGGTGGCCGAAACCCTGAACAAAGATGAGGAAGAACCACCAAAAAAGAAGAATATTCCAAAAAAGAGAAGAAAATCATCTCCGAAGCGAAAATTATCCGATGAAGATAGGACTCCTGCATCACCCTCTACCACCGACGTGGAGGAAATCTTAAAGGTAATGACTGAACCCTTGCCCACGAAGCTAAGTCCATTAGGGCCTCAACTGACGAAGCTTTTTCGAAAGGTGGAGGAGCCGGAAAAAACGAAGATAACCAAAGCAAAGAGGCAAAGAATTATTGCAGTGACCGAAGTTATTGACAAGACGCCACCGAGGGCGTCAATTCGGAAAACACCAGCTGTTGAGGGCACAACAAATGTCGAAGTCGCACCTTCGGAGGTCGCGGCTACCGAAGCCACTTCAGCCGAAGATGTGAACTTAGAAACTACCATCGAAGACATCGACAAGATTTTGTTAGACATGGCTGCAGAAGAAGCTGCCACTGCTGCTGAAGAAACCATGGCCACAGTGCCTGGGAAGGGAAAAGAAATAGCCGAAGACACTTCGGAAGACGAAGCCTACATATTTCAAAATTTAGTTGGGCAAAAACTGTCGAAGGCCGAAATAGAAGAGCTTAAAGACTATGCCAATTCTTGCGGATATAAGCCAGGAGCTCTTCTTTTCGGAGGTGTTGACGATGAAAAATTAGGCTGCATCCGAGATCAAACTGGAGCTAAGGTCATCGGTACTCTATCAAAGAGTATCGGTTTTCCGAAGCTAGAAACAGATATCAGCCGCTACCGACGACAACATATCGTCGGCAGCTTATTTTATTCCAATTTCAAGGTAAACAACTTTTCTCTGACTTCTATTGTTTTTTTAGTAATGGAAATATTCCTGACGAAGGTTGTTTATTTGCAGAGCATGCTACTAAGCAAAGCTTTGAGGATGCAGCAAGATCTAGAGGATAAGAAACACGAAGCTATAATCGAAAATCTAGAGAGCAAGATAAAAGAGCAATCAGCTATTATTGAAAAGAAAGACTTTGAACTCCAAACAACTGAAGGCTTGCTGGCAGAGACTGAAGCTAAAGTATCAGAATTGAATTTGAAGCTTATCTGCCAATCAAAACAATTTGAACAAGAGAAGCTAGAGCTTAATTCAAAACTTGAGGCCGAAGTCCAAATCAACTCAGATTTGAAGAAATCATTAACAAGCCTTCAGGACAAATGTTTGAAATTTAGTAACAGCTGTATTCAACAATTAAAGAAGATCTTTTACTCAGTTGGAGCCAGCAATGGAAGGTTCACCCCTGCTGCTGAAAATTTGCCAAGAGCCTTCGAACATATTGAAGCTGAAATTGAAGAGCTTGACGAAGTTATAGCCGGGCACGGTGACTTCTGTGCTTGGGTAGCTTCTCGAGGCACCGCTGCAGCGTTCCTGAAAGCCGGCTGTGAGCATGGAAAAATCGTCAACAGGCCGAATTTCACTCTGTCTCCATCAATTCTAGACGATATTCCTGACCTCGCCCGAAGCATTTCAAACAGATTTATAAAAATGATATGGACAAAAGGCGGACGGGAGAAGGCTGGAGACGAAGCTCGAAGTCATCTTGAACCAGTAAGAAATCATACCTTGTACTTACCTTCTCCTTCACACTTGATTTTTACTCACAATACCTTGATTCATGCAGGATGACGAAGCTGAAGGTGATGCTTAAAAAATATGCCGCCGAAGCTGAAGCTCGGTGAAGATCAGTAGGAGCACTTTGTAGAAAAACTTAGTAAACTTGTACAACAACTTTTGTAAATACAGCTGAACCGCTCTTGATGAATTCTGTCCATACCTTGTAATTTATCCTTACCCTTCCATTGAGGTGCTTTGATGTGGACAAAATTAGTATTTTGAGCTGAAGGCGAAAAAAACACCTTCCCTTCTTTTCGTACACATCGAAGCATAAAAGACCGCCTCTTTTTTGTCGAAACAACCACTTATGCCATGCATGAATGTTTATGAATGCAAATGCTATGATGTAATGTGATGTGCAAATGAATGTCCAAAGACATATCCGAAGCCACAACTTCAGCCATCATCTTTTTAGAAACAATCACACATTAGCTCTGCATTCCCTTAGGAACGACTTTGGAGCTTCTTCGCCATTTACTTTCGTCGGTATCAGCGTTGACTTTTCGCTGTAAGCTCTGCATTCCCTTAGGAACGTCTTTGGAGCTTCTTCGCCTTTTACTTTTGGCGGTATCAGCGTTGACTTTTCGCTGTAAGCTCTGCATTCCCTTAGGAACGTCTTTGGAGCTTCTTCGCCTTTTACTTTCGGCGGTCGATGGTGCGTTCTCAGCTTTTACATTTACATTCTTTGGGGGATTTTGCTCTTATAAAACTAAAAAGGAAATTACATGTGATGGCCCCATTAAAAACCTTTCTCCCCCTTTAGAAAGGAAAAGGGTGCCATGAAAAAAGAAAAGAAAAAACATAAAAAGTTACATCAAGTTATACATAATATCGCCGAAGCTCATCCGCATTCCAAGATCTTGGAATTTCGTTGCCGTCCATGTCCTTCAATCTGTAAGAACCAGGTCTTGACGAAGATACTACTAAGAAAGGTCCTTCCCATTTCAACTGTAGCTTGCCCACTGTATCTGGGTTGGCTACTCTCCGAAGCACCAAGTGTCCCGGCTCAATATTTTTTAGCCGGACCTTTCTATCTCGCCATTTGACCGTTTCAGCTTGGTATTTATTGATATTCTCCACAGCTTGAAGCCTGATCCCTTCTAAAGCATCTTTTTCCACAAGACAAGCATCTTCGGGACCTGATTCTGCCGAAGCTACTACTCTTATTGATCCAGCTTTAGCTTCTTCCGGAGTTACTGCTTCGTCACCAAATAATAACTTGAATGGGGTAAAGCCTGTAGACCTTGATGTTGTTGTATTGTGGCTCCACACCACTTTAGTTAACTGATCTGGCCACTTTCCCCTGGGTTGATCGAAGATTAACTTCATTATTCCTGTCATTATAATGCCGTTGGCCCTTTCAACGAGCCCATTTGACTCCGGATGCCTGACTGATGCAAAATGGATCTTCGTACCAATTTGATCACAAAAATTTCTGAAAGCTTCGGAGTCGAATTGCGTTCCATTATCTAAAGTGATGGCCTTCGGTACCCCAAAGCAACAGACAATATTCTGCCAGAAAAACTTTTGGACAGTGGTCGAAGTTATTGTGGCTAATGGCTTCGCCTCAATCCATTTAGAAAAATACTCCACAGCCACTATAACATATTTTAGATTCCCTTGAGCCGGTGGTAATGGACCTAACAAGTCAAGGCCCCACCTTTGCAATGGCCAGATGGGTTGTATCAGCTGTGTCAAAGACGAAGGTTGCTTTTGATCTCTTGCACATTTCTGACAACCTTCGCACTTTTAAACTAACTCCGCTGCATCCGAAGCTGCCTTCGGCCAATAAAACCCTTGGCGGAAAACTTTTCCAAGCAACGGCCTAGATCCGATGTGGGATCCACACAGGCCTGCATGTATTTCTTTCATCAACTCTATACCTTCGGTTCTAGATAAGCACTTGAGCAGCGGAGCGCAAACTCCATGTTTGTATAACTCCCCTTTTATCATGACGTACGGACGAGCTCTTGCCTCGATCCTTTTATTATAAGCTTCGTCATCTGAAAGGAACTTACCCTGAAGGTAAGAGATGATTTCAGTTCTCCAATCTTCGCTGTAAACAGGAGATATGTTGAGGACTGCCCTCTCAAGGAGCTCCACTGAAGGTGCCTTTATTGTTTCAAAGAACACATCCGAAGGTAACGGCAGCCCCTGTGCTGCAGACTTGGCTAACAAATCAGCATGCTCATTTTGTCCTCGAGGGATGTTCTTGACAGAAAATCCTTCGAAGGAGGCTTCGATCCTTCGGACCGTGTCTAGATATTTTTCAAGCTTCGGATCTTTAGCCTTGCAACTTTTGTCAATATGACCCGAAACAACCTGGGAATCAGTTTTAAGAATCGCCCTTCTGATTCCCATTGCCTTTAATTTCCGAAGGCCCAGGAGCAGGGCTTCGTACTCAGTAATATTGTTTGTACAGCTGAAATCAAGTCTTGCTGCATAACAAGTTTTAACCTTGGATGGTGAGACCAACACAGCGGCTGCACCTGCTCCGAAGGTTCCCCAAGAGCCATCACAAAACACTGTCCACACTTCGGCATCTTTATTTGCTTCTTCATCCTGAGCCCCTGGCGTCCAGTCGGCAATGAAATCTGCCAATGCTTGAGACTGGATCGAGGATCTATGCACATAATCAATGTAAAATTCATTGAGCTCTGCAGCCCATTTTCCAATCCGTCCAGTAGCTTCTCTATTTCTCATGATATCCTTCAACGGCTGCGAAGAAGGAACAATAATATTGTATGCCTGAAAATAATGCCGAAGCTTCCTGGATGCCATTAAAACGGCATACAATACCTTCTCCAGCTCTGTATAATTTTTCTTTGATACACTAAGGACTTCAGATACAAAATACACTGGAACCTGCCTCTTGACTTGGCCATCAAGCTTCTCCTGGACAAGTGCCGCACTTACTGCTGAGTGCGAAGCTGCCACATATAACAACAGAGGAGCCCCTGGCGTTGGTGGAGTTAATGTTGCTAGATCTATCAAATATTGCTTCAACTCTTCGAAGGCTTTTTGTTGACTTGGTCCCCATTGAAAGACTTCAGCTGACTTCAGCACCTCGAAGAATGGTAAATTTCTTTCTGCTGATCTGGATATGAATCTGTTGAGAGATGCCAGCCTTCCTGTCAATCTTTGGGCCCCCTTTCTTGTGGTTGGTGGCTCCATTCGAAGTATAGCTTCGATTTTATTTGGATTAGCTTCAATTCCCTTTGTTGAAACCAAGCATCCAAGAAATTTCCCCTTCTTTACTCCGAAGACACATTTTTCTGGATTCAGCTTCAAACCAGCTTGTCTGAAACTGGCGAAGGTCTCCTGCAGATCAGCAATATGATTTTCCTGCTTCGTGCTTTTTACAATGATGTCATCGACATAAGTCAACACATTTCTGCCTATCTGAGACTGGAGGACCTTCGCAGTCATTCTGCTGAAACATCCTCCAGCATTTTTGAGCCCCTCAGGCATCCGAAGATAGCAATATGTGCCACTTGGGGTTATGAAGCTAGTCTTCGGCTCATCTTCCTTCTTCATCCAGATTTGATGATAACCTGAGTAGCAGTCCAGGAGACTCATGAGCTCTGAAGAAGCTGCTGCATCGACTAAAGAGTCTATCCTTGGCAGCGGGAATTCGTCCTTCGGACAAGCCTTGTTGAGATCTGTGAAATCGATACACATTCTCCACTTGCCATTGGCCTTCTTCACCATAACAGTGTTAGCTAGCCACTCTGGATACTTTACTTCTCTGATAACTCCTGCACTGAGGAGTCTTTTTACTTCATTGCGAGCCCCTTCGGCCTTGTCATCCGACATTTTCCGAAGCCTCTGCTTTCGGGGTCTGAAGGATGGGTCAACATTGAGCGAGTGTTCAATAACATCCCGATTTACTCCGCAAAGGTCATTAGCTGACCATGCAAAAACATCTTTATTGTTGAACAAAAACCTTATCAAGGTTTTCTCCTGCTCTTCGGATAATTGAGAGCCCAACAGCACCTTCTGCTCTGCTATGTCCTCACATAAGAGCATGGGCTTCGGCTGATCCGCTGAAGCTGCCTTCTCCCTTCTGAATTTGTACTGTTCACAAGCTTCAGCTCCATCTATGTTATGGATTGCTTTGGAGTCAGTCCAGCTTCCTTCGGCCCTTCTAGCAGCTTCCTGGCTTCCATGAATAGCCATAGGCCCTTGGTCCGAAGGTATCTTCATGCAGAGGTAAGCTGGGTGAAGAATTGCTTCGAAGGTATTGAGTGTACCGCGACCAATGATAGCATTGTAAGGATACTCCATGTCAACAATATCAAACACAATTTGCTCAGTCCTTGTGTTGTTAACAAATCCGAAGGTTACTGGCATGGTAATCTTCCCAAGTGCTACAATCTGCCGCCCTCCGAAGCCACAAAGAGGGTGCATAGCATCATGGATCTTGTCTTCGGGCTCTTGCATTTGTCTGAAGGCCTTAGCAAATATGATATCAGCTGCACTGCCTGTATCAACTAGGACATTGTGGACCAGAAATCCTTTGATCACACAAGAGATAACCATAGCATCGTTGTGTGGGTAATCCTTGAGTTGAAGGTCGTCTTGGGAGAAGGTAATAGGAATGTGAGACCATCTCGATTTGATGAAGGGTCCTTGCACCCCAACATGTTGTACTCTTCTCTGTGCTTCCTTCTTCTGCTTCTTGTTGGCTGGCTCTGAACATGAACCGCCTGTTATCGGGAGCACCAGCTTTGAAGCCGAAGCAGCTTCAGCTTGATCGTTGAACGAAGCCATCAGCTCAGAAAAGTGGAAGTAAGTTCACCGGCGGTGGGCGCCAATGTTGGTGACTTGTTCTCAAGTGCTATGAATTAAGAACAAGGCAACACAGAAAATGTTAAACGTTAAAGCCCTTCGTCCTTCGAAACATTATTTCCCTTAGGATATAACGTGTTCCGGACGAAGGTCACAAATAACATATCACTATGACGAAGAATTTACATGCATCATAGAAAGTAATATAAACATTTATGTTTTATCACAATATCATGTCTATTTTATTATTGTATAAAAATAGAACTGACTTCAAATTACAAGTGTACCTTCGGATTGCAGGAAGGCGAAAGTACAAGAATGACGGAAAGCAAAGGTCCAATCAGCCTGAACAGTACGGGGGTACTGTTCATCTATTTATAGACACAGGACACAGCCTGTGAAGAATTACAATTATGTCCCTCATAAAAGTTTACAACATTGACTCAGACCTTTATGGATTAAAAGGTCATTCTATCTCTAAGTCGGTTTGTAATGCCGAAGCTTCATGAAGAGGAACCTTCGGTCATCTCCTGGGGACAACCTCAGCCGAAGCTGCTTCTTCTTACAAGACCTTCAGCGCAACGAAGCTCTTACAAGACCTTCGGCGCAACGAAGCATGACCCCAACATCGGTATTATTGAAATGGTCGTTCATGGCTATTTTTGACAAAAATGGAGGTTGTGTGGCCATTGATCATCGACCAGAGGCTCATACACCTCACCCCACATATGTTTCCTTGCCATAGATCACATTCTTGGATTTCTAGTGGAGACCATTTCTTCGTCAAAAATCTGTAGGTGTTAGCCTCTAGTATTATTGAAAATGGTCGCTCATGGCTATTTTCATAAAAAATGGGGGTTGTGTGTCCATTTATCATCGACTAGAGGCTCATGAACCTCACCCCACATATGTTTCCTTGTCATAGATCACATTCTTGGATTTCTGGTGGAGGCCATTTCTTGGTCAAAAACTCGTACGTGTTAGCCTTCGGTATAATTGAAAATGGTCGTTCATGGCTATTTTCGGCAAAATGGGGGTTGTGTGGCCATTGATCATCGACCAGAGGCTCGTACACCTCACCCCACATATGTTTCCTTGCCATAGATCACATTCTTGGATTTCTGGTGGAGACCATTTCTTGGGCAAAAATCAGAATGTGTTAGCCTTTGGTATTTTTGAAAATGGTCATTCATGGCTATTTTCGACAAAAATGGGGGTTGTGTGGCCATTGATCTTCGACCCGAGGCTCATACACCTCACTACACATATGTTTCCTTGCCATAGATCACATTCTTGGATTTATGGTGGAGACCATTTCTTGGTCAAAAATCCGTAGGTGTTAGCCTTCAGTGTCATTGAAAATGGTCGTTCATGGCTATTTTCGACAAAAATTAGGGTTGTGTGGCCATTGATCGTCGACCAGAGGCTCATACACCTCACCCCACATATGTTTCCTTGCCGTAGGTCACATTCTTGGATTTCTGGTGGAGACCATTTCTGTCGGTGTTTTGGGTCCGACCGCACACCTGGGGTTGCCCCTCGAGGTGTTTTTAGAAGTAGGACGGTGTCGCCGACTGTAGCAAAATGGTTCGTGCCAGATGCACGAGGGACAATGGACAATGTTTACAGGTTCGGGCCGCTGAGGGATGCGTAATACCCTACGTCCTGGTGAGTATGCTTTGTGTACGGGGTTACAAGGTAGCTCTCTGAATAGAGAATGCAGAGAGTTGAGGTGGATGGCTGAGTAATGGGATCGATCGTTCTGAAGGGGTGCCCCCTAGGCCTTATATATTCGACCGTGGGGCAATACATGTGGATATGATAACAATGTGTACCTAAAAGGTAGTGAACTGTTTGAGTCTATCTTCCTATGATTCTGCCGACCTATCCTCGCCTGGCTCCGCTGCATGGGGCTCCAGCGCGGGAAAGTCGGATCTTTGTTGTGGTCGCTTGCTCAACGCTGTGGGCCGTCCGGGCTTGCACCAATCCTACCTTATGTCAACCTGCTTTACTGGTTGTCCCTCCCCAAGCCCACGAAGGAATGATCTTACGATTTATTGGGCCCTTGGGCCTCTCGTGAGGTCTTTTACCCTTCCAGTGGACCCGGGGGATATCTGTCCCCCACAAGCCCCCGATCTTTGGGCTGATTTGAGGTAATCAGCCCAAAGATCCCAGGTCCAGCTTGCAGGTAATTTGGAGAAAACGATTTCTTACTGTCTCCTTCTGCTTTGGTCACTTGTAAACTGGAGCTTTATTTCATGCTTGTGCCTTAGAGGTCGGCATTTCATATTGTAGGACCCTGAACTTCATTGGGTGCACCAGAGGTGCACCCAATGGGTGTAGCCCCCGAGCTTCGAGTAGATTTTGGAAAATAATCTACTCGAAGGTCTTCATCAGGAATTATTTTCGTTTTACTCTTGTACTTTGGTTGAGGGCCAGCCTTGTCTTTAATCTTGTCTTATGCCTTAGAAGTCGGCACTATCTTGCTTGAAATGGTGATTCATGGGGTGCACCGAAGGTGCACCCAATGGGTGTAGCCCCGAGCTTTGAGTGGATTTTTGAAAATAATCCTCTCGAAGGTCTTCATTTTGTGTCCTTCTGCTGAGAATAATCCTTTCTTTTTTTCCGAATGCCTTAGAGGTCAGCATTATGTCATCAATATTATGCTTTAGAGGTCAGCATGTATTTTGTCTTTTTCAGCCGAGTTCGTGATCCGCCCATATCTCGATAGGTGGTGCAATTTATTTGCTCTGCGACTGATTGGACATTTGATGGACGTTCCCTGGCTAGTCTTCACGTCGCTTCTGTCGGTCATATTTTGTACTTCACCGGCTATATTTGGCTTTCCTCTGATCCTTACTGATATCTCATTTTTGTCTTGAGGTATTCATTGCATGCCCTGCACGGATGTGACAGTTTTGAAAAATATACTGATAATTCCTGGGCGTCCCCCCCCAATGGGTGTGGGCAAGGGACGGCTTGGTACGCTGAGTGTTTTAGCCGGCTGCTTCTGAGTAGTAATGTGATGTGACGGCGGGTGTAATCATATCATCCGCGTTGTTGACTGGAGTCCCAATGGGTGTTGCGTTGCGTGAAACGGCGTCAGCCGCCTGACGTGTCTTCAGACGGGTTGAAGTGCTTATTGAATGCTTCACGACTGTTCAGTGACCGTGGTTGGAAGTGAGCGGTTGCCTTCTTCTTCTATAAATAATGCCTTTGCCTCTCCGGCTTTTTCACATCTCTTGCTGTTCTTTGCTGCTTGCTTTCTTCTTTCCCTTTCGTTTCCACCATGGGCAAGAACAACAAACGCAAGCGTGAGCCGACTCCGCCATCGGAGGATTTTGGTGACTCGGAGTACTAAGAGGAGGAGTTCTCCTCTGAGTCCGAGGGGTCTCCGGCTCCCATCCCTCTGCGTGAGTCATCTGACGATTCAGACGACTCCCAGGGGCTTGCAGTGGAGGTCTGGACTTACATCTGGGCCATCGAGCGCTCCGGGCTCGCGGGCTCGGATGAGTCGGAGTACTCCTCGGACGAGGATGACTCGTCCGAGGAGGGCGGTGGCGGTGATGGCGACGACGACGACGACGACGAAGGTGGTGGCGGTGACGATGGTGACGGCGGTGGCAGGGACGGCAGCGGCGGCAGCAGGGGTGGCAGCGGCGGCGACGGCAGCAGCAAGGGCAGCAACAAGGCCAGTGGCTAAATGCCACTAGTTTTTAGATATTAGTATAGATTAGCAGTAGTATAATGTAGTAGTATCAGTAGTGTAGAGTAGTATAATGTAGTGTAGTAGTAGTAGTAGCGGTAGGGAAGTATCACCTCATAATGAGTTGATTTGTAAGTATGATATCTTCCCTTTAATGAAGAATGACATTGCCTTCTCTGTGCCGATTGTTCTGCTTCGTAATCAGTTAATTTCTGCCGTGATATCCATTGCTCATGATGCTCTCTAACCGTTATGTTTGTAGCATAACTCAAAGTTCTTGAATCATTCCTCCGCCCACCTTATTCGTGAAGTTGATTCCCATGGAATAGTAAGTAAATAACTCGGGCATCATATCAACGCTTTTAGAGGTAGTTGCCGAGTGACTTGTAGACGACGTCATAGTTTTAGAGATAACTGCCGAGCGATTGAAGACGATGTCAGCATTTTAGAGGTAACCGTGGAGCGACTGAAGACGATGTCGGCGTTTTAGAGTTAACTGCCGAGCGACTGAACACGACATCGGAGTTTTAGAGGTAACTGTCGAGTGTCTTGAAGACAACGTCAGCGTTTTAGAGATAACCGCCGAGTGACTTGAAGACAATGTCGGCGTGTTAGAGGTAACTACCGATCGACTGAACACGACGTCGGAGTTTTAGAGGTAACTGCCGAGCGACTGAGGACGACGTCGGAGTTTTAGAGGTAACGCCGAGTGACTTGAAGACGACGTCAGCGTTTTAGAGGTAACGTCGAGTGACTTGAAGACGACGTCAGCGTTTTAGAGATAACCGCCGAGCGACTGAGGACGACGTCGGAGTTTTAGAGGTAACGCCGAGTGATAGCGGACTGCGTGGGCCACTTTGATGTGATGATGTGGCGCACCGGTGTTTTAGAAGTAACTGCCGGGTGATGACGTGGCACGCCGGTGTTTTGGAAGTAACTGCCGGGTGCTGACTGGGTGCTTTTTGAAATGGTATCTGGCTCGGGAATATCCCATAAGTACTGCGCTTTTAGCCGCCTCTGCTTTCCGTGCCCTAGTTCTTGCTTTCTTGCTTCTGAATCCTCTCTGCAATTCGCCTCCCACTCTGTTCGCCGGTAGAATTGAGATGGCGCCCAAGAGGAAGGCCTCGAGCTCATCCGCCGCAGTGATTCCCCCAATCGACCCCAACAGTCAGTTGCCTTTCGCAGGTAACCACATGTCTGTTGTCTCCGAGCTTGAACTTCTTCACCTTGTGTCCATCGGGGTCCTTCCCCCGAGGGAGCTCTGTTCTTGGCGGATTTGCCATGGGGTTACTGTCCCGACAGAGGATACCCATGAATCCGTGATTTACGTTCCTTTCCTTCTCCGCGGCCTTGGTCTTCCCATTTCTCCCTTTTTCCGTGGCCTCCTTGATTTCTATCATCTTAACCTGACCCATCTGAATCCCAATTCCATTCTGCAAATTTCCATTTACATTCATTTATGCGAAGCTTTTCTTGGCGTGCTGCGACATTTTGGGTTGTGGAAGTACTTGTATCACTGTCGCCCTGGGATGGCCGGGGGGCAACATCAGTTGGTTGGGGGTGCTAGTTTGGAGATGCGCCGTGGGAGGAAGACTGAGTATCTTGAAATCCCTCTCAAAGATAGTATCAAGGGATGGCGCTTGGAGTGGTTCATTGTTGAGAATCATGGGAATTCTCTCCCCCCACGGTCGGGAAGACAGTCGGATGTTCGCACTCCGAGTTAGACTGAGTCCCCCACAGATCAGGAGGTAGCTGAGGCAGGTGCTTTGCTAGCTAAAGTTGGACTGCTAAAGGAGAGGGGTCTGACTGCTGAGGTTGTGGTTGCTGATTTTGTTTTCAAGAATATTCAGCCGTTGAAAGACAGGGCATACCCGGCTTATCTGTATCGAGGCCTAGCTGACTCAACTCGGGTTACCAACAGAAGAATTCCCTCTGTAGACTTGGTGAACCGACTTGAGATGATACTTAGAGGCAAGGTATCAAATGTTGGTGCCCCAGCGGAATACTCAGCCTGGAACTTGCCTCCTCCCAAAGCCTTCACTCTTTTTGTGTCGAATCCACCTGTCACTGATGGCAGTTTGGGCCTTAGAGTGCGACCCTCTGCTGAAGAAGTTAGCGCCTTGGTTGCCTCACTCGGGGAAATTCCTGATGATGAACGGCAGGTCCATTTTGAGGTGCCCCTGAATCCTAGTGATGCAGAAATAAGTGCTATGCTTGATTTGCTGGCTGAGGACTCTTCTGATGCTGCTCCTGCTGGGACATTGGTGGTAGCGCCTCTCCCGGAGGCTGGTACAACCTTGGATATTCAGAAGCCTGCCAGTACTCACCCGAGACGCCCTTGCCGAGCCAATCAACTTGATCCTTCTGCTGATGAGTAGAAAAAGAAGAAGAGACACCTCCGGCAAGTATCCAGTTTGGATCGGGATGTTGGTACTTCGGTTCCTGCTTCTGAAGAAGTGCTAGTGCCTGAATTTACTAACGCTGACCCCAATGGGTGTGCTCCATCTGCTGCTGATCCCAATGGGGGTGCTCCATCTGCTGCTGATCCCAATGGGTGTGCTCCATCTGTTGCTGATCACAATGGGGGTGTTGCCTGTGTTGCTGATGAAGACGATGGGGAGGAAGAAGATGAAGTCCCTTTGACTCGGAAGAACAGTCGGCAGTTCATCGCCAGTGGTGAAAGTAGTGGAGTTCCTTCTCCTGCTTTGTCTGCTCTCATTGGTCTGCAAGAATTGTCCCTGGCGAATTTTGATTAGACTCTTGAGGATATGGTTCCAGAGGATCTGTTATCAGAGCTAGCAGATGATGGTGTGATGGAGGTTTGTGCTGATGTGCTTGATGCTGGGTTGAGGTCATCCCGTGCCTCATCGACCTTAGAGTGCGGTCTCGAGGGTCAGGAGACTGACTTGGATCGTCCTGGTCCCATGGAAGTAACTGAGGGTCCATCAGCCTTAGAGGCGGCTACTGCAGAGAACTTGGTCCTCAAGGACGGTGTTGACACTTGCCCAGCCCCCGAGGATGTTGCCGGGGATGACTCGGCTCGGGTGGGAAGTGCAAGCCACTGCCCAGCCCCCGAGGGTACTGCCGGAGATGATCCGGCTCAAGTGGGCAGCGCAAACTATGACCCAGCCCTCGAGGGTGTCCGAGCGGGGTCTCCCTCTTGTACTTCCATGGACGTTCATGCGGGATCGCCTCCGCACTCCGACTGCATGGTGGTAGCCCAGGCTTTGGACCAGGGAGTCGCTTTAGAGGGCAGCGTCTCCGCTGACCAAGTTTTGGGCTCTGTTGATGGCACTGAGTTGGTTCCTGCTGGTTCGTTGCAAGCTACTTCGGGTGGCGACCTTACGCCCGGTCATCAATTGATCTCTCATGATTTAGGAGTCCCTTCGTTCTTCTCCAATCTCTAGGTACTGTGATATATTTTAGCTTGACTTTTACACCGCCTGTTCTGCTGTTATTACACTTATCTGTTCTCCTTATCAGGCATTAGTGGACGGGATGGCTGGTCAGCTGAGGTTGCAGGGTGCTTCTGTTCCAGAAGGAGCTTTGTCTCTTGCACGTTGGAATCCGGTGTTACTTCAACATCGTGTCTCTGACTTGGAGGCGACCAATGCTGGTTAGTGCTTTTTTGTTTCTCTTTGTCTTCATTATTGAACTGCATTAAATTCTGACCCCTTTTGTTTGATTGTCTCCTGCTAGATATGACTCGGCAGATTTCCACTCTTGAAGAAAAACATTCTCGAGATCAGGCTGAACTGGTCCAGTGGTGCTCTGATTTTGAAGAGAAGTATTCTCAAAGCCAGACTGAACTAGCTCAGGTCTCTGCTGCCCTAGATGACGCCAATGCACTGAGCTCTTCCCTTCGCGCTCAGCTTGATTCTGAAAAGGTGACTTATGAGACTGTGCCTTGCATTGTTGTGTTCCTATTGCTTGCTTGATGTTTGAAGGAGTTGATTCTTGTTTGCAGGAAGAAAAACGTGTCCTTGCTGCTTCTCGCGACAATCTTGACAGACTGTATCGCGACTCTAGCAACTCGTTGACCATCCTGGAGAGGAGTCATCGCTTCACCATGGAGGAGTTAGACAATCATCGCTGTAAGCTGCAAGAATCCACGGATGATGTAATCCGTCTCAGGCAGTTGATATCAGCGAAGGATGCTATTATCAAAGAACTCCGTGCTTCCAAGAAATCCATCGCCCAGGAGCTAGAAACTGCTAAATTGGCTGCCAAGGTTGCTGAAGAAACTTCCATTACTCTGAGAGCCCAGCGTGACAGAGCCATGGATAAGGCTATTCGGGCGGGGCGAATCTTGATGAGGAGACCCGGCGTGGTTGTTCCTGAAGATATAAGGGCTGACGTGAATGCTGCTCCTGATTCCTCAAGTCGCCCTTCCTCGTCGGTTGCTCCTGAGAAAGATATCGCGAAATAGAGAAATATTTATTAGAGGACGCCAGTTTAGCACTTGAATGATATTGTTATTCTCCTATTGTTTCAGAATTCAACAGTACGTAAATTTGCAGTAGTAAAATGCTGTGTGATGGTTTTGAAACTTGTTTACGGGATATAGAAGTCATCCCTGTATGAGTAATCGTAAACGCGTCAGATCGCCTTAAGTCGCTGCTGACTTTAGCCGATCGCTCTATTAGCAGGGCATAGTGGTCACCCCGAGTTAAGTAAGCGCGAGCATGTTGCACCGGCTTAAGTCGTTGCCGACTTAAGCCGATTGCTCCGTTAGTAGGGCATAGTGGTCACCCCGAGTTTAAGTAAGCATGAGCATGTTGCACCGCCTTATGTCACTGCCGACTTAAGCCGATTGCTCCGTTTGCGGGGCATAGTGGTCACCTTGAGTTAAGTAAGCGCGAGCATGTTGCACCGCCTTAAGTCGTTGCCGACATAAGCCGATTGCTCCGTTAGCAGGGCATAGTGGTCACCCCGAGTTAAGTAAGCGCGAGCATGTTGCACCGCCTTAAGTCGTTACCGACTTAAGCCGATTGCTCCGTTAGCAGGGCATAGTGGTCACCCCAAGTTAAGTAAGCGCGAGCATGTTGCACCGCCTTAAGTCGTTGCCAACTTAAGCTGATTGCTCCGTTACCAGGGCATAGTGGTCACCCCGAGTTAAGTAAGAATGCAAGTCAATCATGAACAAACTGAGTATCTTTGAAGCCTTTTTTATTGATGACATATTTCCCATTTTACAGAGTACATCGTCGTCCCGATAGCTTTTGAAATACAGCTAGGGATAAAACTTCCTGAGGTGTTCTATATTCCAGGAGTTCCCAATTTCTGTGCCGTCCATCTGAGTGAGACGATATGATCCTGGCCGAGTGACTTCTGCTACTATGAAGGGTCCTTCCCATAAGGGCGATAACTTGTGCCGTCCCTCCCCCGTTAGAATTCGGCGGAGGACGAGATCTCCTACTGAGAAGGATCACCGTCGCACGGCCTTGTCGTGATACCGCCTTAGAGTCTGCTAGTATCGTGCTGATTGGATTACTGCATTCAGCCGTTCTTCCTCGAGTACATCAATGTCCTCCATCCTAGTAGCTTCAGCTTCTGCTATGCTTTCGAAGATCAACCTTGGCGCCCCGAACTTGAGATCGGCGGGTAACACTGCCTCTGACCCATAGACCATGAAGAAAGGAGTATTTCCATGCAGAGCTCGGCTAGGTTGGGTTCTTAGGCTCCAAACGATGTAGGGCAATTCCCTTATCCACTTTCCTGCGAACTTTTCATTCTTATCGAAGACCTTTTTCCTGAGTGCCTCCAGTATCATCCCGTTGGCCCGCTCAACCTGCCCGTTGGCTCTTGGGTGCGCTACTGAAGCATACTTGATCTGAATGCTTTTTTGCTCGCAGAAATCGAAGAACTCTGAACTTGTGAAGTTGGATCCTAGGTCAGTTATGATGTTGTTTGGTATCCCGAATCTGAATATTATGTCTTGTATGAATTCCACGGCCTTAGCTGAGGTTAAAGAAGCAATGGGTTTGAACTCTATCCATTTATTGAATTTGTCGATTGCTACCAGTACATGAGTGTATCCTCCTTGAGCTTTCTTGAAAGGTCCAATCATATCCAGTCCCCAGCATGCGAAGGGCCAAGTCACTGGTATGGTCTGCAGTTGCTGTGCTGGTAGATGTTGTTGCTTTGACAAGTACTGGCAAGCTTCGCACCTCTGAACTAACTCGGCTGCATCACTCTTCGCTGTTGGCCAATAGAATCCTGACCTGAAGACCTTCCCGACTAGTGTCTTGGACGCCGCGTGTATTCCACATTGCCCAGCATGGACCTCATCCAGAAGTCGCTTCCCAGAAGATGAGAGAATGCACTTCATGAGGACGCCTGATGCACCCCTTCTGTATAATGTCTCCCCAATGAGTGTGTAGTGAGCCGACTGTCTGGCGATACGCTCGGCTGCATTTTTGTCATCTGGTTCCTCTTCATTCTTTATATACCTGATGATTGGCCTTCTCCAGTCATCAGAGTCTAACTCTGGTTGATTCACAATATTACACTCTTCTGCTTGATCCATTGAGATGCTCGGCTGTAGTATTTCTTGTACAAAGACTCCAGGTGGGACCTGAGTTCGACTGGATCCTAGCTTGGACAATACATCGGCCGCCGTGTTCTGATCTCTTTCTACATGATGAAATTCCAGACCCTCAAATTTATCTTCCAGTTTTTGGACGGCGGTGCAGTACTTTCCCATTGAATCGCTTGAACTATCCCACTCTTTGTTTATCTGGCTTATGACTACCAGAGAGTCTCCATACACCATCAGTCTCTTGATGCCCAATGATATGGCGATGTTCAATCCATGGATCAGAGCTTCATACTCGGCTGCATTGTTGGAGGCCGGAAACAGCAACTGGAGGGCATATTTGAGGTGCTCGCCTCCAGGTGCGGTGAAGAGAATTCCTGCTCCTGCTCCCTGCAGCTTCAGCGAGCCATCAAAATACATTCACCATACTTCTGTAGTCTCTGGGTTATCTGGTACTTGCTGTTCAGTCCACTCTGATACGAAGTCAACTAATGCTTGGGTTTTGATGGCAGTGCGAGGTCGAAATTCGATGTCATGAGATCCCAGCTCACAGGCCCACTTGGCTATTCGGCCAATGGCTTCCTTATTATGAAGAATATCCCCTATTGGAAAACCAGTGACTACTATGACATTATGGTCGTCAAAGTAGTGACGTAGCTTGCGGGCAGTTAGAAGTACTGCATATAATAGCTTCTGAACTTGAGGATACTTTTTCTTCGAGGGACCCAGAACTTCACTGATGAAGTAAACAGGATGTTGCACTGGGTAGGCATGTCCTTCTTCTGCTCGCTCGACTACCAACGCGGTGCTTACCACGTGAATCGTGCAAGAGATATACAGCAGCAGATCTTCAGCTGGTTGAGTTGACGTGGCTCGCCGCGGCGGCTTCAGTACTGGTGGTGTTGTCAAGAATTTCTTCAGTGCATCTAGAGCTTCCTGTGCTTCTAAGGTCCACTGAAACTTATCCACTTTCTTGAGTAGCTTGTAAAATGGTAAACCTTTTTCTCCCAGCCTGGATATAAATCTGCTCAGAGCTGCCATACATCCAGTAAGTCGCTGAACCTTCTTTTGTGATCGAGGTGCTTCCATTTTCATGATAGCTTCAATCTTATCCGGATTAGCCTCAATTCCCCGGTGGCTGACAATAAATCCGAGTAGCTTTCCTGCTGGTACCCCAAAACACATTTTTCAGGATTAAGCTTCCATCTATACCGCCGCAGACTGTTGAAAACCAGCTGTAAGTCTTCGATGAAGTTTTCCGAGTTCTCTGTTTTGATTACCACATCATCTACGTAGGCTTCCACACGCTTGCCCCAGTGATCGGCTAAGCATGTTTGAATGGCTCTCTGATAAGTCGCTCCAGCGTTTTTGAGGCCAAACGGCATGGAGGTATAACAGAAAGCACCAAACGGAGTGATGAACGATGTTTTTTCCTCGTCTTCCTTTGCCAAACTAATCTGATGGTACCCGGAATAGCAATCCAGGAAAGACAGCACAGAACATCCAGCGGTGGAGTCCACCACCTGGTCTATCCTCGGGAGCCTGAAGGGATCCTTTGGACAATGTTTGTTGAGATCAGTATAGTCGACGCACATGCGCCAATCCACTTTATTCTTTTTGAGTACAAGAACAGGGTTGGCTAACCACTCGGGGTGTAGCACCTCTCTAATAAATCCAGCCGCAACCAAGCGAGCTAGCTCGGCGCGAATGGCTTCTCTCTTGTCGGGCGTGAAACGACGTAGCTTTTGCCGGATCGGCCTTGCCTGGGGATAGACCTTCAGTTTGTGCTCGGCCAGTTCTCTTGGGACTCCCGGCATATCCGCAGGTTGCCATGCGAATACGTCTCGGTTATCTTGCAGAAACTGGACGAGCGCGCCTTCCTATTTGTCGTCCAGGCTGGAGCTGATGATGGCAGTTTTGCGTTCATCAGCAAACCCCAGGTTGATCCTTTTAGTTTCTTCAGTCGGCCGCATAGAGGTCGCGGCCTGAGCTTCGTTTGCCGGTACTGCAAGGTCCTCCTCAGGCTTAGAGTTCGCCTGTGTCGAAGAAGTCGTCGACGGCTTGGTGGTGAGGGCCGCTTGGATGGCCACTCGGAAACACTCTGCGGCGCCTTGGAAGTCAGCGCGCATAGTTATGATTCCTTGTGGTCCTGGCATCTTCAGTATCATGTACGTGTAATGCGGAATGGCCATGAATTTTGCCAATCCCGGCCTCCCGATGATGGCGTTGTACCCGCAGTCGAAGTTCGCCACTTCGAACCTCAGGAACTCGGTTCTGTAGTTCTCCGAAGTTCCGAAGGTGACGGGCATGTAGATGTGGCCCAGCGGGTATTCCCCTTCAGTCGGCACGATGCCGAAGAAAGGAGTGTCTGACTGGTGGAGCTCTTTGAGGTGAACTCCCAAGCCTTGGAGTGTCCGGGGGAAGGTGACGTTGATGCTGCTCCCCCCGTCCACTAACACCTTCTTCACCTAGCTCTCTCGGATCACCAGATCGACGAGGAGCGGGTATTTGCCTGGGTGGTCGAAGTTGGGCCATTGATCCGCCCGAGTGAAAGTGATCGGGTGCTCCGACCACCGGTATGGGGCGGGAGGACCGGTGGTCGCCACCAGTATCTGGCGATCGTTGAGCTTTTGTTGTCTTTTGTTCTCCTGCGACCCGTGTCCGCCGAAGACGACGTTGACCTCCCTGTCAACGCGCGGGAAAGCTCCTCCTCCTCCCTCCTCCTGACGCTGGGGTTGTTGTGCTTCTTCTGGTCCTCCCCTCGGCGGAGGAGGAGGTAGAGGTTGGAAGGGTCGGCCGTGCCCGATGGAGTGCTTGAAGTCCCGACAGTTCCGAAGAGTGTGGCGCATGTCCTTGTGGTACGGGCACTGGGCGTCGAGGATGTCGTCCAGCGTGCGCTCGCCTCCGCGAGGTCCTCCCCAGGCACGAGAGGCTGGTGGTCCGGCGGTGTGTACTTCTTCGTGAGGTCTCTTCTCCCAGCGTTTGTCGGGTTGCTGGTTCGCGTCGCGTCGTGGTGCTGCTGGTGCGGGCTTCGCTCCTCCGATGCGGTCCTGGGCTCACTCGTCGGCGGTGATGTAGAGGTCGGCTTCCCGGAACAGCTCCTCGGAGGTAGTCGGCGCCTTTTGCAATATGGCTCGGATGAAGGCCGAGTCATTGGATCCTCTGTAGAAGTCCTCGATCACGGCCGCCTCCGTGACCTCAGGGATACGATTTCTCATGGTCTGGAACCTTTTGAGGTACGACCGGAGAGTTTCATTCCCCCGGCGCTTGATGGATTTGAGGTCCCACGGTTGCGCCGGCTTGTCGGAGAGGGACTGAAAATTGGCGGTGAAGCGTCGACTGAAATCGCCCCAGTCGTCGATGCAGTGTCGGGGTAGATGTCACAGCCATTGTAGCGCGTCTTGCCCGAGGACAATGGGTAAGTACGCGGCCATCACGTCCTGGGACGCCCCGGCGGCCCGAGCAGCGGTGGTGTAGAAGGCTAGCCAGCCCCCTGGATCCTGCTTAGGTTCATATTTGTCGACATTGGATACCTTGAAGTTAGGGGGGCATTGAATGGCCCTAAGGCGTGGAGTAAGGGCAGACACTCCACATGTGTCCTCCTGTCGTCGGGGATGATGTCTGTCCCGGGGAGGGGAGTAGTTATTGTGGTTCCTCGACCGTCCCCGGGTAGTACCGCCAGTCGAGGCCGTTGCCGACTCAGTTCTGGTGGCCTGGCTCCGAGCTGGGATGCCATGATCCCTGTCGTACTCCTCCCGGCGGCGGATCTTGTTCTCATGCCGTCGTTCACGCGAAGCATTGATGGAGCTTCGTGCGTCTCGGTGACTGTTGATGGCGTGTCGTAGATCGTTCGGCGGGTGAGCAAGCGGTAGAAGATGGTTGGCTTCCTGGGTGAACAGTCGCCAATAGCCTTTGGCGTCAGGAGTCCGAGGGAGTCCATCAGCTATCCGAGCTAGTACTCCTCCGACTTCACTCGGCGTGTTCATGGCTCGGGCGAAGTCGGGATTCAGGTTGCGCCCGAAGAGTGGATTCTCCCAGCGTTGCCTTGCGTCTTGCTCGGCCTGTTCTTGAGCTCGGCGGTGATCACGTCACCGGGAATTCCTTCGTTCTCTGAAGACGCGTTCCTCCGGAGTTTCTCCAATCTCCGAGACCTCATCCCACGAAACAGGTTGCTCCGGATCCCATTCTCCGGCCTCGTGATGTCGCCGAATATTCCGGCGCCGGTTTCTCCGTCGGCGGGATTCTCGCTGAGGTGGTTCTTCTCTGGGCGTGGTCGGCTCGTCGTCGGAGACGGGGGGCGACTCCACTCTCCCAATGAAGAGGACGTCGGGGTAGAATGGTACGGCGGTCGTGACGATCTTTTTTCCGTTCTCCTTTGAGGGCGGATGAACGGAAAGAACAACTTGCTTCCTCCCGGCCTCTTTCTTCCTTGTGACCTGCGTCCATTCCTTCATCGGGGAAGTAGACAGTGGAGTCCTCCGGGTCAGCGGGCCCTCGGCCCCCGACTTTCTGAAGGCGATCTTTTTTCGGAGAGCTGGAGGTTGCGCTTCTCTGGTATTTTCGGAGATTGTTGGAGGAGACTTCTTTTTCGGCGGATCTGTAATGCGGTGTAGAGTTCCCTCTTCATCTGCTATGGATGAGATTGTTCCAAAGCAGAATACGGATCCGGGATGGAGGGTGATCTTGCTGTGGAAGGTGACGGCCATTGAGCTAGCTTGGATCGTCGACACACCCCCTACCTGGCGCGCCAGCTGTCGGTGTTTTGGGTCCGACCACACACCCGGGGTTGCCCCTCGAGGTGTTTTTAGAAGTAGGACAGTGTCGCCGACTATAGCAAAATGGTTCGTGCCAGATGCACGAGGGACAATGGACAATGTTTACAGGTTCGGGCCGCTGAGGGATGCGTAATACCCTACGTCCTGGTGAGTATGCTTTGTGTACGGGGTTACAAGGTAGCTCTCTGAATAGAGAATGCAGAGAGTTGAGGTGGATGGCTGAGTAATGGGATCGATCGTTCTGAAGGGGTGCCCCCTAGGCCTTATATATTCGACCGTGGGGCAATACATGTGGATATGATAACAATGTGTACCTAAAAGGTAGTGAACTGTTTGAGTCTATCTTCCTATGATTCTGCCGACCTATCCTCGCCTGGCTCCGCTGCATGGGGCTCCAGCGCGGGAAAGTCGGATCTTTGTTGTGGTCGCTTGCTCAACGCTGTGGGCCGTCCGGGCTTGCACCAATCCAGCCTTACGTCAACCTGCTTTACTGGTTGTCCCTCCCCAGGCCCACGAAGGAATGACCTTACAATTTATTGGGCCCTTGGGCCTCTCGTGAGGTCTTTTACCCTTCCAGTGGACCCAGGGGATATCTGTCCCCCACAATTTCTTGGTCAAAAATCCGTAGGTGTTAGCCTTCGGTATTATTGAAAATGGTCATTCATGGCTATTTTCAACAAAAATGGGGGTTGGGTGGCCATTGATCATCGACCAGAGGCTCATACACCTCACCCCACATATGTTTCCTTGCCATAGATCACATTCTTGGATTTCTGGTGGAGACCATTTCTTAGTCAAAAATCCGTAGGTGTTAGCCTCTAGTATTATTGAAAATGGTCGTTCATGGCTATTTTCATAAAAAATGGTGGTTGTGTGGCCATTTATCATCGACTAGAGGCTCATAAACCTCACCCCACATATGTTTCCTTGCCATAGATCACATTCTTGGATTTCTGGTGGAGACCATTTCTTGGTCAAAAACTCGTACGTGTTAGCCTTCAGTATTATTGAAAATGGTCGTTTATGGCTATTTTCGGCAAAATGGGGGTTGTGTGGCCATTGATCATCGACCAGAGGCTCGTACACCTCACCCCACATATGTTTTCTTGCCATAGATCACATTCTTGGATTTCTTGTGGAAACCATTTCTTGGGCAAAAATCCGAATGTGTTAGCCTTTGGTATTTTTGAAAATGGTCATTCATTGCTATTTTCGACAAAAATGGGGGTTGTGTGGCCATTGATCTTCGACTAGAGGCTCATACACCTCACTACACATATGTTTCCTTGCCATAGATCACATTCTTGGATTTATGGTGGAGACCATTTCTTGGTCAAAAATCCGTAGGTGTTAGCCTTCAGTGTCATTGAAAATGGTCGTTCATGGCTATTTTCGACAAAAATTAGGGTTGTGTGGCCATTGATCGTCGACCAGAAGCTCATACACCTCACCCCACATATGTTTCCTTGCCGTAGATCACATTCTTGGATTTCCGGTGGAGACCATTTCTTGGTCAAAAATCCGTAGGTGTTAGCCTTCGGTATTATTGAAAATGGTCGTTCATGGCTATTTTCGACAAAAATGGGGGTTGTGTGGCCATTGATCATCGCCAGAGGCTCATACACCTCACCCCACATATGTTTCCTTGCCATAGATCACATTCTTGGATTTCTGGTGGAGACCATTTCTTGGTCAAAAATCCGTAGGTGTTAGCCTCTAGTATTATTGAAAATGGTCGCTCATGGCTATTTTCATAAAAAATGGGGGTTGTGTGGCCATTTATCATCGACTAGAGGCTCATAAACCTCACCCCACATATGTTTCGTTGCCATAGATCACATTCTTGGATTTCTGGTGGAGACCATTTCTTGGTCAAAAACTCGTACATGTTAGCCTTCGGTATTATTGAAAATGGTCGTTCGTGGCTATTTTCGGCAAAATGGGGGTTGTGTGGCCATTGATCATCGACTAGAGGCTCGTACACCTCACCCCACATATATTTCCTTGCCATAGATCACATTCTTGGATTTCTGGTGGAGACCATTTCTTGGGCAAAAATCCGAATGTGTTAGCCTTTGGTATTTTTGAAAATGGTCATTCATGGCTATTTTCGACAAAAATGGGGGTTGTGTGGCCATTGATCTTCGACCAGAGGCTCATACACCTCACTACACATATGTTTCCTTGCCATAGATCACATTCTTGGATTTATGGTGGAGACCATTTCTTGGTCAGAAATCCATAGGTGTTAGCCTTTAGTGTCATTGAAAATGGTCGTTCATGGCTATTTTCGACAAAAATGGGGGTTGTGTGGCCATTGATCATCGACCAGAGGCTCGTACACTTCACCCCACATATGTTTTCTTTCCATAGATCACATTCTTGGATTTCTGGAGAAGACCATTCCTTGGTCAAAAATCTGTTGGAGTTAGCCTTCGGTATTATTGAAAATGGTCGTTCATGGCTATTATCGACTAAAATGGAGGTTGTGTGGCCATTTATCATCGACCAGAGGCTCGTGCAATTCACCCCACATATGTTTCCTTGCCATAGATCACATTCTTGGATTTATGGTGGAGACCATTTCTTGGTCAAAAATTTGTACGTGTTAGCCTTTGGTATTATTGAATATGGTCATTCATGGCTATTTTCGACAAAAATGGGGGTTGTGTGGCCAATGATCATCGACCAGAGGCTCATACACCTCACCCCACATATGTTTCCTTGCCATAGATCACATTTTTGGATTTCCGGTGGAGACCATTTATTGGTCAAAAATCTGTACGTGTTAGCCTTCAGTATTATTGAAAATGGTCATTCATGGCTATTTTCGATAAAAATGGGGGTTGTGTGGCCATTGATCATCGACCAGAGGCTCGTAAACCTCGCCCCACATATGTTTCCTTACCATAGATCACATTCTTTGATTTCTGGTGGAGACCATTTCTTGGTCAAAAATCTGAATGTTTTAGCCTTCGGTACTATTGAAAATGGTCGTTCATGGCTATTTCCGACAAAAATGGGGGTTGTGTTGCCATTGATATTCGACCAAAGGCTTATACACCTCTCTACACATATGTTTCCTTGCCATTGATCACATTCTTGGATTTATTGTGGAGACCATTTCTTGGTCAAAAATCCGTAGGTGTTAGCCTTCAGTGTCATTGAAAATGGTCGTTCATGGCTATTTTCGACAAAAATGGGGTTTGTGTGGCCATTGATCATTGACCTGAGGCTCGTACACTTCACCCCACATATGTTTTCTTGCCAGAGATCACATTCTAGGATATCTGGTGGAGTCCATTTCTTGGTCAAAAATCCGTTGGTGTTAGCCTTCGGTATTATTGAAAATGGTCGTTCATGGCTATTTTCGACTAAAATGGGGGTTGTGTGGCCATTTATCATCGACCAGAGGCTCATACACCTCACCCCACATATGTTTCCTTGCCATAGATCACATTCTTGGATTTCTGGTGGTGACCATTTCTTGGTCAAAAATCCGTACGTGTTAGCCTTCGGTATTATTGAAAATGGTCATTCATGGCTATTTTCAACAAAAATGGGGGTTGTGTGGCCAATTATCATCAACCAGAGGCTCGTAAACCTCACCCCACATATGTTTCCTTGCCATAGGTGTTAGCCTTTAGTGTCATTGAAAATGGTCGTTCATGGCTATTTTCGACAAAAATGGGGGTTGTGTGGCCATTGATCATCGACCAGAGGCTCGTACACTTCACCCCACATATGTTTTCTTGCCATAGATCACATTCTTGGATTTCTGGAGGAGACCATTTCTTGGTCAAAAATCTGTTGGTGTTAGCCTTCGGTATTATTGAAAATGGTGGTTCATGGCTATTTTCGACTAAAATGGGGGTTGTGTGGCCATTTATCATCGACCAGATGCTCGTACAATTCACCCCACATATGTTTCCTTGCCATAGATCACATTCTTGGATTTCTGGTGGAGACCATTTCTTGGTCAAAAATCCGTACGTGTTAGCCTTCGGTATTATTGAAAATGGTCATTCATGGCTATTTTCGACAAAAATGGGGGTTGTGTGGCCATTGATCTTCAACCAGAGGCTCATACACCTCACTACACTTATGTTTCCTTGCCATAGATCACATTCTTGGATTTATGGTGGAGACCATTTCTTGGTCAAAAATCCATAGGTGTTGGCCTTCAGTGTCATTGAAAATGGTCGTTCATGGCTATTTTCGACAAAAATGGGGGTCGTGTGGCCATTGATCATCGACCAGAGGCTCGTACACTTCACCCCACATATGTTTTCTTGACATAGATCACATTCTTGGATTTCTAGAGGAGACCATTTCTTGGTCAAAAATATGTTGGTGTTAGCCTTCGGTATTATTGAAAATGGTCGTTCATGGCTATTTTTGACTAAAATGGGGGTTGTGTGGCCATTTATCTTCGACCGAAGGCTCGTACAATTCACCCCACATATGTTTCCTTGCCATAGATCACATTCTTGGATTTCTGGTGGAGATCATTTTTTGGTCAAAAATCCGTACGTGTTAGCCTTCGGTATTATTGAAAATGGTCATTCATGGCTATTTTCAACAAAAATGGGGGTTGTGTGGCCAATTATCATCAACCAGAGGCTTGTAAACCTCACCCCACATATGTTTCCTTGCCATAGGTGTTAGCCTTTAGTGTCATTGAAAATGGTCGTTCATGGCTATTTTCGACAAAAATGGGGGTTGTGTGGCCATTGATCATCGACCAGAGGCTCGTACACTTCACCCCACATATGTTTTCTTGCTATAGATCACATTCTTGGATTTCTGGAGGAGACCATTTCTTGGTCAAAAATCTGTTGGTGTTAGCCTTCGGTATTATTGAAAATGGTCGTTCATGGCTATTTTTGACTAAAATGGGGGTTGTGTGGCCATTTATCATCGACCAGATGCTCGTACAATTCACCCCACATATGTTTCCTTGCCATAGATCACATTCTTGGATTTCTGGTGGAGACCATTTCTTGGTCAAAAATCCGTACGTGTTAGCCTTCGGTATTATTGAAAATGGTCATTCATGGCTATTTTCGACAAAAATGGGGGTTGTGTGGCCATTGATCTTCAACCAGAGGCTCATACACCTCACTACACTTATGTTTCCTTGCCATAGATCACATTCTTGGATTTATGGTGGAGACCATTTCTTGGTCAAGAATCCATAGGTGTTAGCCTTCAGTGTCATTGAAAATGGTCGTTCATGGCTATTTTCGACAAAAATGGGGGTCGTGTGGCCATTGATCATCGACCAGAGGCTCGTACACTTCACCGCACATATGTTTTCTTGACATTGATCACATTCTTGGATTTCTAGAGGAGACCATTTCTTGGTCAAAAATCTGTTGGTGTTAGCCTGGGTTGTGTGGCCATTTATCATCGACCGGAGGCTCGTACAATTCACCCCACATATGTTTCCTTGCCATAGATCACATTCTTGGATTTCTAGTGGAGACCATTTCTTGGTCAAAAATCCATACGTGTTAGCCTTCGATATTATTGAAAATGGTCATTCATGGCTATTTTCGACACAAATGGGGGTTGTGTGGCCATTGATCTTCGACTAGAGGCTCATACACCTCACTACACATATGTTTCCTTGCCATAGATCACATTCTTGGATTTATGGTGGAGACTATTTCTTGGTCAAAAATCCATAGTTGTTAGCCTTCAGTGTCATTGAAAATGGTCGTTCATGGATATTTTCGACAAAAATGGGGTTGTGTGGCCATTGATCATCGACCTGAGGCTCGTACACTTCACCCCACATATGTTTTCTTGCCATAGATCAGAATCTCGGATTTCTCGTGGAGACCATTTGTTGGTCAAAAATTTGTAGGTGTTAGCCTTCAGTGTCATTGAAAATGGTCATTCATGGCTATTTTCGACAAAGATGGGGGTTGTGTCGCCATTGATCATCGACCAGAGGATCGTACACCTCACCCCACATAAGTTTCCTTGCCATATATCACATTCTTGGATTTCTGGTGGAGACCATTTCTTGGTCAAAAATCCGTAGGTGTTAGCCTTCGGTATTATTGAAAATGGTCGTCCATGGCTATTTTCGACAAAAATGGGGGTTGTGTGGCAATTGATCATCGACCAAAGGCTCATACACCTCACCCCACATGTGTTTCCTTGCCATAGACCACATTCTTGGATTTCTGGTGGTGACCATTTCTTGGTCAAAAATCCGTAGGTGTTAGCCTTCGGTATTATTGAAAATGGTCGTTCATGGCTATTTTCGACAAAAATGGGGGTTGTGTTGCCTTTGATCATCGACCAAAGGCTCACACACCTCACCCCACATATGTTTCCTTGCCATAGACCACATTCTTGGATTTCTGGTGGAGACCATTTGTTGGTCAAAAATCCGTAGGTGTTAGCTTTCGATATTATTGAAAATGGTCGTTCAAGGCTATTTTCATCAAAAATGGGGGTTGTGTGGCCATTTATCATCGACCAGAGGCTCGTACACCTCACCCCACATATGTTTCCTTGCTGTAGAGCACACTCTTGGATTTCTGGTGGAGACCATTTCTTGGTCAAAAAATCGTACGTGTTAGCCTTTGGTATTATTGAAAATGGTCGTTCATGGCTATTTTCGACAAAATGGGGGTTGTGTGGCCATTGATCATCGACCAGAGGCTCGTACACCGCACCCACATATGTTTCCTTGTCGTAGATCACATTGTTGGATTTCTGGTGGAGACCATTTCTTGGTCAAAAATCCGTACGTGTTAGCCTTCGGTATTAATGAAAATGGTCGTTCATGGCTATTTTTGACAAAATAGAGGTTCTGTGGCCATTGATCATCGACCAGAGGCTCATACACTTCACCCCACATATCTTTCCTTGACTTAGATCACATTTTTGGATTTCTGGTGGAGACCATTTCCTGGGAAAAAATCCGAATGTGTTAGCCTTCGGTATTATTGAAAATGGTCATTCATGGCTATTTTCGACAAAAATGGGGGTTGTGTGGCCATTTATCTTCAACCAGAGGCTCATACACCTCACTACACATATGTTTTCTTGCCATAGATCACATTCTTGGACCTATGGTGGAGACCAGTTCTTGGTCAAAAATCCATAGGTGTTATCCTTCAGTGTCATTGAAAATAGTCGTTCATGGCAATTTTTGACAAAAATGGGGGTTGTGTGGCCATTGATAATCGACCAGGGGCTCGTACACCTCACCCCACATATGTTTCCTTGCCATAGATCACATTCTTGGATTTCTGGTGGAGACCATTTCTTGGTCAAAATTCCGTAGGTGTTAGCCTTCAGTATTATTGAAAATGGTAGTTCATGGCTATTTTCGACAAAAATGGGGGTTGTGTAGCCATTTATCATCGACCAGAGGCTCGTACACCTCACCCCACATATGTTTAATTGCCATAGATCACAATCTTGGATTTCTCGTGGAGACCATTTCTTGGTCAAAAATCCGTACGTGTTAGCCTTCGGTATTATTGAAAATGGTCGTTCATGGCTGTTTTCGACAAAAATGGGGGTTGTGTGGTCATTGATCATCGACCAGAGGCTCGTACACCTCACCCCAAATATGTTTCCTTGCCATAAATCATATTCTTGGATTTCTGGTGGAGACGATTTCTTGGTCAAAAATCCGTAGGTGTTAGCCTTCGGAATTATTGAAAATGGTCGTTCATGGCTATTTTCGACAAAAATGGGGGTTGTGTGTCCATTGATCATCGACCAGAGGCTCGTACACCTCACCCCACATATGTTTCCTTGTCGTAGATCACATTCTTGGATTTCTGGTGGAGACCATTTCTTGGTCAAAAATCCGTAGGTGTTAGCCTTCGGTATTATTGTAAATGGTCATTCATGGCTATTTTCGACAAAAATGGGGGTTGTGTGGCCATTGATCATCGACTAGAGGCTCATACACCTCACCCCACATATGTTTCCTTGCCATAGATCACATTCTTGGATTTCTGGTGGACACCATTTCTTGGTCAAAAATCCGTACCTGTTAGCCTTCAGTATTATTGAAAATGGTCATTCATGGCTATTTTTGACACAAATGGGGGTTGTGTGTACATTGATCTTCGACCAGAGGCTCATACACCTAACTACACATATGTTTCCTTGCCATAGATCACATTCTTGGATTTATGGTGGAGACCATTTCTTGGTCAAAAATCCATAGGTGTTAGCCTTCAGTGTCATTGAAAATGGTCGTTCATGGCTATTTTCGACAAAAATGGGGGTTGCGTGGCCATTGATCATCGACCAGAGGCTCGTACACTTCACCCCACATATGTTTTCTTGCCATAGATCACAATCTTGAATTTCTCGTGGAGACCATTTGTTGGTCAAAAATTCGTAGGTGTTAGCCTTCAGTGTCACTGAAAATGGTCATTCATGGCTATTTTCAGCAAAAATGGGGGTTGTGTCGCCATTAATCATCGACCAGAGGCTCGTACACCTCACCCCACATAAGTTTCCTTGCCATAGATCACATTTTTGGATTTCTGGTGGAGACCATTTCTTGGTCAAAAATCCGTAGGTGTTAGCCTTCGGTATTATTGAAAATGGTCGTTCATGGCTATTTTCGACAAAAATGGGGGTTGTGTGGCAATTGATAATCGACCAAAGGCTCATACACCTCACCCCACATATGTTTCCTTGCCATAGACCACATTCTTGGATTTCTAGTGGAGACCATTCCTTGGTCAAAAATCCATAGGTGTTAGCCTTCAGTGTCATTGAAAATGGTCGTTCATGGCTATTTTCGACAAAAATGGGGGTTGTGTGGCCATTGATCATCGACCAGAGGCTCGTACACTTCACCCCACATATGTTTTCTTGCTATAGATCACATTCTTGGATTTCTGGTGGAGACCATTTCTTGGTCAAAAATCCGTACGTGTTAGCCTTCGGTATTATTGAAAATGGTCGTTCATGGCTATTTTTGACAAAATAGAGGTTCTGTGGCCATTGATCATCGACCAGAGGCTTATACACCTCACCCCACATATGTTTCCTTGACATAGATCACATTTTTGGATTTCTGGTGGAGACCATTTCTTGGGCAAAAATCCGAATGTGTTAGCCTTCGGTATTATTGAAAATGGTCATTCATGGCTATTTACGACAAAAATGGGGGTTGTGTGGCCATTTATCATCAACTAGAGGCTCATACACCTCACTACACATATGTTTTCTTGCCATAGATCACATTCTTGGATCTATGGTGGAGACCAGTTCTTGGTCAAAAATCCATAGGTGTTAGCCTTCGGTGTCATTGAAAATAGTCGTTCATGGCAATTTTCGACAAAAATGGGGGTTGTGTGGACATTGATAATCGACCAGGGGCTCGTACACCTCACCCCACATATGTTTCCTTGCCATAGATCACATTCTTGGATTTCTGGTGGAGACCATTTCTTGGTCAAAAATCCGTAGGTGTTAGCCTTCGGTATTATTGAAAATGGTCGTTCATGGCTATTTTTGACAAAAATGGGGGTTGTGTGGCCATTTATCATCGACCAGAGGCTCGTACACCTCACCCCACATATGTTTAATTGCCATAGATCACAATCTTGGATTTCTCGTGGAGACCATTTCTTGGTCAAAAATCCGTACGTGTTAGCCTTCGGTATTATTGAAAATGGTCGTTCATGGCTGTTTTCGACAAAAATGGGGGTTGTGTCGCCATTGATCATCGACCAGAGGCTCGTACACCTCACCACAAATATGTTTCCTTGCCATATATCATATTCTTGGATTTCTGGTGGAGACGATTTCTTGGTCAAAAATCCGTAGGTGTTAGCCTTCAGAATTATTGAAAATGGTCGTTCATGGCTATTTTCAACAAAAATGGGGGTTGTGTGGCCATTGATCATCGATCAGAGGCTCGTACACCTCAACCCACATATGTTTCCTTGCCATAGATCACATTCTTGGATTTCTGGTGGAGACCATTTCTTGGTCAAAAATCCGTAGATGTTAGCCTTCGGTATTATTGTAAATGGTGGTTCATGGCTATTTTCGACAAAAGTGGGGGTTGTGTGGCCATTGATCATCGACCAGAGGCTCATACACCTCACCCCACATATGTTTCCTTGCCATAGATAACATTCTTGAATTTCTGGTGGAGACCATTTCTTGGTCAAAAATCCGTACGTGTTAGCCTTCGGTATTATTGAAAATGGTCATTCATGGCTATTTTCGACACAAATGGGGGTTGTGTGGCCATTGATCTTCGACTAGAGGCTCATACACCTCACTACACATATGTTTCCTTGCCATAGATCACATTCTTGGATTTATGGTGGAGACCATTTCTTGGTCAAAAATCCATAGGTGTTAGCCTTCAGTGTCATTGAAAATGGTCGTTCATGGCTATTTTCGACAAAAATGGGGGTTGTGTGGCCATTGATCATCGACCAAAGGCTCGTACACTTCACCCCACATATGTTTTCTTGCCATAGATCACAATCTTGGATTTCTCGTGGAGACCATTTGTTGGTCAAAAATTCGTAGGTGTTAGGCTTCAGTGTCATTGAAAATGGTGATTCATGGCTATTTTCGACAAAAATGGTGGTTGTGTCGCCATTGATCATCGACCAGAGGCTCATACACCTCATCCCACATAAGTTTCCTTTCCATAGATCACATTCTTGGATTTCTGGTGGAGACTATTTCTTGGTCAAAAATCCGTAGGTGTTAGCCTTCGGTATTATTGAAAATGGTCGTTCATGGCTATTTTCGACAAAATGGGGGTTGTGTGGCAATTGATCATCGACCAAAGGCTCATACACCTCACCCCACATATGTTTCCTTGCCATAGACCACATTCTTGGATTTCTGGTGGAGACCATTTCTTGGTCAAAAATCCATAGGTGTTAGCCTTCAGTGTCATTGAAAATGGTCGTTCATGGCTATTTTCGACAAAAATGGGGGTTGTGTGGCCATTGATCATTGACCAGAGGCTCGTACACTTCACCCCACATATGTTTTCTTGCTATAGATCACATTCTTGGATTTCTGGTGGAGACCATTTCTTGGTCAAAAATCTGTTGGTGTTAGCCTTCGGTATTATTGAAAATGGTCGTTCATGGCTATTTTCGACTAAAATGGGGGTTGTGTGGCCATTTATCAATGACCAGAGGCTCGTACACCTCACCCCACATATGTTTACTTGCCATAGATCACATTCTTGGATTTCTGGTGGAGACTATTTCTTGGTTAAAAATCCGTACGTGTTAGCCTTCGGTATTATTGAAAATGGTCATTTATGGCTATTTTCGACAAAAATGGGGGTTGTGTGGCCATTGATTATCGACCAGAGGCTCGTACACCTCACCCCACATATGTTTCCTTGCCATAGATCACATTCTTGGATTTCTGGTGGTGACCATTTCTTGGTCAAAAATCCGTAGGTGTTAGCCTTCGGTATTATTGAAAATGGTCGTTCATAGCTATTTTCGACAAAAATGGGGGTTGTGTGGCCATTGATCATCGACCAGAGGCTCGTACACCTCACCCACATATGTTTCCTTGCCATAGATCACATTCTTGGATTTCTGGTGGAGACCATTTCTTGGTCCAAAATCTGTATGTGTTAGCCTTCGGTATTATTGAAAATGGTCGTTCATGGCTATTTTTGACAAAATAGAGGTTCTGTGGCCATTGATTATCGACCAGAGGCTCATACACCTCACCCACATATGTTTCCTTGTCGTAGATCACATTCTTGGATTTCTGGTGGAGACCATTTCTTGGGCAAAAATACGAATGTGTTAGCCTTCGGTATTATTGAAAATGGTTATTCATGGCTATTTTCGACAAAAATGGAGGTTGTGTGGCCATTTATCTTCAACCAGAGGCTCATACACCTCACTACACATATGTTTTCTTGCCATAGATAACATTCTTGGATCTATGGTGGAGACCAGTTCTTGGTCAAAAATCCATAGGTGTTAGCCTTCAGTGTCATTGGAAATAGTCGTTCATGGCTATTTTCGACAATAATGGGGGTTGTGTGGACATTGATAATCGACCAGAGGCTCATACACCTCACCCCACATATGTTTCCTTGCCATAGAATACATTCTTGGATTTCTAGTGGAGACCATTTCTTGGTCAAAAATCCGTAGGTGTTAGCCTTCGGTATTATTGAAAATGGTCGTTCATGGCTATTTTCGACAAAAATGGGGGTTGTGTGGCCATTGATCATCGACCAGAGGCTCGTACACCTCACCCCACATATGTTTTATTGCCATAGATCAAAGTCTTGGATTTCTCGTGGAGACCATTTCTTGGTCAAAAATCCGTACGTGTTAGCCTTCAGTATTATTGAAAATGGTCGTTCATGGCTATTTTCGACAAAAATGGGGGTTGTGTGGCCATTGATCATCGACCAGAGGCTCGTACACCTCACCCGACATATAATTCTTTGACATAGATCATATTCTTGGATTTCTGGTGGAGACGATTTCTTGGTCAAAAATCTGTAGGTGTTAGCCTTCGGTATTATTGAAAATGGTCGTTCATGGCTATTTTCGACTAAAATGGGGGTTGTGTGGCCATTTATCATCGACCAGAGGCTCGTACACCTCACCCCACATATGTTTCCTTTCCATAGATCACATTCTTAGATTTCTAGTGGAGACCATTTCTTGGTCAAAATTTCGTACGTGTTAGCCTTCGGTATTATTGAAAATGGTCGTGGTCGTTCATGGCTATTTTCAACAAAATGGGGGTTGTGTGGCCATTGATCATCGACCAGAGGCTCGTACACCTCACCCACATATGTTTCCTTGCCGTAGATCACATTCTTGGATTTCTGATGGAGACCATTTCTTGGTCAAAAATCCGTACGTGTTAGCCTTCGGTATTATTGAAAATGGTCGTTCATGGCTATTTTCGACAAAATAGAGGTTCTGTGGCCATTGATCATCGACCAAAGGCTCATACATCTCACCCACATATGTTTCCTTGCCGTAGATCACATTCTTGGATTTCTGGTGGAGACCATTTCTTGGGCAAAAATCCGAATGTGTTAGCCTTCGGTATTATTGAAAATGGTTATTCATGGCTATTTTCGACAAAAATGGGGGTTGTGTGGCCATTTATCTTCAACCAGAGGCTCATACACCTCACTACACATATGTTTTCTTGCCATAGATCACATTCTTGGATCTATGGTGGAGACCAGTTCTTGGTCAAAAATCCATAGGTGTTAGCCTTCAGTGTCATTGAAAATAGTCGTTTATGGCTATTTTCGACAATAATGGTGGTTGTGTGGCCATTGATAATCGACCAGAGGCTCATACACCTCACCAAACATATGTTTCCTTGCCATAGATTACATTCTTGGATTTCTGGTGGAGACCATTTCTTGGTCAAAAATCCGTATGTGTTAGCCTTCGGTATTATTGAAAATGGTCGTTCATGGCTATTTTCGACAAAAATGGGGGTTGTGTGGCCATTGATCATCGACCAGAGGCTCGTACACCTCACCCCACATATGTTTTATTGCCATAGATCAAAATCTTGGATTTCTCGTGGAGACCATTTCTTGGTCAAAAATCCGTAGGTGTTAGCCTTCGGTATTATTGAAAATGGTCGTTCATATTTTCGACAAAAATGGGGGTTCTGTGGCCATTGATCATCGACCAGAGGCTCATACACCTCACCCCACATATGCTTCCTTGCCATAGATCAAATTCTTGGATTTCTGGTGGAGACCATTTCTTGGTCAAAAATCCGTAGGTGTTAGCCTTCGATATTATTGTAAATGGTCGTTCATGGCTATTTTCGATAAAAATGGGGGTTGTGTGGCCATTGATCATCGACCAGAGGCTCATACACCTCACCCCACATATGTTTCCATGCCATAGATCACATTCTTGGATTTCTGGTGGAGACCATTTCTTGGTCAAAAATCTATAGGTGTTAGCCTCTGGTATTATTGAAAATGGTCGTTCATGGCTATTTTGATAAAAAATGGGGGTTGCATGGCCATTTATCATCGACCAGAGGCTCGTACACCTCACCCCAAATATGTTTCTTGCCATAGATCACATTCTTGGATTTCTGGTGGAGACCATTTCTTGGTCAAAAATTTGTACGTGTTAGCCTTCGGTATTATTGAAAATGTTCGACAAAATGGGGGTTGTGTGGCCATTGATCATCGACCAGAGGCTCATACACCTCACCCCACATATGTTTCCTTGCCATAGATCACATTCTTGGATTTCTGGTGGAGACCATTTCTTGGGCAAAAATCCGAATGTGTTAGCCTTCGGTATTTTTGAAAATGGTCATTCATGGCTATTTTCGATAAAAATGGGGGTTGTTTCACCATTGATCTTCGACCAGAGGCTCATACACCTCACTACACATATGTTTCCTTGCCATATATCACATTCTTGGATTTATGGTGGAGACCATTTCTTGGTCAAAAATCCATAGGTGTTAGCCTTCAGTGTCATTGAAAATGTTCGTTCATGGCTATTTTCGACAAAATAGAGGTTCTGTAGCCATTGATCATCGACCAGAGGCTCATACACCTCACCCCACATATGTTTCCTTGCCATAGATCACATTTTTGGATTTCTGGTGGAGACCATTTCTTGGTCAAAAATCCGTAGGTGTTAGCCTTCGGTATTATTGAAAATGGTCATTCATGGCTATTTTTGACAAAAATGGGGGTTGTGTGGCCATTTATCTTCAACCAGAGGCTCATACACCCTCACTACACATATGTTTTCTTGCCATATTTCACATTCTTGGATCTATGGTGGAGACCAGTTCTTGGTCAAAAATCCGTAGGTGTTAGCCTTCAATGTCATTGAAAATAGTAGTTCATGGCTATTTTCGACAAAAATGGGGGTTGTGTGGCCATTGATAATCGACTAGAGGCTCGTACACCTCACCCCACAAATGTTTCCTTGCCATAGATCACATTCTTGGATTTCTAGTGGAGGCCATTTCTTGGTCTAAAATGAACGACCATTTTCAATAATACCAGAGGCTAACACCTACGGATTTTTGACAAAGAAATGGTCTCCACCAGATATCCAAGAACGTGATCTATGGCAAGGAAACATATGTGGGGTGAGGTGTGTGAGCCTTTGGTCGATGATCAATGGCCACGCAACCCCCATTTTTGTCGAAAATAGCCATGAACGACCATTTTCAATAATACCGATGGCTAACACCTACGGATTTTTGACAAAGAAACGGTCTCCACCAGAAATCCAAGAATGTGATCTATGACAAGGAAACATATGTGGGGTGAGGTGTACGAGCCTCTGGTCGATGATCAATGGCCACACAACCCCCATTTTTGTCGAATATAGCCATGAACGACCATTTTCAATAATACAGAAGGCTAACACCTACGGATTTTTGACCAAGAAATCGTCTCCACCAGAAATCCAAGAATATTATCTATGGCAAGGAAACATATGTGGGGTGAGGTGTACGAGCCTCTGGTCGATGATCAATGGCCACACAACCCCCATTTTTGTCGAAACTAGCCATGAACGACCATTTTCAATAATACAGAAGGCTAACATGTACGGATTTTTGACCAAGAAATGGTCTCCACGAGAAATCCAAGATTGTGATCTATGGTAATGAAACATATGTGGGGTGAGGTGTACGAGCCTCTGGTCGAAGATAAATGGCCACACAACCCCCATTTTTGTCGAAAATAGCCATGAACGACCATTTTCAATAATTCCGAATGCTAACACATACGGATTTTTGACCAAGAAATGGTCTCCACCAGAAATCCAAGAATCTGATCTATGGCAAGGAAACATTTGTGGGGTGAGGTGTACGAGCCTCTGGTCGATTATCAATGGCCACACAACCCCCATTTTTGTCGAAAATAGCCATGAACGACTATTTTCAATGACACTGAAGGCTAACACCTATGGATTTTTGACCAAGAACTGGACTCCACCATAGATCCAAGAATGTGATATATGGCAAGAAAACATATGTGTAGTGAGGTGTATGAGCCTCTGGTTGAAGATAAATGGCCACACAACCCCCATTTTTGTCGAAAATAGCCATGAATGACCATTTTCAATAATACCGAAGGCAAACACCTACAGATTTTTGACCAAGAAATGGTCTCCACCAAAAATCCAAGAATGTGATCTATGGCAAGGAAACATATGTGGGGTGAGGTGTATGAGCCTCTGGTCGATGATCAATGGCCACAGAACCTCTATTTTGTCGAAAATAGCCATGAACGACCATTTTCAATGACACTGAAGGCTAACACCTATGGATTTTTGACCAAGAAATGGTCTCCACCATAAATCCAAGAATGTGATATATGGCAAGGAAACATATGTGTAGTGAGGTGTATGAGCCTCTAGTCGAAGATCAATGGCGAAACAACCCCCATTTTTATCGAAAATAGCCATGAATGACCATTTTCAAAAATACCGAAGGCTAACACATTCGGATTTTTGCCCAAGAAATGGTCTCCACCAGAAATCCAAGAATGTGATCTATGGCAAGGAAACATATGTGGGGTGAGGTGTACGAGCCTCTGGTCGATGATCAATGGCCACACAACCCCCATTTTGTCGAAAATAGCCATGAACGACCATTTTCAATAATACCGAAGGCTAACACGTACGAATTTTTGACCAAGAAATGGTCTCCACCAGAAATCCAAGAATGTGATCTATGGCAAGAAACATATGTGGGGTGAGATGTACGAGCCTCTGGTCGATGATAAATGGCCATACAACCCCCATTTTTTATCAAAATAGCCATGAACGACCATTTTCAATAATACCAGAGGCTAACACCTACAGATTTTTGACCAAGAAATGGTCTCCACCAGAAATCCAAGAATGTGATCTATGGCAAGGAAACATATGTGGGGTGAGGTGTATGAGCCTCTGGTCGATGATCAATGGCCACACAACCCCCATTTTTGTCGAAAATAGCCATGAACGACCATTTACAATAATACCGAAGGCTAACACCTACGTATTTTTGACCAAGAAATGGTCTCCACCAGAAATCCAAGAATGTGATCTATGGCAAGGAAACATATGTGGGGTGAGGTGTACGAGCCTCTGGTCGATTATCAATGGCCACACAACCCCCATTATTGTCGAAAATAGCCATGAACGACTATTTTCAATGACACTGAAGGCTAACACCTATGGATTTTTGACCAAGAACTGGTCTCCACCATAGATCCAAAAATGTGATCTATGGCAAGAAAACATATGTGTAGTGAGGTGTATGAGCCTCTGGTTGAAGATAAATGACCACACAACCCCCATTTTTGTCGAAAATAGCCATGAATAACCATTTTCAATAATACCGAAGGCGAACACATTCGGATTTTTGCCCAAGAAATGGTCTCCACCAGAAATCCAAGAATGTGATCTACGACAAGGAAACATATGTGGGTGAGGTGTATGAGCCTCTAGTCGATGATCAATGGCCACAGAACCTCTATTTTGTCGAAAATAGCCATGAACGACCATTTTCAATAATACCGAAGGCTAACACGTACGGATTTTTGACCAAGAAATGGTCTCCACCAGAAATCCAAGAATGTGATCTACGGCAAGGAAACATATGTGGGTGAGGTGTACGAGCCTCTGGTCGATGATCAATGGCCACACAACCCCCATTTTGTCAAAAATAGCCAAGAACGACCACGACCATTTTTAATAATACCGAAGGCTAACACGTACGAATTTTTGACCAAGAAATGGTCTCCACTAGAAATCCAAGAATGTGATCTATGGCAAGGAAACATATGTGGGGTGAGTTGTACGAGCCTCTGGTTGATAATAAATGGCCACACAACCCCCATTTTTGATGAAAATAGCCATGAACGACCATTTTGAATAATACCGAAGGCTAACACCTACGGATTTTTGACCAACAAATGGTCTCCACCAGAAATCCAAGAATGTGGTCTATGGCAAGGAAACATATGTCGGGTGAGGTGTATAAGCCTTTGGTCGATGATCAATGGCCACACAACCCCCATTTTTGTCGAAAATAGCTATGAACGACCATTTTCAATAATACCGAAGGCTGACACCTACGGATTTTTGACCAAGAAATGGTCACCACCAGAAATCCAAGAATGTGATCTATGGCAAGGAAACATATGTGGGGTGAGGTGTACGAGCATTTGGTCGATAATCAATGGCCACACAACCCCATTTTTGTCGAAAATAGCCATAAATGACCATTTTCAATAATACCGAAGGCTAACACGTACGGATTTTTAACCAAGAAATGGTCTCCACCAAAAATCCAAGAATGTGAACTATGGAAAATAAACATATGTGGGGTGAGGTGTACGAGCCTCTGGTTGATGATAAATGGCCACACAACCCCCATTTTAGTCGAAAATAGCCATGAACGACCATTTTCAATAATACCGAAGGCTAACACCAACAGATTTTTGACCAAGAAATGGTCTCCACCAGAAATCCAAGAATGTGATCTATAGCAAGAAAACATATGTGGGGTGAAGTGTACGAGCCTCTGGTCGATGATCAATGGCCACACAACCCCCATTTTTGTCGAAAATAGCCATGAACGACCATTTTCAATGACACTGAAGGCTAACACCTATGGATTTTTGACCAAGAAATGGTCTCCACCATAAATCCAAGAATGTGGTCTATGGCAAGGAAACATATGTGGGGTGAGGTGTATGAGCCTTTGGTCGATGATCAATTGCCACACAACCCCCATTTTTGTCGAAAATAGCCATGAACGACCATTTTCAATAATGCCGAAGGCTAACACGTACAGATTTTTGACCAAGAAATGGTCTCCACCAGAAATCCAAGAATGTGATCTATGGCAAGGAAACTTATGTGGGGTGAGGTGTACGAGCCTCTGGTCGATGATCAATGGCGACACAACCCCCATTTTTGTCGAAAATAGCCATGAATGACCATTTTCAATGACACTGAAGGCTAACACCTACGAATTTTTGACCAACAAATGGTCTCCACGAGAAATCCAAGATTGTGATCTATGGCAAGAAAACATTTGTGGGGTGAAGTGTACGAGCCTCTGGTCGATGATCAATGGCCAGACAACCCCCATTTTGTCGAAAATAGCCATGAACGACCATTTTCAATGACACTGAAGGCTAACACCTATGGATTTTTGACCAAGAAATGGTCTCCACCATAAATCCAAGAATGTGATCTATGGCAAGGAAACATATGTGTAGTGAGGTGTATGAGCCTCTGGTCGAAGATCAATGGCCATACAACCCCCATTTGTGTCGAAAATAGTCATGAATGAACATTTTCAATAATACCGAAGGCTAACACGTTCGGATTTTTTACCAAGAAATGGTCTCCACCAGAAATCCAAGAATGTGATCTATGGCAAGGAAACATATGTGGGGTGAGGTGTATGAGCCTCTGGTCGATGATCAATGGCCACACAACCCCCATTTTTGTTGAAAATAGCCATGAACGACCATTTACAATAATACCGAAAGTTAACACCTACAGATTTTTGACCAAGAAATGGTCTCCACCAGAAATCCAAGAATGTGATCTATGGCAAGGAAACATATGTGGGGTGAGGTGTACGAGCCTCTGATCGATGATCAATGGCCACACAACCCCCATTTTTGTCGAAAATAGCCATGAATGACCATTTTCAATAATTCCGAAGGCTAACACCTACGGATTTTTGACCAAGAAATCATCTCCACCAGAAATCCAAGAATATGATCTATGGCAAGGAAACATATTTGGGGTGAGGTGTACGAGCCTCTGGTCGATGATCAATGGCCACACAACCCCCATTTTTGTCGAAAACAGCCATGAACGAACATTTTTAATAATACCGAAGGCTAACACGTACGGATTTTTGACCAAGAAATTGTCTCCACGAGAAATCCAAGATTGTGTTCTATGGCAATTAAACATATGTGGGGTGAGGTGTACGAGCCTCTGGTCGATGATAAATGGCCACACAACCCCCATTTTTGTCGAAAATAGCCATGAACGACCATTTTCAATAATACCGAAGGCTAACACCTACGGATTTTTGACCAAGAAATAGTCTCCACCAGAAATCCAAGAATGTGATCTATGGCAAGGAAACATATGTGGGGTGAGGTGTACGAGCCCCTAGTCGATTATCAATGGCCACACAACCCCCATTTTTGTCGAAAATTGCCATGAACGACAATTTTCAATGACACTGAAGGCTAACACCTATGGATTTTTGACCAAGAACTGGTCTCCACCATAGATCCAAGAATGTGATCTATGGCAAGAAAACATATGTGTAGTGAGGTGTATGAGCCTCTGGTTGAAGATAAATGGCCACACAACCCCCATTTTTGTCGAAAATAGTCATGAATGACCATTTTCAATAATACCGAAGGCTAACACATTCGGATTTTTGCCCAAGAAATGGTCTCCACCAGAAATCCAAGAATGTGATCTATAGCAAGAAAACATATGTGGGGTGAAGTGTACGAGCCTCTGGTCGATGATCAATGGCCACACAACCCCCATTTTTGTCGAAAATAGCCATGAACGACCATTTTCAATGACACTGAAGGCTAACACCTATGGATTTTTGACCAAGAAATGGTCTCAACCAGAAATCCAAGAATGTGGTCTATGGCAAGGAAACATATGTGGGGTGAGGTGTATGAGCCTTTGGTCGATGATCAATTGCCACACAACCCCCATTTTTGTCGAAAATAGCCATCAACGACCATTTTCAATAATGCCGAAGGCTAACACCTACGGATTTTTGACCAAGAAATGGTCTCCACCAGAAATCCAAGAATGTGATCTATGGCAAGGAAACTTATGTGGGGTGAGGTGTACGAGCCTCTGGTCGATGATCAATGGCGACACAACCCCCATTTTTGTCGAAAATAGCCATGAATGACCATTTTCAATGACACTGAAGGCTAACACCTACGAATTTTTGACCAACAAATGGTCTCCACGAGAAATCCAAGATTGTGATCTATGGCAAGAAAACATTTGTGGGGTGAAGTGTACGAGCCTCTGGCCGATGATCAATGGCCAGACAACCCCCATTTTGTCGAAAATAGCCATGAACGACCATTTTCAATGACACTGAAGGCTAACACCTATGGATTTTTGACCAAGAAATGGTCTCCACCATAAATCCAAGAATGTGATCTATGGCAACGAAACATATGTGTAGTGAAGTGTATGAGCCTCTGGTCGAAGATCAATGGCCATACAACCCCCATTTGTGTCGAAAATAGTCATGAATGAACATTTTCAATAATACCGAAGGCTAACACGTACGGATTTTTTACCAAGAAATGGTCTCCACCAGAAATCCAAGAATGTGATCTATGGCAAGGAAACATATGTGGGGTGAGGTGTATGAGCCTCTGGTCGATGATCAATGGCCACACAACCCCCATTTTTGTTGAAAATAGCCATGAACGACCATTTACAATAACACCGAAAGTTAACACCTACAGATTTTTTACCAAGAAATGGTCTCCACCAGAAATCCAAGAATGTGATCTATGGCAAGGAAACATATGTGGGTGAGGTTTACGAGCCTCTAGTCGATGATAGATGGCCACACAACCCCCATTTTTGTCGAAAATAGCCATGAACGACCATTTTCAATAATACCGAAGGCTAACATGTACGAATTTTTGACCAAGAAATGGTCTCCAACAGAAATCCAAGAGTGTGCTCTATGGCAAGGAAACATATGTGGGGTGAGGTGTACGAGCCTCTGGTCGATGATAAATGGCCACACAACCCCCATTTTTGATGAAAATAGCCATGAACGACCATTTTCAATAATACCGAAAGCTAACACCTACGGATTTTTGACCAACAAATGGTCTCCACCAGAAATCCAAGAATGTGGTCTATGGCAAGGAAACATATGTGGGGTGAGGTGTATGAGCCTTTGGTCGATGATCAATGGCCACACAACCCCCATTTTTGTCGAAAATAGCCATGAACGACCATTTTCAATAATACCGAAGGCTAACACGTACGAATTTTTGACCAAGAAATGGTCTCCACCAGAAATCCAAGAGTGTGCTCTATGGCAAGGAAACATATATGGGGTGAGGTGTACGAACATCTGGTCGATGATAAATGGCCACACAACCCCCATTTTTGATGAAAATAGCCATGAACGACCATTTTCAATAATACCGAAAGCTAACACCTACGGATTTTTGACCAACATATGGTCTCCACCAGAAATCCAAGAATGTGGTCTATGGCAAGGAAACATATGTGGGGTGAGGTGTATGAGCCTTTGGTCGATGATAAATTGCCACACAACCCCCATTTTTGTCGAAAATAGCCATGAACGACCATTTTCAATAATACCGAAGGCTAACACCTACGGATTTTTGACCAAGAAATGGTCACCACCAGAAATCCAAGAATGTGGTCTATGGCAAGGAAACACATGTGGGGTGAGGTGTACGATCCTCTGGTCAATGACCAATGGCGACACAACCCCCATTTTTGTCGACAATAGCCATGAATGACCATTTTCAATGACACTGAAGGCTAACACCTACGAATTTTTGACCAACAAATGGTCTCCACGAGAAATCCAAGATTCTGATCTATGGCAAGAAAACATATGTGGGGTGAAGTGTACGAGCATCTGGTCGATGATCAATGGCCACACAACCCCCATTTTTGTCGACAATAGCCATGAATGACCATTTTCAATGACACTGAAGGCTAACACCTACGAATTTTTGACCAACAAATGGTCTCCACGAGAAATCCAAGATTCTGATCTATGGCAAGAAAACATATGTGGGGTGAAGTGTACGAGCATCTGGTCGATGATCAATGGCCACACAACCCCCATTTGTGTCGAAAATAGCCATGAATGACCATTTTCAATTATACCGAAGGCTAACACGAACAGATTTTTGACCAAGAAACGGTCTCCACCAGAAATCCAAGAATGTGATCTATGGCAAGGAAACATATGTAGGGTGAATTGTACAAGCCTCCGGTCGATGATAAATGGCCACACAAGCCCCATTTTAGTCAAAAATAGCCATGAACGACCATTTTCAATAATACCGAAGGCTAACACCAACAGATTTTTGACCAAGAAATGGTCTCCTCTAGAAATCCAAGAATGTGATCTATGGCATGAAAACATATGTGGGGTGAAGTGTACGAGCCTCTGGTCGATGATGAATGGCCACACAACCCCCATTTTTGTCGAAAATAGCCATGAACGACAATTTTCAATGACACTGAAGGCTAACACCTATGGATTTTTGACCAAGAAATGGTCTCCACCATAAATCCAAGAATGTGATCTATGGCAAGGAAACATAAGTGTAGTGAGGTGTATGAGCCTCTGGTCGAAGATCAATGGCCACACAACCCCCATGTTTGTCGAAAATAGCCATGAATGATCATTTTCAATAATACCGAAGGCTAACACGTACGGATTTTTGACCAAGAAATGGTCTCCACCAGAAATCCAAGAATGTGATCTATGGCAAGGAAACATATGTGGGGTGAATTGTACGAGCCTCTGGTCGATGATAAATGGCCACACAACCCCCATTTTAGTCGAAAATAGCCATGAACGACCATTTTCCATAATACCGAAGGCTAACACCAACAGATTTTTGACCAAGAAAGGGTCTCCTCCAGAAATCCAAGAATGTGATCTATGGCAAGAAAACATATGTGGGGTGAAGTGTACGAGCCTCTGGTCGATGATCAATGGCCACACAACCCCCATTTTTGTCGAAAATAGCCATGAACGACCATTTTCAATGACACTAAAGGCTAACACCTATAGATTTCTGACCAAGAAATGGTCTCCACCATAAATCCAAGAATGTGATCTATGGCAAGGAAACATATGTGTAGTGAGGTGTATGAGCCTCTGGTCGAAGATCAATGGCCACACAACCCCCATTTTTTGTCGAAAATAGCAATGAATGACCATTTTCAAAAATACCAAAGGCTAACACATTCGGATTTTTTCCCAAGAAATGGTCTCCACCAGAAATCCAAGAATGTGATCTATGGCAAGGAAACATATGTGTGGTGAGGTGTACGAGCCTCTGGTCGATGATTAATGGCCACACAACCCCCATTTTGTCGAAAATAGCCATGAACGACCATTTTCAATAATACCGAAGGCTAGCACGTACGAATTTTTGACCAAGAAATGGTCTCCACCAGAAATCCAAGAATGTGATCTATGGCAAGGAAACATATGTGGGTGAGGTTTACGTGCCTCTAGTCGATGATAGATGGCCACACAACCCCCATTTTTGTCGAAAATAGCCATGAACGACCATTTTCAATAATACCGAAGGCTAACACGTACGAATTTTTGACCAAGAAATGGTCTCCACCAGAAATCCAAGAGTGTGCTCTATGGCAAGGAAACATATGTGGGGTGAGGTGTACGAGCCTCTGGTCGATGATAAATGGCCACACAACCCCCATTTTTTATGAAAATAGCCATGAACGACCATTTTCAATAATACCGAAAGCTAACACCTACGGATTTTTGACCAACAAATGGTCTCCACCAGAAATCCAAGAATGTGGTCTATGGCAAGGAAACATATGTGGGGTGAGGTGTATGAGCCTTTGGTCGATGATCAATGGCCACACAACCCCCATTTTTGTCAAAAATAGCCATGAACGACCATTTTCAATAATACCTAAGGCTAACACCTACGGATTTTTGACCAAGAAATGGTCACCACCAGAAATCCAAGAATGTGGTCTATGGCAAGGAAACACATGTGGGGTGAGGTGTATGAGCCTTTGGTCGATGATCAATTGCCACACAACCCCCATTTTTGTCGAAAATAGCCATGAACGACCATTTTCAATAATACCGAAGGCTAACACCTACGGATTTTTGACCAAGAAATGGTCTCCACCAGAAATCCAAGAATGTGATATATGGCAAGGAAACTTATGTGGGGTGAGGTGTACGATCCTCTGGTCAATGATCAATGGCGACACAACCCCCATTTTTGTCGAAAATAGCCATGAATGACCATTTTCAATGACACTGAAGGCTAACACCTACGAATTTTTGACCAACAAATGGTCTCCACGAGAAATCCAAGATTCTGATCTATGGCAAGAAAACATATGTGGGGTGAAGTGTACGAGCCTCTGGTCGATGATCAATGGCCACACAACCCCCATTTTTGTCGAAAATAGCCATGAACGACCATTTTCAATGACACTGAAGGCTAACACCTATGAATTTTTGACCAAGAAATGGTCTCTACCATAAATCCAAGAATGTGATCTATGGCAAGGAAACATATGTGTAGTGAGGTGTATGAGCCTCTGGTCATAGATCAATGGCCACACAACCCCCATTTGTGTCGAAAATAGCCATGAATGACCATTTTCAATTATACCGAAGGCTAACACGAACGGATTTTTGACCAAGAAATGGTCTCCACCAGAAATCCAAGAATGTGATATATTGCAAGGAAACATATGTAGGGTGAATTGTACAAGCCTCTGGTCGATGATAAATGGCCACACAACCCTCATTTTAGTCAAAAATAGCCATGAACGACCATTTTCAATAATACCGAAGGCTAACACCAACAGATTTTTGACCAAGAAATGGTCTCCTCTAGAAATCCAAGAATGTGATCTATGGCAAGAAAACATATGTGGGGTGAAGTGTACGAGCCTCTGGTCGATGATCAATAGCCACATAACCCCCATTTTTGTCGAAAATAGCCATGAACGACCATTTTCAATGACACTGAAGGCTAACACCTATGGATTTTTGACCAAGAAATGGTCTCCACCATAAATCCAAGAATGTGATCTATGGCAAGGAAACATAAGTGTAGTGAGGTGTATGAGCCTTTGGTCGAAGATCAATGTCCACACAACCCCCATTTTTGTCGAAAATAGCCATGAATGACCATTTTCAATAATACCGAAGGCTAACACGTACGGATTTTTGACCAATAAATGGTCTCCACCAGAAATCCAAGAATGTGATCTATGGCAAGGAAACATATGTGGGGTGAATTGTACGAGCCTCTAGTCGATGATAAATGGCCACACAACCCCCATTTTAGTCGAAAATAGCCATGAACGATAATTTTCAATAATACCGAAGGCTAACACCAACAGATTTTTGACCAAGAAATGGTCTCCTCCAGTAATCCAAGAATGTGATCTATGGCAAGGAAACATATGTAGGGTGAATTGTACAAGCCTCCGGTCGATGATAAATGGCCACACAACCCTCATTTTAGTCAAAAATAGCCATGAACGACCATTTTCAATAATACCGAAGGCTAACACCAACAGATTTTTGACCAAGAAATGGTCTCCTCTAGAAATCCAAGAATGTGATCTATGGCAAGAAAACATATGTGGGGTGAAGTGTACGAGCCTCTGGTCGATGATCAATGGCCACATAACCCCCATTTCTGTCGAAAATAGCCATGAACGACCATTTTCAATGACACTGAAGGCTAACACCTATGGATTTTTGACCAAGAAATGGTCTCCACCATAAATCCAAGAATGTGATCTATGGCAAGGAAACATAAGTGTAGTGAGGTGTATGAGTCTCTGGTCGAAGATCAATGGCCACACAACCCCATTTTTGTCGAAAATAGCCATGAATGACCATTTTCAATAATACCGAAGGCTAACACGTACGAATTTTTGACCAATAAATGGTCTCCACCAGAAATCCAAGAATGTGATCTATGGCAAGGAAACATATGTGGGGTGAATTGTACGAGCCTCTGGTCGATGATAAATGGCCACACAACCCCCATTTTAGTCGAAAATAGCCATGAACGACCATTTTCAATAATACCGAAGGCTAACACCAACAGATTTTTGACCAAGAAATGGTCTCCTCTAGTAATCCAAGAATGTGATCTATGGCAAGAAAACATATGTGGGGTGAAGTGTACGAGCCTCTGGTCGATGATCAATGGCCACACAACCCCCATGAACGACCATTTTCAATGACACTAAAGGCTAACACCTACGAATTTTTGACCAAGAAATGGTCTCCACCAGAAATCTAAGAATGTGATATATGGCAAGGAAACTTATGTGGGGTGAGGTGTACGATCCTCTGGACAATGATCAATGGCGACACAACCCCCATTTTTGTCGAAAATAGCCATGAATGACCATTTTCAATGACACTGAAGGCTAACACCTACTAATTTTTACCAACAAATGGTCTCCACGAGAAATCCAAGATTCTGATCTATGGCAAGAAAACATATGTGGGGTGAAGTGTACGAGCCTCTGGTCGATGATCAATGGCCACACAACCCCCATTTTTGTCGAAAATAGCCATGAACGACCATTTTCAATGACACTGAAGGCTAACACTTATGGATTTTTGACCAAGAAATGGTCTCCACCATAAATCCAAGAATGTGATCTATGGCAAGGAAACATATGTGTAGTGAGGTGTATGAGCCTCTGGTCGAAGATCAATGGCCACACAACCCCCATTTGTGTCGAAAATAGCCATGAATGACCATTTTCAATTATACCGAAGGCTAACACGAACGGATTTTTGACCAAGAAATGGTCTCCACCAGAAATCCAAGAATTTGATATATGGCAAGGAAACATATGTAGGGTGAATTGTGCAAGCCTCCGATCGATGATAAATGGCCACACAACCCCCATTTTAGTCAAAAATAGCCATGAACGACCATTTTCAATAATACCGAAGGCTAACACCAACAGATTTTTGACCAAGAAATGGTCTCCTCTAGAAATCCAAGAATGTGATCTATGGCAAGAAAACATATGTGGGGTGAAGTGTACGAGCCTCTGGTCGATGATCAACGGCCACACAACCCCCATTTTTGTCGAAAATAGCCATGAACGACCATTTTCAATGACACTGAAGGCTAACACCTATGGATTTTTGACCAAGAAATGGTCTCCACCATAAATCCAAGAATTTGATCTATGGCAAGGAAACATAAGTGTAGTGAGGTGTATGAGCCTCTGGTCGAAGATAAATGGCCACACAACCCCCATTTTAGTCGAAAATAGCCATGAACGACCATTTTCAATAATACCGAAGGCTAACACCAACAGATTTTTGACCAAGAAATGGTCTCCTCCAGTAATCCAAGAATGTGATCTATGGCAAGAAAACATATGTGGGGTGAAGTGTACGAGCCTCTGGTCGATGATCAATGGCCACACAACCCCCATTTTTTTCGAAAATAGCCAAGAACGACCATTTTCAATGACACTGAAGGCTAACACTTATGGATTTTTGACCAAGAAATGGTCTCCACCATAAATCCAAGAATGTGATCTATGGCAAGGAAACATATGTGTAGTGAGGTGTATGAGCCTCTGGTCGAAGATCAATGGCCACACAACCCCCATTTGTGTCGAAAATAGCCATGAATGACCATTTTCAATTATACCGAAGGCTAACACGAACGGATTTTTGACCAAGAAATGGTCTCCACCAGAAATCCAAGAATTTGATATATGGCAAGGAAACATATGTAGGGTGAATTGTGCAAGCCTCCGATCGATGATAAATGGCCACACAACCCCCATTTTAGTCAAAAATAGCCATGAACGACCATTTTCAATAATACCGAAGGCTAACACCAACAGATTTTTGACCAAGAAATGGTCTCCTCTAGAAATCCAAGAATGTGATCTATGGCAAGAAAACATATGTGGGGTGAAGTGTACGAGCCTCTGGTCGATGATCAACGGCCACACAACCCCCATTTTTGTCGAAAATAGCCATGAACGACCATTTTCAATGACACTGAAGGCTAACACCTATGGATTTTTGACCAAGAAATGGTCTCCACCATAAATCCAAGAATTTGATCTATGGCAAGGAAACATAAGTGTAGTGAGGTGTATGAGCCTCTGGTCGAAGATAAATGGCCACACAACCCCCATTTTAGTCGAAAATAGCCATGAACGACCATTTTCAATAATACCGAAGGCTAACACCAACAGATTTTTGACCAAGAAATGGTCTCCTCCAGTAATCCAAGAATGTGATCTATGGCAAGAAAACATATGTGGGGTGAAGTGTACGAGCCTCTGGTCGATGATCAATGGCCACACAACCCCCATTTTTTTCGAAAATAGCCAAGAACGACCATTTTCAATGACACTAAAGGCTAACACTTATGGATTTCTGACCAAGAAATGGTCTCCACCATAAATCCAAGAATGTGATCTATGGCAATGAAACATATGTGTAGTGAGGTGTATGAGCCTCTGGTCGAAGATCAATGGCCACACAACCCCCATTTTTGTCGAAAATAGCCATGAATGACCATTTTCAAAAATACCGAAGGCTAACACATTCGGATTTTTTCCAAAGAAATGGTCTCCACCAGAAATCCAAGAATGTGATCTATGGCATGGAAACATATGTGGGGTGAGGTGTACGAGCCTCTGGTCGATGATCAATGGCCACACAACCCCCATTTTGTCGAAAATAGCCATGAACGACCATTTTCAATAATACCGAAGGCTAACACGTACGAATTTTTGACCAAGAAATGGTCTCCACCAGAAATCCAAGAATGTAATCTATGGCAAGGAAACATATGTGGGTGAGGTTTACGAGCCTCTAGTCGATGATAGATGGCCACACAACCCCCATTTTTGATGAAAATAGCCATGTGCGACCATTTTCAATAATACTAGAGGCTAACACCTACGGATTTTTGACTAAGAAATGGTCTCCACCAGAAATCCAAGAATGTGATCTATGGCAAGGAAACATATGTGGGGTGAGGTGTATGAGCCTCTGGTCGATGATCAATGGCCACACAACCCCCATTTTTGTCGAAAATAGCCATGAACGACCATTTTCAATAATACCGAAGGCTAACACCTACGGATTTTTGACCAAGAAATGGTCTCCACCAGAAATCCAAGAATGTGATCTACGGCAAGGAAACATATGTGGGGTGAGGTGTACGACCCTCTAGTCGATGATCAATGGCCACACAACCCCTATTTTTGTCGAAAATAGCCATGAACAACCATTTTCAATGACACTGAAGGCTAACAACTACGGATTTTTGACCAAAAAAAGGTCTCCACCATAAATCCAAGAATGTGATCTATGGCAAGGAAACATATGTGGGTTGAGGTATACGAGCCTCTGGTCGATGATTAATGGCCACACAACCCTAATTTTTGTCGAAAATAGCCATGAATGACCATTTTCAATAATATCAAAGGCTAACACGTACGGATTTTTGACCAAGAAATGGTCTCCACCAGAAATCCAAGAATGTGATCTATGGCAAGGAAACATATGTGAGGTGAGGTGTATGAGCCTCTGGTCGATGATAAATGGCCACACAACCCCCATTTTAGTCGAAAATAGCCATGAACGACCATTTTCAAAAATACCGATGGCTAACACCAACAGATTTTTGACCATGAAATGGTCTCCACCAGAAATCCTAGAATGTGATCTCAGGCAAGAAAACATATGTGGGGTGAAGTGTATGAGCCTTTGGTCGATGATCAATGGCCACACAAACCCCATTTTTGTCGAAACTAGCCATGAACGACCATTTTCAATGACACTGAAGGCTAACACCTACGGATTTTTGACCAAGAAATGGTCTCCACAATAAATCCAAGAATGTGATCTATGGCAAGGAAACATATGTGTAGTGAGGTGTATGAGCCTTTGGTCGAATATCAATGGCCACACAACCCCCATTTTTGTCGAAAATAGCCATGAACGACCATTTTCAATAGTACCGAAGGCTATAACATTCAAATTTTTGACCAAGAAATGGTCTCCACCAGAAATAAAAGAATGTGATCTATGGCTAGGAAACATATGTGGGGTGAGGTTTACGAGCCTCTGGTCGATGATCAATGGCCACACAACCCCCATTTTTGTCGAAAATAGCCATGAATGACCATTTTCAATAATACCGAAGGCTAACACCTACGGATTTTTGACCAATAAATGGTCTCCACCAGAAATCCAAGAATGTGATCTACGGCAAGGAAACATATGTGGGGTGAGGTGTACGAGCCTCTAGTCGATGATCAATGGCCACACAACCCCTGTTTTTGTCGAAAATAGCCATGAACAACCATTTTCAATGACACTGAAGGCTAACAACTACGGATTTTTGACCAAAAAATGGTCTCCACCATAAATCCTAGAATGTGATCTATGGCAACGAAACATATGTGGGTTGAGGTGTACGAGCCTCTGGTCGATGATCAATGGCCACACAACCCTAATTTTTGTCGAAAATAGCCATGAATGACCATTTTCAATAATATCGAAGGCTAACACGTACGGATTTTTGACCAAGAAATGGTCTCCACCAGAAACCCAAGAATGTGATCTATGGCAAGGAAACATATGTGGGGTGAGGTGTATGAGCCTCTGGTCGATGATAAATGGCCACACAACCCCCATTTTAGTCGAAAATAGCCATGAACGACCATTTTCAAAAATACCGATGGCTAACACCAACGGATTTTTGACCAAGAAATGGTCTCCACTAGAAATCCTAGAATGTGATCTCAGGTAAGAAAACATATGTGGGGTGAAGTTTACGAGCCTTTGGTCGATGATCAATGGCCACACAAACCCCATTTTTGTCGAAACTAGCCCTGAACGACCATTTTCAATGACACTGAAGGCTAACACCTACGGATTTTTGACCAAGAAATGGTCTCCACAATAAATCCAAGAATGTGATCTATGGCAAGGAAACATATGTGTAGTGAGGTGTATGAGCCTTTGGTCGAATATCAATGGCCACACAACCCCCATTTTTGTCGAAAATAGCCATGAACGACCATTTTCAATAGTACCGAAGGCTATAACATTCAAATTTTTGACCAAGAAATGGTCTCCACCAGAAATAAAAGAATGTGATCTATGGCTAGGAAACATATGTGGGGTGAGGTTTACGAGCCTCTGGTCGAAGATCAATGGCCACACAACCCCCATTTTTGTCGAAAATAGCCATGAATGACCATTTTCAATAATACCGAAGGCTAACACCTACGGATTTTTGACCAATAAATGGTCTCCACCAGAAATCCAAGAATGTGATCTACGGCAAGGAAACATATGTGGGGTGAGGTGTACGAGCCTCTAGTCGATGATCAATGGCCACACAACCCCTGTTTTTGTCAAAAATAGCCATGAACAACCATTTTCAATGACACTAAAGGCTAACAACTACGGATTTTTTACCAAAAAATGGTCTCCACCATAAATCCAAGAATGTGATCTATGGCAACGAAACATATGTGGGTTGAGGTGTACGCGCCTCTGGTCAATGATCAATGGCCACACAACCCTAATTTTTGTCGAAAATAGCCATGAATGACCATTTTCAATAATATCGAAGGCTAACACGTACGGATTTTTGACCAAGAAATGGTCTCCACCAGAAACCCAAGAATGTGATCTATGGCAACGAAACATATGTGGGGTGAGGTGTATGAGCCTCTGGTCGATGATAAATGGCCACACAACCCCCATTTTAGTCGAAAATAGCCATGAACGACCATTTTCAAAAATACCGATGGCTAACACCAACGGATTTTTGACCAAGAAATGGTCTCCACCAGAAATCCTAGAATGTGATCTCGGGCAAGAAAACATATGTGGGGTGAAGTGTACGAGCCTTTGGTCGATGATCAATGGCCACACAAACCCCATTTTTGTCGAAACTAGCCATGAACGACCATTTTCAATGACACTGAAGGCTAACACCTACGGATTTTTGACCAAGAAATGGTCTCCACAATAAATCCAAGAATGTAATCTATGGCAAGGAAACATATGTGTAGTGAGGTGTATGAGCCTTTGGTCAAATATCAATGGCCACACAACCCCCATTTTTGTCGAAAATAGCCATGAACGACCATTTTCAATAGTACCGAAGGCTATAACATTCAGATTTTTGACCAAGAAATGGTCTCCACCAGAAATAAAAGAATGTGATCTATGGCTAGGAAACATATGTGGGGTGAGGTTTACGAGCCTCTGGTCGATGATTAATGACCACACAACCCCCATTTTTGACGAAAATAGCCATGAATGACCATTTTCAATAATACTGAAGGCTAACACGTACAGATTTTTGACCAATAAATGGTCTCCACCGGAAATCCAAGAATGTGATCTATGGCAAGGAAACATATGTGGGGTGAGGTGTACGAGCCTCTGGTCGATGATCATTGGCCACACAACCCCCATTTTGTCGAAAATAGCCATGAATGACCATATTCAATAATACCGAAGGCTAACACGTACAGATTTTTGACCAAGAAATGGTCTCCACCGGAAATCCAAGAATGTGATCTATGGCAAGGAAACATGTGTGGGGTGAATTGCATGAGCCTCTGGTCGATGATAAATGGCCACACAACCCCCATTTTAGTCGAAAATAGCCATGAACGACCATTTTCAATAATACCGAACGCTAACACCAACAGATTTTTGACCAAGGAATGGTCTCCTCCAGAAATCCAAGAATGTGACCTATGGAAAGAAAACATATGTGGGGTGAAGTGTACGAGCCTCTGGTCGATGATTAATGGCCACACAACCCCCATTTTTGTCGAAAATAGCCATGAACGACCATTTTCAATGACACTAAACGCTAACACCTATGGATTTCTGACCAAGAAATGGTCTCCACCATAAATACAAGAATGTGATCTATGGCAAGGAAACATATGTGTAGTGAGGTGTATGAGCCTCTGGTCGAAGATCAATGGCCACACAACCCCCATTTTTGTCAAAAATAGCCATGAATGACCATTTTCAAAAATACCAAAGGCTAACACATTTGGATTTTTGCCCAAGAAATGGTCTCCACCAGAAATCCTAGAATGTGATCTATGGGAAGGAAACATATGTGGGGTGAGGTGTACGAGCCTCTGGTCGATGATCAATGGCCACACAACCCCCATTTTGCCGAAAATAGCCATGAACGACCATTTTCAATAATACCGAAGGCTAACACGTACGCGTTTTTGACCAAGAAATGGTCCCCACCAGAAATCCAAGAATGTGATCTATGGTAAGGAAACATATGTGGGGTGAGGTTTATGAGCCTCTAGTCGATGATAAATGGCCACACAACCCCCATTTTTTATGAAAATAGCCATGAGCGACCATTTTCAATAATACTAGAGGCTAACACCTACGGATTTTTGACCAAGAAATGGTCTCCACTAGAAATCCAAGAATGTGATCTATGGCAAGGAAACATATGTGGGGTGAGGTGTATGAGCCTCTGGTCGATGATCAATGGCCACACAACCCCCATTTTTGTCGAAAATAGCCATGAACGACCATTTTCAATAATACCGAAGGCTAACACCTACGGATTTTTGACCAAGAAATGGTCTCCACCAGAAATCCAAGAATGTGATCTACAGCAAGGAAACATATGTGGGGTGAGGTGTATGAGCCTCTGGTCGACGATCAATGGCCACACAACCCTAATTTTTGTCGAAAATAGCCATGAACGACCATTTTCAATGACACTGAAGGCTAACACTTGGTCTCCACCATAAATCCAAGAATGTGATCTATGGCAAGGAAACATATGTGTAGTGAGGTGTATGAGCCTCTGGTCGAAGATCAATGGCCACACAACCCCCATTTTTGTCGAAAATAGCCATGAATGACCTTTTTCAAAAATACCAAAGGCTAACACATTCCGATTTTTGCCCAAGAAATGGTCTCCACCAGAAATCCAAGAATGTGATCTATGGCAAGGAAACATATGTGGGCTGAGGTGTACGAGCCTCTGGTCGATGATCAATGGCCACACAACCCCCATTTTACCGAAAATAGCCATGAACGACCATATTCAATAATACCGAAGGCTAACACGTACGAGTTTTTGACCAAGAAATGGTCTCCACCAGAAATCCAAGAATGTGATCTATGGCAAGGAAACATATGTGGGGTGAGGTTTATGAGCCTCTAGTCGATGATAAATGGCCACACAACCCCCATTTTTATGAAAATAGCCATGAGGGACCATTTTCAATAATACTAGAGGCTAACACCTACGGATTTTTGACCAAGAAATGGTCTCCACCAGAAATCCAAGAATGTGATCTATGGAAAGGAAACATATATGGGGTGAGGTGTATGAGCCTCTGGTCGATGATCAATGGCCACACAACCCTTATTTTTGTCGAAAATAGCCATGAACGACCATTTTCAGTAATACCGAAGGGTAACACCTACGGATTTTTGACCAAGAAATGGTCTCCACTAGAAATCCAAGAATGTGATCTACGGTAAGGAAACATATGTGGGGTGAGGTGTATGAGCCTCTGGTCGACGATCAATGGCCACACAACCCTATTTTTTGTCGAAAATAGCCATGAACGACCATTTTCAATGACATTGAAGGCTAACACCTACGGATTTTTGACCAAGAAATGGTCTCCACCATAAATCCAAGAATTTGATTTATGGCAAGGAAACATATGTGTAGTGAGGTGTATGAGCCTCTGGTCGAAGATCAATGGCCACACAACCCCCATTTTTGTCGAAAATAGCCATGAATGACCATTTTCAAAAATACCAAAGGCTAACACATTTGGATTTTTTCCCAAGAAATGGTCTCCACCAGAAATCCAAGAATGTGATCTATGGCAAGGAAACATATGTGGGGTGAGGTGTACGAGCCTCTGGTCGATGATCAATGGCCACACAACCCCCATTTTGCCGAAAATAGCCATGAACGACCATTTTCAATAATAGTGAAGGCTAATACGTACGAGTTTTTGACCAAGAAATGGTCTCCACCAGAAATCCAAGAATGTGATCTATGGCAAGGAAACATATGTGGAGTGAGGTTTATGAGCCTCTAGTCGATGATAAATGGCACACAACCCCCATTTTTATGAAAATTGCCATGAGCGACCATTTTCAATAATACTAGAGGCTAACACCTACGGATTTTTGACCAAGAAATGGTCTCCACCAGAAATCCAAGAATGTGATCTATGGCAAGGAAACATATGTGGGGTGAGGTGTATGAGCCTCTGGTCGATGATCAATGGCCACACAACCCCCATTTTTGTCGAAAATAGCCATGAACGACCATTTTCAATAATACCGAAGGCTAACACCTACGGATTTTTGACCAAGAAATGGTCTCCACCAGAAATCCAAGAATGTGATCTACGGGAAGGAAACATATGTGGGGTGAGGTGTATGAGCCTCTGGTCGACGATCAATTGCCACACAACCCAAATTTTTGTCAAAAATAGCCATGAACGACCATTTTCAATGACACTGAAGGCTAACACCTACGGATTTTTGACCAAGAAATGGTCTCCACCATAAATCCAAGAATGTGATCTATGGCAAGGAAACATATGTGTAGTGAGGTGTATGAGCCTCTGGTCCAATATCAATGGCCACACAACCCCCATTTTTGTCGAAAATAGCCATGAACGACCATTTTCAATAGTTCCGAAGGCTAACACATTCGGATTTTTGACCAAGAAATGGTCTCCACCAGAAATCAAAGAATGTGATCTATGGCAAGGAAACATATGCGGGGTGAGGTGTACGAGCCTTTGGTCGATGATCAATGGCCACACAACCCCCATTTTTGTCGAAAATAGCCATGAATGACCATTTTCAATAATACCGAAGGCTAACACGTACGGATTTTTGACCAAGAAATGGTCTCCACCAGATATCCAAGAATGTGAACTATGGCAAGGAAACATATGTGGGGTGAGGTGTACGAGCCTCTGGTCGATGATCAATGGCCACACAACCATTTTCAATGACACTGAACGCTAACACCTACGGATTTTTGACCAAGAAATGGTCTCCACCAGAAATCCAAGAATGTGATCTATGGAAAGGAAACATATATGGGGTGAGGTGTATGAGCCTCTGGTCGATGATCAATGGCCACACAACCCTTATTTTTGTCGAAAATAGCCATGAACGACCATTTTCAGTAATACCGAAGGGTAACACCTACGGATTTTTGACCAAGAAATGGTCTCCACTAGAAATCCAAGAATGTGATCTACGGTAAGGAAACATATGTGGGGTGAGGTGTATGAGCCTCTGGTCGACGATCAATGGCCACACAACCCTATTTTTTGTCGAAAATAGCCATGAACGACCATTTTCAATGACATTGAAGGCTAACACCTACGGATTTTTGACCAAGAAATGGTCTCCACCATAAATCCAAGAATTTGATTTATGGCAAGGAAACATATGTGTAGTGAGGTGTATGAGCCTCTGGTCGAAGATCAATGGCCACACAACCCCCATTTTTGTCGAAAATAGCCATGAATGACCATTTTCAAAAATACCAAAGGCTAACACATTTGGATTTTTTCCCAAGAAATGGTCTCCACCAGAAATCCAAGAATGTGATCTATGGCAAGGAAACATATGTGGGGTGAGGTGTACGAGCCTCTGGTCGATGATCAATGGCCACACAACCCCCATTTTGCCGAAAATAGCCATGAACGACCATTTTCAATAATAGTGAAGGCTAATACGTACGAGTTTTTGACCAAGAAATGGTCTCCACCAGAAATCCAAGAATGTGATCTATGGCAAGGAAACATATGTGGAGTGAGGTTTATGAGCCTCTAGTCGATGATAAATGGCACACAACCCCCATTTTTATGAAAATTGCCATGAGCGACCATTTTCAATAATACTAGAGGCTAACACCTACGGATTTTTGACCAAGAAATGGTCTCCACCAGAAATCCAAGAATGTGATCTATGGCAAGGAAACATATGTGGGGTGAGGTGTATGAGCCTCTGGTCGATGATCAATGGCCACACAACCCCCATTTTTGTCGAAAATAGCCATGAACGACCATTTTCAATAATACCGAAGGCTAACACCTACGGATTTTTGACCAAGAAATGGTCTCCACCAGAAATCCAAGAATGTGATCTACGGGAAGGAAACATATGTGGGGTGAGGTGTATGAGCCTCTGGTCGACGATCAATTGCCACACAACCCAAATTTTTGTCAAAAATAGCCATGAACGACCATTTTCAATGACACTGAAGGCTAACACCTACGGATTTTTGACCAAGAAATGGTCTCCACCATAAATCCAAGAATGTGATCTATGGCAAGGAAACATATGTGTAGTGAGGTGTATGAGCCTCTGGTCCAATATCAATGGCCACACAACCCCCATTTTTGTCGAAAATAGCCATGAACGACCATTTTCAATAGTTCCGAAGGCTAACACATTCGGATTTTTGACCAAGAAATGGTCTCCACCAGAAATCAAAGAATGTGATCTATGGCAAGGAAACATATGCGGGGTGAGGTGTACGAGCCTTTGGTCGATGATCAATGGCCACACAACCCCCATTTTTGTCGAAAATAGCCATGAATGACCATTTTCAATAATACCGAAGGCTAACACGTACGGATTTTTGACCAAGAAATGGTCTCCACCAGATATCCAAGAATGTGAACTATGGCAAGGAAACATATGTGGGGTGAGGTGTACGAGCCTCTGGTCGATGATCAATGGCCACACAACCATTTTCAATGACACTGAACGCTAACACCTACGGATTTTTGACCAAGAAATGGTCTCCACCAGAAATCCAAGAATGTGATCTATGGAAAGGAAACATATATGGGGTGAGGTGTATGAGCCTCTGGTCGATGATCAATGGCCACACAACCCTTATTTTTGTCGAAAATAGCCATGAACGACCATTTTCAGTAATACCGAAGGGTAACACCTACGGATTTTTGACCAAGAAATGGTCTCCACTAGAAATCCAAGAATGTGATCTACGGTAAGGAAACATATGTGGGGTGAGGTGTATGAGCCTCTGGTCGACGATCAATGGCCACACAACCCTATTTTTTGTCGAAAATAGCCATGAACGACCATTTTCAATGACATTGAAGGCTAACACCTACGGATTTTTGACCAAGAAATGGTCTCCACCATAAATCCAAGAATTTGATTTATGGCAAGGAAACATATGTGTAGTGAGGTGTATGAGCCTCTGGTCGAAGATCAATGGCCACACAACCCCCATTTTTGTCGAAAATAGCCATGAATGACCATTTTCAAAAATACCAAAGGCTAACACATTTGGATTTTTTCCCAAGAAATGGTCTCCACCAGAAATCCAAGAATGTGATCTATGGCAAGGAAACATATGTGGGGTGAGGTGTACGAGCCTCTGGTCGATGATCAATGGCCACACAACCCCCATTTTGCCGAAAATAGCCATGAACGACCATTTTCAATAATAGTGAAGGCTAATACGTACGAGTTTTTGACCAAGAAATGGTCTCCACCAGAAATCCAAGAATGTGATCTATGGCAAGGAAACATATGTGGAGTGAGGTTTATGAGCCTCTAGTCGATGATAAATGGCACACAACCCCCATTTTTATGAAAATTGCCATGAGCGACCATTTTCAATAATACTAGAGGCTAACACCTACGGATTTTTGACCAAGAAATGGTCTCCACCAGAAATCCAAGAATGTGATCTATGGCAAGGAAACATATGTGGGGTGAGGTGTATGAGCCTCTGGTCGATGATCAATGGCCACACAACCCCCATTTTTGTCGAAAATAGCCATGAACGACCATTTTCAATAATACCGAAGGCTAACACCTACGGATTTTTGACCAAGAAATGGTCTCCACCAGAAATCCAAGAATGTGATCTACGGGAAGGAAACATATGTGGGGTGAGGTGTATGAGCCTCTGGTCGACGATCAATTGCCACACAACCCAAATTTTTGTCAAAAATAGCCATGAACGACCATTTTCAATGACACTGAAGGCTAACACCTACGGATTTTTGACCAAGAAATGGTCTCCACCATAAATCCAAGAATGTGATCTATGGCAAGGAAACATATGTGTAGTGAGGTGTATGAGCCTCTGGTCCAATATCAATGGCCACACAACCCCCATTTTTGTCGAAAATAGCCATGAACGACCATTTTCAATAGTTCCGAAGGCTAACACATTCGGATTTTTGACCAAGAAATGGTCTCCACCAGAAATCAAAGAATGTGATCTATGGCAAGGAAACATATGCGGGGTGAGGTGTACGAGCCTTTGGTCGATGATCAATGGCCACACAACCCCCATTTTTGTCGAAAATAGCCATGAATGACCATTTTCAATAATACCGAAGGCTAACACGTACGGATTTTTGACCAAGAAATGGTCTCCACCAGATATCCAAGAATGTGAACTATGGCAAGGAAACATATGTGGGGTGAGGTGTACGAGCCTCTGGTCGATGATCAATGGCCACACAACCATTTTCAATGACACTGAACGCTAACACCTACGGATTTTTGACCAAGAAATGGTCTCCACCATAAATCCAAGAATGTGATCTATGGAAAGGAAACATGTGTAGTGAGGTGTATGAGCCTTTGGTTGAATATCAATGGCCACACAACCCCCATTTTTGTCGAAAATAGCCATGAACGACCATTTTCAATAGTACCAAAGGCTAAAACATTCAGATTTTTGACCAAGAAATGGTCTCCACCAGAAATCAAAGAATGTGATCTATGGCAAGGAAACATATGTGGGGTGAGGTTTACGAGCCTCTGGTCGACGATCAATGGGCACACAACCCCCATTTTTGTCGAAAATAGCCATGAATGATCATTTTCAATAATACTGAAGGCTAACACGTACAGATTTTTGACCAATTAATGGTCTCCACCAGAAATCCAAGAATGTGATCTATGGCAAGGAAACATATGTGGGGTGAGGTGTACGAGCCTCTGGTCGATGATAAATGGCCACACAACCCCCATTTTAGTCGAAAATAGCCATGAACGACCATTTTCAATAATACCGAAGGCTAACACCAACGGATTTTTGACTAAGAAATGGTCTCCACTAGAAATCCAAGAATGTGATCTGTGGCAAGAAAACCTATGTGGGGTGAAGTGTACGAGCCTCTGGTCGATGATCAATGACCACACAACCCCCATTTTTGTCAGAAATAGCCATGAACGACAATTTTCAATGACACTGAAGGCTAACACCTATGGATTTTTGACCAAGAAATGGTCTCCACCATAAATCCAAGAATGTGATCTATGGCAAGGAAACATATGTGTAGTGAGGTGTATGAGCCTCTGGTCAATGATCAATGGCCACACAACCCCCATTTTTGTCGAAAATAGCCATGAATGACAATTTTCAATAATACCGAAGGCTAACACATTCAGATTTTTGCCCAAGAAATGGTCTCCACTAGAAATCCAAGAATGTGATCTATGGCAAGGAAACATATGTGGGGTGAGGTGTACGAGCCTCTGGTCGATGATCAATGGCCACACAACCCCCATTTTGTCGAAAATAGCCATGAACGATCATTTTCAATAATACTGAAGGCTTACATATGTTTCCTTAGCCTTCGGTATTATTGAAAATGGTCGTTCATGGCTATTTTCGACAAAATGGGGGTTGTGTGGCCATTGATCATCGACCAGAGGCTCGTACACCTCACCCCACATATGTTTCCTTGCCATATATCACATTCTCGGATTTCTGGTGGAGACCATTTCTTGGTCAAAAATCCATACGTGTTAGCCTTCTATATCATTGAAAATGGTCGTTGATCGCTATTTTCGACAAAAAATGGGCGTTGTGTGGCCATTGATCAACGACCAGAGGCCCATACACCTCACCCCACATATGTTTCCTTGCCATAGATCAGATTCTTGGACTTATGGTGGAAACCATTTCTTGGTCAAAAATCCGTAGGTGTTACCCTTCAGTGTCATTGAAAATGGTCGTTCATGGCTATTTTCGACAAAAATGGGGGTTGTGTGGCCATTGATCATCGGCCAGAGGCTCCTACACCTCACCCCACATATGTTTTCTTGCCATATATCACATTCTTGGATTTCCAGTGGAGACCGTTTCTTGGTCAAAAATCCGTAGGTGTTAGCCTTCGATATTATTGAAAATGGTCGTTCATGGCTATTTTCGACAAAAATGTGGGTTGTGTGGCCGTTGATCATCGACCAGAGGCTCGTACACCTCACCCCACATATGTTTCATTGCCATAGATCACATTCTTTGATTTCTAGTTGAGACCATTTCTTGGGCAAAAATCTGAATGTGTTAGCCTTCGGTATTATTGAAAATGGTCATTCATGGCGATTTTCGACAAAAATGGGTGTTGTGTGGCCATTGATCTTTGACTAGAGGCTCATACACCTCACTACACATATGTTTCCTTGTCATAGATCACATTCTTGGATCTATGGTGGAGACCCTTTCTTCGTCAAAATTCCGTAGGTGTTAGCCTTCAGTGTCATTGAAAATGGTCGTTCATGGCTATTTTCGACAAAAATGGGGGTTGTGTGGCCATTGATCATCGACCAGAGGCTCGTACACCTCACCCCACATATGTTTCCTTGCCATATATCACATTCTCGGATTTCTGGTGGAGACCATTTCTTGGTAAAAAATCCATACGTGTTAGCCTTCTGTTTTATTGAAAACGGTCGTTGATCGCTATTTTCGACAAAAAATGGGCGTTGTGTGGCCATTGATCAATGACTAGAGGCCCATATACCTCACCCCACATATGTTTCCTTGCCATAGATCAGATTCTTGGACTTATGGTGGAAACCATTTCTTGGTCAAAAATCCGTAGGTGTTACCCTTCAGTGTCATTGAAAATGGTCGTTCATGGCTATTTTCGACAAAAAAAATGAGGGTTATGTGGCCATAGATCATGGACCAAAGGCTCGTACACCTCACCCCACATATGTTTCCTTGCCATAGATCAAATTTTGGATTTCTGGTGGAGACCATTTCTTGGTCAAAAATCCGTAGGTGTTAGCCTTCGGTATTATTGAAAATGGTCGTTCATGGCTATTTTTGACAAAAATGGGGGTTCTTTGGCCATTGATCATCGACCAGAGGCTCATACAACTCACCCCACATATGTTTCCTTTCCATAGATCACATTCTTGGATATCTGGTGGAGACCATTTCTTGGTCAAAAATCCGTAGGTGTTAGCCTTCGGTATTATTGAAAATGGTTGTTCATGGCTATTTTCATCAAAAATGGGGGTTGTGTGGCCATTTATCATCGACCAGAGGCTCGTACACCTCACCCCACATATGTTTCCTTGCTATAGATCACATTCTTGGATTTCTGGTGGAGACCATTTCTTGGTCAAAAATTCGTACGTGTTAGCCTTCAGTATTATTGAAACTGATCGTTCATGGCTATTTTTGACAAAATGGGGGTTGTGTGGCCATTGATCATCGACCAGAGGCTCGTACACCTCACCCCAGATATGTTTCCTTACCATAGATCACATTCTTGGATTTCTAGTGGAGACCCTTTCTTGGGCAAAAATCCGAATGTGTTAGCCTTCAGTGTTATTGAAAATTGCAATTCATGGCTATTTTCGACAAAAATGGGGGTTGTGTGGCCATTGATCTTTGACTAGAGGCTCATACACCTCACTACACATATGTTTCCTTGCCATAGATCACATTCTTGGATTTATGGTGGAGACCATTTCTTGGTCAAAAATCCGTAGGTGTTAGCCTTCAGTGCCATTGAAAATGGTCGTTCATGGCTATTTCCGACAAAAATGGGGGTTGTGTGGCCATTGATCATCGACCAGAGGCTCGTACACTTCACCCCACATAGGTTTTCTTGCCATAGATCACATTCTTGGATTTCTGGTGGAGACCATTTCTTAGTCAAAAATCCGTTGGTGTTAGCTTTCGGTATTATTGAAAATGGTCGTTCATGGCAATTTTCGACTAAAATGGGGGTTGTGTGGCCATTTATCATCGACCAGAGGCTCGTACACCTCACCCCACATATGTTTCCTTGCCATAGATCACATTCCTGGATTTCTGGTGGAGACCATTTATTGGTCAAAAATCTGTACGTGTTAGCCTTCAGTATTATGGAAAATGGTCATTCATGGCTATTTTCGACAAAAATGGGGGTTGTGTGGCCATTGATCATTGACCAGAGGCTCGTAAACCTCACCCCACATATGTTTCCTTGCTATAGATCACATTCTTTGATTTCTGGTGGAGACCATTTCTTGGTCAAAAATTTGAGTGTTTTAGCCTTCGGTACTATTGAAAATGGTCGTTCATGGCTATTTTCGACAAAAATGGGGGTTGTGTGGCCATTGATATTCAACCAAAGGCTCATACACCTCACTACACATGTTTCCTTTCCATAGATCACATTATTGGGTTTATGGTGGAGACCATTTCTTGGTCAAAAATCCGTAGGTGTTAGAATTCAGTGTCATTGAAAATGGTCGTTCATGGCTATTTTCGACAAAAATGGGGTTTGTGTGGCCATTGATCATCGACCAGAGGCTCATACACTTCACCCCACATATGTTTTCTTGCCATAGATCACATTCTTGGATTTCTGGTGGGGACCATTTCTTGGTCAAAAATTCGTTGGTGTTAGCCTTCGGTATTATTGAAAATGGTCGTTCATGGCTATTTTCGACAAAAATGGGGGTTGTGTGGCCATTTATCATCGACCAGAGGCTCATACACCTCACCCCACATATGTTTCCTTGTCATAGATCACATTCTTGGATTTCTGGTGGAGACCATTTCTTGGTAAAAAATCCGTAGGTGTTAGCCTCTGGTATTATTGAAAATGGTCGTTCATGGCTATTTTCATAAAAAATGGGGGTTGTGTGGCCATTTATCATCGACCAGAGGCTCGTACACCTCACCCCAGATATGTTTCCTTGCCATAGATCACATTCTTGGATTTCTGGTAGAGACCATTTCTTGGTCAAAAATTCGTACGTGTTAGCCTTCGGTATTATTGAAAATGGTCGTTCATGGCTATTTTCGACAAAATGGGGATTGTGTGGCGATTGATCATCGACCAGATGCTCGTACACCTCACCCCACATATGTTTCCTTGCCATAGATCACATTCTTGGATTTCTGGTGGCGACCATTTCTTGGGCAAAAATCCGAATGTGTTAGCCTTCGGTATTTTTGAAAATGGTCATTCATGGCTATTTTCGACAAAAATGGGGGTTGTGTGGCCATTGATCTTCGACCAGAGGCCCATACACCTCACCCCACATATGTTTCCTTGCCATAGATCAAATTCTTGGATTTATGGTGGAGACCATTTCTTGGTCAAAAATCCATAGGTGTTCGCCTTCAGTGTCATTGAAAATGGTCGTTCATGGCTATTTTCGACAAAAATGGGGGTTGTGTGGCCATTGATCATCGACCAGAGGCTCGTACACCTCACCCCACATATGTTTCCTTGCCATAGATCACATTCTTGGATATCTGGTGGAGACCATTTCTTGGTCAAAAATCCGTACGTGTTAGCCTTCGGTATTATTGAAAATGGTCATTCATGGCTATTTTCGACAAAAATGGGGGTTGTGTGGCCATTGATCATCGACCAAAGGCTCGTACACATCACCCCACATATGTTTCCTTGCCATAGATCACATTCTTTGATTTCTGGTGGAGACCATTTCTTGGTCAAAAATCCGAATGTGTTAGCCTTCGGAACTATTGAAAATGGTCGTTCATGGCTATTTTCGACAAAAATGGGGGTTGTGTGGCCATTGATATTGGACCAGAGGCTCATACACCTCACTACACATATGTTTCCTTGCCATAGATCACATTCTTGGATTTATGGTGGAGACCATTTCTTGGTCAAAAATCCGTAGGTGTTAGCCTTCAGTGTCATTGAAAATGGTCGTTCATGGCTATTTTCGACAAAAAATAGAGTTGTGTGGCCATTGATCGTCGACCAGAGGCTCATACACCTCACCCCACATATGTTTCCTTGCTGTAGATCACATTCATGGATTTCTGGTGGAGACCATTTCTTGGTCAAAAATCCGTAGGTGTTAGCCTTCGGTATTATTGAAAATGGTCGTTCATGGCTATTTTCGACAAAAATGGGGGTTGTGTGGCCATTGATCATCGACTAGAGGCTCAAACACCTCACCCCACATATGTTTCCTTGCCATAGATCACATTCTTGGATTTCTGGTGGAGACCATTTCTTGGTCAAAAATCCGTAGGTGTTAGCCTCTAGTATTATTGAAAATGGTCGCTGATGGCTATTTTCATAAAAAATGGGGGTTGTGTGGCCATTTATCAACGACTAGAGGCTCATAAACCTCACCCAACATATGTTTCCTTGCCATAGATCACATTCTTGGATTTCTGGTGGAGACCATTTCTTGGTCAAAAACTTGTACGTGTTAGCCTTCGGTATTATTGAAAATGGTCGTTCATGGCTATTTTCGGCAAAATGGGGGTTGTGTGGCCATTGATCATCGACCAGAGGCTCGTACACCTCACCCCACATATGTTTCCTTGCCATAGATCACATTCTTGGATTTCTGGTGGAGACCATTTCTTGGGCAAAAATCTGAATGTGTTAGCCTTTGGTATTTTTGAAAATGGTCATTCATGGCTATTTTCGACAAAAATGGGGGTTGTGGCCATTGAACTTCGACCAGAGGCTCATACACCTCACTACACATATGTTTCCTTGCCATAGATCACATTCTTGGATTTATGGTGGAGACCATTTCTTGGTCAAAATTCCGTAGGTGTTAGCCTTCAGTGTCATTGAAAATGGTCGTTCATGGCTATTTTCGACAAAAATTAGGGTTGTGTGGCCATTGATCGTCGACCAGAGGCTCATACACCTCACCCCACATATGTTTCCTTGCCGTAGATCACATTCTTTGCTTTCTGGTGGAGACCATTTCTTGGTCAAAAATCTGTAGTTGTTAGCCTCTAATATTATTGAAAATGGTCGCTCATGGCTATTTTCATAAAAAATGGGGGTTGTGTGGCCATTTATCTTCGACTAGAGGCTCAGAAACATCACCCCACATATGTTTCCTTGCCATAGATCACATTCTTGGATTTCTGGTGGAGACCATTTCTTGGTCAAAAACTCGTACGTGTTAGCCTTCGGTATTATTGAAAATGGTCGTTCATGGCTATTTTCGGCAAAATGGGGGTTGTGTGGCCATTGATCATCGACCAGAGGGTCGAACACCTCACCCCACATATGTTTCCTTGCCATAGATCACATTCTTGGATTTTTGGTGCAGACCATTTCTTGGGCAAAAATCCGAATGTGTTAGCCTTTGGTATTTTTGAAAATGGTCATTCATGTCTATTTTCGACAAAAATGGGGGTTGTGTGGCCATTGATCTTCGACCAGAGGCTCATACACCTCACTACACATATGTTTCCTTGCCATAGATCACATTCTTGGATTTATGGTGGAGACCATTTCTTGGTCAAAAATCCATAGGTGTTAGCCTTCAGTGTCATTGAAAATGGTCGTTCATGGCTATTTTCGACAAAAATGGGGGTTATGTGGCCATTGATCATCGACAAGAGGCTCGTACACTTCACCCCACATATGTTTTCTTGCCATAGATCAGAATCTTGGATTTCTCGTGGAGACCATTTGTTGGTCAAAAATTCGTAGTTGTTAGCCTTCAGTGTCATTGAAAATGGTCATTCATGGCTATTTTCGACAAAAATGGGGGTTGTGTCGCCATTGATCATCGACCAGATGATCGTACACCTCACCCCACATAAGTTTCCTTGCCATATATCACATTCTTGTATTTCTGGTGGAGACCATTTCTTGGTCAAAAATCTGTAGGTGTTAGCCTTCGGTATTATTGAAAATCGTCGTTCATGGCTATTTTCGACAAAAATGGGGGTTGTGTGGCAATAGATCATCGACCAAAGGCTCATACACCTCACCCCACATGTGTTTCCTTGCCATAGACCACATTCTTGGATTTCTGGTGGTGACCATTTCTTGGTCAAAAATCCGTAGGTGTTGGCCTTCGGTATTATTGAAAATGGTCGTTCATGGCTATTTTCGACAAAAATGGGGGTTGTGTGGCCATTGATCATGGACCAAAGGCTCATACACCTCACCCCACATATGTTTCCTTGCCATAGACCACATTCTTGGATTTCTGGTGGAGACCATTTGTTGGTCAAAAATCTGTAGGTGTTAGCTTTCGGTATTATTGAAAATGGTCATTCATGGCTATTTTCATCAAAAATGGGGGTTGTGTGGCCATTTATCATCGACCAGAGGCTCGTACACCTCACCACACATATGTTTCCTTGCCATAGAGCACACTCTTGGATTTCTGGTGGAGACCATTTCTTGGTCAAAAATTCGTACGTGTTAGCCTTCGGTATTATTGAAAATGGTCGTTCATGGCTATTTTCGACAAAATGGGGGTTGTGTGGCCATTGATCATCGACCAGAGGCTCGTACACCTCACCCACATATGTTTCCTTGTCGTAGATCACATTCTTGGATTTCTGGTGGAGACCATTTCTTGGTCAAAAATCCGTACGTGTTAGCCTTCGGTATTATTGAAAATGGTCGTTCATGGCTATTTTTGACAAAATAGAGGTTTTGTGGCCATTGATCATCGACCAGAGGCTCATACACCTCACCCCACATATGTTTCCTTGACATAGATCACATTTTTGGATTTCTGGTGGAGACCATTTCTTGGGCAAAAATCCGAATGTGTTAGCCTTCGGTATTATTGAAAATGGTCATTCATGGCTATTTTCGACAAAAATGGGTGTTGTGTGGCCATTTATCTTCAACCAGAGGCTCATACACCTCACTACACATATGTTTTCTTGCCATAGATCACATTCTTGGATCTATGGTGGAGACCAGTTCTTGGTCAAAAATCCATAGGTGTTAGCCATCAGTGTCATTGAAAATAGTCGTTCATGGCAATTTTCGACAAAAATGGGGGTTGTGTGGCCATTGATAATCGACCAGGGGCTCGTACACCTCACCCCACATATGTTTCCTTGCCATAGATCACATTCTTGGATTTCTGGTGGAGACCATTTTCTTGGTCAAAAATCCGTTGGTGTTAGCCTTCGGTATTATTGAAAATGGTCGTTTCATGGCTATTTTCGACAAAAATGGGGGTTGTGTGGCCATTTATCATCGACCAGAGGCTCGTACACCTCACCCCACATATGTTTAATTGCCATAGATCACAATCTTGGATTTCTCGTGGAGACCATTCCTTGGTCAAAAATCCGTACGTGTTAGCCTTCGGTATTATTGAAAATGGTCGTTCATGGCTGTTTTCGACAAAAATGGGGGTTGTGTGGCCATTGATCATCGACTAGAGGCTCTTACACCTCACCCCAAACATGTTTCCATGCCATAGATCATATTCTTGGATTTCTGGTGTAGACGTTTTCTTGGTCAAAATTATTGAAAATGGTCGTTCATGGCTATTTTCGACAAAAATGGGGGTTGTGTGGCCATTGATCATCGATCAGAGGCTCTTACACCTCACCCCACATATGTTTCCTTGCCATATATCACATTCTTGGATTTCTGGTGGAGACCATTTCTTGGACAAAAATCCGTACGTGTTAGCCTTCGGTATTACTGAAAATGGTCATTCATGGCTATTTTCGACACAAATGGGGGTTGTGTGGCCATTGATCTTCGACCAGAGGCTCATACACCTCACCCCAAATATGTTTCCTTGCCATAGATCACATTCTTGGATTTCTGGTGGAGACCATTTCTTGGTCAAAAATCCGTACGTGTTAGCCTTCGGTATTATTGAAAATGGTCATTCATGGCTATTTTCGACACAAATGAGGGTTGTGTGGCCATTGATCTTCGAACAGAGGCTCATACACCTCACTACACATATGTTTCCTTGCCATAGATCACATTCTTAGATTTATGGAGGAGACCATTTCTTGGTCAAAAATCCATAGGTGTTAGCCTTCAGTGTCATTGAAAATGGTCGTTCATGGCTATTTTCGACAAAAATGGGGGTTGTGTGGCCATTGATCATCGACCAGAGGCTCGTACACTTCACCCCACATACGTTTTCTTGCTATAGATCACATTATTGGATTTCTGGTGGAGACCATTTCTTGGTTAAAAATCCGTACGTGTTAGCCTTCGGTATTATTGAAAATGGTCATTTATGGCTATTTTCGACAAAAATGGGGGTTGTGTGGCCATTGATTATCGACCAGAGGCTCGTACACCTAACCCCACATATGTTTCCTTGCCATAGATTACATTCTTGGATTTCTGGTGGTGACATTTCTTGGTCAAAAATCCGTAGGTGTTAGCCTTCGGTATTATTGAAAATGGTCGTTCATAGCTATTTTCGACAAAAATGGGGGTTGTGTGGCCATTGATCATCAACCAAAGGCTCATACACCTCACCCCGCATATGTTTCATTGCCATAGACCACATTCTTGGATTTCTAGTGGAGACCATTTGTTGGTCAAAAATCGATAGGAGTTAGCCTTCGGTATTATTGAAAATGATCGTTCATGGCTATTTTCATCAAAAATGGGGGTTGTGTGGCCATTTATCATCAACCAGAGGCTCGTACACCTCACCCCACATATGTTTCCTTGCCATAGATCACATTCTTGGATTTCTAGTGGAGACCATTTTTTGGTCAAAAATTCGTATGTGTTAGCCTTCGGTATTATTGAAAATGGTCGTGGTCGTTCATGGCTATTTTCAACAAAATGGGGGTTGTGTGGCCATTGATCATCGACCAGAGGCTCGTACGCCTCACCCACATATGTTTCCTTGTCGTAGATCACATTCTTGGATTTCTGGTGGAGACCATTTCATGGTCAAAAATCCGTACGTGTTAGCCTTCGGTATTATTGAAAATGGTTATTCATGGCTATTTTCAACAAAATAGAGGTTCTGTGGCCATTGATCATCGACCAGGGGCTCATACACCTCACCAACATATGTTTCCTTGCCGTAGATTACATTCTTGGATTTCTAGTGGAGACCATTTCTTGGGCAAAAATCCGAATGTGTTAGCCTTCGGTATTATTGAAAATGGTTATTCATGGCTATTTTCGACAAAAATGGGGGTTGTGTGGCCATTTATCTTCAACCAGAGGCTCATACACCTCACTACACATATGTTTTCTTGCCATAGATCACATTCTTGGATCTATGGTGGAGACCAGTTCTTGGTCAAAAATCCTGTTGGGGGGCCTTCGTCCTCCGAAGGTCCTCAAAAACATGATTTGACAATGTTTTCCAAGTGGATTATATGGACAGGTACCTTCGGACTCAGAATTATGAACATGAAGTACGGTCAGGACGAAGCCTGAACCACTCGAAGGGGGATTGAGATGGAAGACCGGCTGATTACCAAGCTCTACGAAGGATGGTGCACAGCCGAAGCTGTGTGCAGGAAAGCTTCGTCGCGATAGCAGAAAGGGGAACCGACCTGAAGATGAAAAGACTGTTTAAGCCTCGACAGATTCCCATAAGTCATTAGCAAAAGTGATGGGCATAAATGTAATTTTAATGTGGGCTGCGTCCCACGTCTATAAATACATGAACAGTACTCCCGTACTGTTCACGCTGACTTGGCATTCGCTTTTGCGTTATCCTTGTACTCTTACCTTCCTGCAATTCGAAGCATTTGGGAACAAGTCATCAACATTGGCGCCCACCTCCGGTGAACTCACTTCCACTTTGAGTTTTTTTGAACACCTTCGGGACCCTCGCTATGGCGCCGAAGAAAGCTTCAGCGACTAGGGCTGCAGCTTTGCAACCGCTGGACCCCAACCAGGAGACTGTCTCTCTTCGGGAGGCCCGAAGCCAGAAGAGGAAGGCCGTCAGCCCGACGCTTCAGGAGGATGAGCTAGACCAAGAGATCAGGGATATGGAGATGCTTCATCAACAGGTGCAGAGGAAGAAGGAAAAGATGGCCAGGCTAGCTGAGCTGCAAAGGCAGATAGACGAAGCTTCTGAAGAAGTTCGCCATCTTACTCACGACGAGCAGAACAGAAGGCCTCAACAAAAAGACCTTCATCAGGAGGGCTTCTTCAACGAAGATGACTGGTATGATAATTTCCATCATGGAAATTTTGTTTTCGATGATGCTTCTCCTCTGTCCGCTGAGCTGCAGGCTACACCTTGGCCTCCGTCCTATAAGCCACCCCAGCTTCCCATGTTCGATGGCCACTCAGACCCGAAGCAGTTCTTGATGAGCTACGAAGCAACAGTGTCTTCGTATGGTGGCAATGCTGCGGTCATGGCAAAGTCTTTTGTTATGGCCGTCAGGAGTGTTGCTCAGACCTGGTATTCCTCCCTTCGACCAGGAACGATCACTTCATGGCAGAAGCTGAAGGATATGTTGTTAACCAGCTTTCAAGGGTTTCAGACGAAGCCGGTCACTGCTCAAGCCTTGTTCCAATGCACTCAGGATCATGAAAAATACCTTCAGGCGTATGTCAGAAGGTTCTTGCGTTTGAGGGCGCAGGCTCCGACGGTGCCCAATGAAATTGTCATCGAAGCCATGATCAAGGGGCTTCGTCCTGGACCTTCAGCTCAATACTTTGCTAGGAAGCCTCCCCAGACTTTGGAAAAGCTGCTCCAGAAGATGGATGAGTACATTCGTGCCGACAATGATTTTCGCCAAAGAAGGGAGGAGGCTTTCAGATTTTCTGAAATGACCAGAGGCTTCGGAGGAAGATTCTATCCGAAGCATGTCAGGTCCATCCACAACTCTACTCAAAATGATGATAGAGGGAGTCAGCAGAACAGGCCGCAGTGCTCCTCACAGGCTTCGGGGCAACAGCAAAATTCCTTTCGGCCACCAGCTCCACGAGGCAGAGGTGCCAGGGGCTTCGGCGGAAGATTTGGAGATCAACCAAGGAGAGTATTTTGCTTATTCTGTGGAGAAAACAAGGGTCATACCACCAGGATGTGCCATGTTACGATCCAGAAGCAAAAGGAAATAGCCGAAGCTGCGGCACAACAAGCTCAGCCGAAGCAGGTCATGCATACTGCTTCGTACCATCCGCCTTACATCCCACAATACATAGACAACCACCCTGCAGTTTCTATAGCTTCGGCGAGTCAACCTCCAGCTTCATGGCAACAACCTCCGCCTCCACCTCCACTGCAACAAGGTCAACAGCCAGAAGGGAGTCAATATGCTCCGCACCAAAGGGACTTCAGAGAACAATCCGAAGCTCGCACAGTCAATAGCACTGTGCCACAGTCGAAGCACATTTATTGACAAATATCCTACCTTGATATCAGTTTTTGCATTTAGTTCTATTTTCTGAGTAATAAAGAACATTTCAGTTTTCATGTAATAGTTTCGTGGTTGGTTATAAGGAAAACCTATCTTCTCCACAGGCTTAAGTTGCTGAAGCTTAAAAATTTGCGACAACAAGGAGAACCTTCGAACTATTAAAAATCCTTCGAAGCAACAAAAAAGTCGTTCTAAGGAACGCAGAGTAAGTTGCTGAAGTCACAAAAAGCCGTTCCAAAGGGAGCGCAGTGTAAGTTTTCTGCTCCAAAGTCGTTCCTAAGGGAATGCAGAGCATACAGCGAAAAGTCAACGCTGATACCGCCTAAGTAAAAGGCGAAGAAGCTCCAAAGACGTTCCTAAGGGAATGCAGAGCTTACAGCGAAAAGTCAACGCTGATACCGCCTAAGTAAAAGGCGAAGAAGCTCCAAAGACGTTCCCAAAGGAATGCAGAGCTTACGAAAATATTTTGTGTTTTACAGGGATATGTGTGTCTCTTCGGAACAGATGTCATCTACATAACATAGCATCATCACATCATTTTGCATAGCATAAGCATCATACATCATGTTGCATATGGCAAAAGAAGGGGACACAGTATCAACCTTCGGGAGGTTGCTTTGAGAAAGTGAAAATCGTGCGAAGTCACGAGGGAATACAATTTTGATCTTCGGAATACTGCTTTGGAGAATATTTTCACGAAGTGTGGACATGCTTCATCAAAATAGTATTAAAGGAGAATGATTTCTTTACGAAGCATGAAAAGAAGGGAAGGTGTTTTTTCGCCGAAGGCTCAAAAATGGTACGTATGTAAAGTTTCATGCATCGTAAAGAATTGAATAATGAAAAGAAACTTGTATATTACATTCGAATGTACAAAATATTACATAGATCGCATCTCAAATGTTTTCTCTAATAATATCTAGTCTTCTCTTAGTACTACTTCGGCAGCCTCTTTTAGCAGTTGTTCAACAACTTTATCCATGATAGCTTCGGCCATTTGTTTAATTTCGTCATCCCCTTTTGTGCGAGGGTCAGCAGACGATCCAGGTTCTGAGGGAAGAGAATATGTCTACATTACTATCACAAACCGCGAACAAAGTTTGAAATTAAAAATTACAACACAATAAGGATGACTAATTAATACCCATTTGCCCTTCGGGCTTTGTACTTTTCTCGACAACTTCTGTCACTCTCCTAGCATCATGGATGCCTTTTTCACTCTTTTGAATAATTTCTTGTGCCATTTCTCGGCCGCCGTTGTCCCAGATTTCAGTAAAGAATTTTCCGCCAACCATGCTTGCTTCGGCCGAGGGGTCTTTAATGTCTTCGGAGGACAAGGCAGCTTCGGACTCAGCTAAGGATTTTATATGCTCGCAACCTTTCCTCTCCAAAACGGTAGCAACTCCTCTGGCGCCTGAAAAAGCACAGATGTCACCGCGGCTACTCAGGATTTCCTCGAAGGCCTCTGCTCCATGATTGATCCATTCCAGTGGATCTTCGGGATTGCCTCTTGAGAAACTCTCTTCGCTAGAAAATGCGCCAACACTGGCGAAGCTGGTTTTTATTTTCTTTACACATTCCATGGATTTTTCGTAGCATCTTTTCTTAGAAGACCGAAGCTCTTCAACGGTTGCTTCCAAATGATCAGCCCATTGGTCGCTACATTCCCGTCTTGTTTCTTCAAGTATGCGTTCCTCTTTCGCCTTGGCCAATTGCTTCTGAAGATCTTTAATTTCGCGTCTGTGAGCTTCGGCCTGGACCTTTGCAGCAGCTTCGTCCTTTTGTACTTTGTCTACTAATGTAAGCAGAATTTTATCTTTTTCTAGAGCTTCGTTTCTCAGTTTAATAACTTCTGACCGTAAATTGTTGAACGCAATTTCATAACTCTCATCTTCGGCACTCTTTTGTGCTCTTAATGCGTTGCTTAGGATTAAACCCTATACGAAAAAGGATCCATATAAGAATAAAAGAATGAATTATGTATTGTAAAATTTTCTCAAACGTTTAATTCCCATAACTTCAGGCTATTATATGCAAGACTGTCCGCGAGATCCTCCTTCGTCATAGCACTTAATCCAGCTTCGAGCTTCGGGAATCCCATACTTCTGGCCATCTCCCGGCAGACAGATAGTTCTTTGTTATCAGGGAGGCAGTATAGGAAGTCATCTTCGTTTGTCCCATTGAACACTACTGCCCCTTTCGGATATTTTAACTCTCTGGCATAGTGATTGGCTTCATAAATCTCTTCTTCAGATAATCTCTTCCCCGAAGCATGTCGCACGATGTAATCGCATATGTTGGAAGGAGCTTCGGGGGCGGCAGTGTCAATTTCTTCAACCGAAGCTGGTTCTGATATTTTTATTTTTTCGGTTTCCAAAGATTGTTCCTTGGTGGGCTCTGAAGGCCCAGCTCCAGCTTCAGGTTGTTGCTTCGAAGCTTCAGTAGACGCTTCAGCAAGTTCAACAGTCTTCTTTGGAGGTGTGCTTGAAGACTTAATTGTCTCCAAGACATCTAGCACGTTCACCATTCTTTTTCTTTTTGGGGTCACCGATTGGCCCTTTTGATTTTTTATTGTTTCAACATTTGCTGAAGGACTTAAGATTTCCAATATTTTTTGCCCTTCAGTTCTCGGTTTTTCTGCCTTCTCTGCCGAAGGTGCTTCAGTTTTATCTTCTATCTTCGGCACTGGAGTTGGTTCTGAAGTTTCAGTGGCCAAAGAGACTTCGCCAATAAACTCAGGCACTGTGGCCGGTTCAATAAAACGCGCCCGGTGGGTGAGCACCTTCATCTTTTTTCTTTGCGGCGCTGGCTCACTGGTGGCACTTGTGGCAGCTTCTGTCGCAGGAGAAGTGTTTTTTCTTTTGCGGCCCAATAACGGATAATGATAGTCAGGGTAGACAAACCCGATTGCGTCAAATACCCGGTTGAGCCTTTTCTTCTTTCGGCCTCCGAAGGTTGCCGATAACGCAGTGTTCTCGGCCTTCGAATATGCCCCAAGCAGTTCGTCACTTAACGTTTCAATGCTTTTTAACCAATCGTCATTAGGTTCAACAAACTTATCCCCGTATTTGAATGTGTATTTCAGTCTGACCAGTCTGCCCTCGTCAGACTCTTTGATGGTCTCCTTCGGCATTTCCCACTTCTCTGTAAGTGGCCACACCCTGAAGGCAATATGCTCTTGGACCAGATCCCTTGTCCCAATAAAAGAGCAGACTACTCCGAAGGCTCTCCGGCATTCTTCGGCCGCCTCATCCATCTCAACCTTCGGCTTTCGGAGTCCGAAGCGTTGCCAGATGGGACGCATAATGATACTTTTAATATCTTCCTGCGCTGTCAAGTCATTCTTTACATAGAACCATTCCGTCATCCAGGCACCGGGCCACCTCTTCCGAAAGGTTGGCACGGGGCAGCTTGACCCGGTGCGGGCACCGAAGCTGTAACAACCAAAGTTGTTGTGATATTGTTCTTTCCCCCAGGGCTTAGTCTCATACAACAATTCATGAATGTTGCAAAAGCTTTTAGCATTTGGTTCTAAACCTTGGCTCCTAACAGCCCAGACAAAGATCCCCATTCTGGTGATAGCTTCGGGAGTAATTTGATGAAGGTAGATTTGAAATGTCTTCAGGACTTCGACAACAAAGCTGCTTAGGGGGAATCGAAGCCCAGCTTTGAGAAAGCTTCGGAAGATTACGACTTCATCTTCTTCGGGAGTGGGAGAAGTTTTTTCTCCAGCATCAGCCCTCACAATGGATATGTCTCGAAAATATCTCCCCCTCATATTGTCAATATGACTCTGCTTAATAGTGGTTTTCCCGAAAACCGTGTGACTTGGCCGCCATGGCCGATCTTCAGACTCTCCCCCACAGCTTTCTGCACCATAACTGTCGCTATCACCGGTATCTTCAGACAAACCTTCCAGAATCTCCTTCGTGATTTTTTCTGTATTGGTCTCCGCCATCGCTATAAGGAACCCCAAGTTCTTTTCTTCGTCGAGACTTAGCTTCATCTCAGCAGTGACCTTCTTATCTTCCGACATCTTCGGAAACACTGAAAAACTGTTTTCAAAGCCGAAGCTTCAAAACCAAAAGATCAGCAAAACCTAGTGTGCAAGAGCTAAAAATTTAGTGAACGGGAGCAAATGGCAAGGGAGCGTACCAAACAAATTGTGGCGGGCCTCTATTTATACACTCGATATAACGGAAACTGTGTGATCCCGCGTGTCAGTGACTTTTGCTATTCTAGCAAAGGGAAGGTGTTTTTTCGGACCTTCGGCTTAAGGCCTTCGTCCATATCGCAATCTGAATTTATCATTAACAAATTAATATTGCGAGGGGCTACTGTTGGGGGGCCTTCGTCCTCCGAAGGTCCTCAAAAACATGATTTGACAATGTTTTCCAAGTGGATTATATGGACAGGTACCTTCGGACTCAGAATTATGAACATGAAGTACGGTCAGGACGAAGCCTGAACCAGTCGAAGGGGGATTGAGATGGAAGACCGGCTGATTACCAAGCTCTACGAAGGATGGTGCACAGCCGAAGCTGTGTGCAGGAAAGCTTCGTCGCGATAGCAGAAAGGGGAACCGACCTGAAGATGAAAAGACTGTTTAAGCCTCGACAGATTCCCATAAGTCATTAGCAAATGTGATGGGCATAAATGTAATTTTAATGTGGGCTGCGTCCCACGTCTATAAATACATGAACAGTACTCCCGTACTGTTCACGCTGACTTGGCATTCGCTTTTGCGTTATCCTTGTACTCTTACCTTCCTGCAATTCGAAGCATTTGGGAACAAGTCATCAACAAATCCATAGGTGTTAGCCTTCAGTGTCATTGAAAATAGTCGTTCATGGCTATTTTCGACAATAATGGGGGTTGTGTGGCCATTGATAATCGACCAGAGGCTCGTACACCTCACCCCACATATGTTTCCTTGCCATAGATCACATTATTGGATTTCTGGTGGAGACCATTTCTTGGTCAAAAATCCGTAGGTGTTAGCCTTCGGTATTATTGAAAATGGTCATTTATGGCTATTTTCGACAAAAATGGGGGTTGTGTGGCCATTGATTATCGACCAGAGGCTCGTACACCTAACCCCACATATGTTTCCTTGCCATAGATCACATTCTTGGATTTCTGGAGGTGACCATTTCTTGGTCAAAAATCCGTAGGTGTTAGCCTTCGGTATTATTGAAAATGGTCGTTCATAGCTATTTTCGACAAAAATGGGGGTTGTGTGGCCATTGATCATCAACCAAAGGATCATACACCTCACCCCGCATATGTTTCCTTGCCATAGACCACATTCTTGGATTTCTAGTGGAGACCATTTGTTGGTCAAAAATCCATAGGTGTTAGCCTTCGGTATTATTGAAAATGATCGTTCATGGCTATTTTCATCAAAAATGGGGGTTGTGTGGCCATTTATCATCAACCAGAGGCTCGTACACCTCACCCCACATATGTTTCCTTGCCATAGATCACATTCTTGGATTTCTAGTGGAGACCATTTCTTGGTCCAAAATTCGTATGTGTTAGCCTTCGGTATTATTGAAAGTGGTCGTGGTCGTTCATGGCTATTTTCAACAAAATGGGGGTTGTGTGGCCATTGATCATCGACCAGAGGCTCGTACGCCTCACCCACATATGTTTCCTTGTCGTAGATCACATTCTTGGGTTTCTGGTGGAGACCATTTCATGGACAAAAATCCGTACGTGTTAGCCTTCGGTATTATTGAAAATGGTTATTCATGGCTATTTTCAACAAAATAGAGGTTCTATGGCCATTGATCATCGACCAGGGGCTCATACACCTCACCCACATATGTTTCCTTGCCGTAGATTACATTCTTGGATTTCTGGTGGAGACCATTTCTTGGGCAAAAATCTGAATCTGTTAGCCTTCGGTATTATTGAAAATGGTTATTCATGGCTATTTTCGACAAAAATGGGGGTTGTGTGGCCATTTATCTTCAACCAGAGGCTCATACACCTCACTACACATATGTTTTCTTGCCATAGATCACATTCTTGGATCTATGGTGGAGACCAGTTCTTGGTCAAAAATCCATAGGTGTTAGCCTTCAGTGTCATTGAAAATAGTCGTTCATGGCTATTTTCGACAATAATGGGGGTTGTGTGGCCATTGATAATCGACCAGAGGCTCGTACACCTCACCCCACATATGTTTCCTTGCCATAGATCACATTATTGGATTTCTGGTGGAGACCATTTCTTGGTCAAAAATCCGTAGGTGTTAGCCTTTGGTAATATTGAAAATGGTCGTTCATGGCTATTTTCGACAAAAATGGGGGTTGTGTGGCCATTGATCATCGACCAGAGGCTCGTACACCTCACCCCACATATGATTCCTTGCCATAGATCAAATTCTTGGATTTCTGGTGGAGACCATTTCTTGGTCAAAAATCCGTAGGTGTTAGCCTTCGATATTATTGTAAATTGTCGTTCATGGCTATTTTCGACAAAAATGGGGGTTTTGTGGCCATTGATCATCGACCAGAGGCTCATACACCTCACCCCACATATGTTTCTTTTCATAGATCACATTCTTGGATTTCTGTTGGAGACCATTTCTTGGTCAAAAAATCGTACGTGTTAGCCTTCGGTATTATTGAAAATGGTCATTCATGGCTATTTTCGACAAAATGGGGGTTGTATGGCCATTTATCATCGACCAGAGGCTCGTACACCTCACCCCACATATGTTTCTTTCCATAGATCACATTCTTGGATTTCTGGTGGAGACCATTTCTTGGTCAAAAATTCGTACGTGTTAGCCTTTGGTATTATTGAAAATGGTCGTTCATGGCTATTTTCGAAAAAATGGGGGTTGTGTGGCCATTGATCATCGACCAGAGGCTCGTACACCTTACCCCACATATGTTTCCTTGCCATAGATCACATTCTTGAATTTCTGGTGGAGACCATTTCTTGGGCAAAAATCTGAATGTGTTAGCCTTCGGTATTTTTGAAAATGGTCATTCATGGCTATTTTCGATAAAAATGGGGGTTGTTTCGCCATTGATCTTCAACCAGAGGCTCATACACCTCACTACACATATGTTTCCTTACCATATATCACATTCTTGGATTTATGGTGGATACCATTTCTTGGTCAAAAATCCATAGGTGTTAGCCTTCAGTGTCATTGAAAATGGTCGTTCATGGCTATTTTCGACAAAATAGAGGTTCTGTGGCCATTGATCATCGACCAAAGGCTCGTACACCTCACCCCACAAATGTTTCCTTGCCATAGATCACATTCTTGGATTTCTGGTGGAGACCATTTCTTGGTCAAAAATCCGTATGTGTTAGCCTTCGGTATTATTGAAAATGGTCGTTCATGGCTATTTTCGACAAAAATGGGGGTTGTGTGGCCATTTATCTTCGACCAGAGGCTCGTAAACCTCACCCCATATATGTTTCATTACCATAGATCACAATCTTGGATTTCTCGTGGAGACCATCTCTTGGTCAAAAATCCGTACATGTTAGCCTTCTGTATTATTGAAAATGGTCGTTCATGGCTAGTTTCGACAAAAATGGGGGTTGTGTGGCCATTGATCATCGACCAGAGGCTCGTACACCTCACCCCACATCTGTTTCCTTGCCATAGATAATATTTTTGGATTTCTGGTGGAGACGATTTCTTGGTCAAAAATCCGTAGGTGTTAGCCTTCTGTATTATTGAAAATGGTCGTTCATGGCTATAATCGACAAAAATGGGGGTTGTGTGGCCATTGATCATCGACCATAGGCTCGTACACCTCACCCCACATATGTTTCCTTGCCATAGATCACATTCTTGGATTTCTGGTGGAGACCATTTCTTGGTCAAAAATCCGTAGGTGTTAGCCTTCGGTATTATTGAAAATAGTCGTTCATGGCTATTTTCGACAAAAATGGGGGTTGTGTGGCCATTGATCATCGACCAGAGGCTCACACACCTCACCCCACATATGTTTCCTTGCCATAGATCACATTCTTGGATTTCTGGTGGAGACCATTTCTTTGTCAAAAATTCGTAGGTGTTAGCCTATGGTATTATTGAAAATGGTCGTTCATTTTTGACCAAGAAATGGTCTCCACCAGAAATCCAAGAATGTGATCTATGGCAAGGAAACATTTGTGGGGTGAGGTGTATGAGCCTCTGGTCGATTATCAATGGCCACACAACCCCCATTTTTGTCGAAAATAGCCATGAACGACTATTTTCAATGACACTGAAGGCTAACACCTACGGATTTTTGACCAAGAACTGGTCTCCACCATAGATCCAAGAATGTGATATATGGCAAGAAAACATATGTGTAGTGAGGTGTATGAGCCTCTGGTTGAAGATAAATGGCCACACAACCCCCAATTTTGTCGAAAATGGCCATGAATGACCATTTTCAATAATACCGAAGGCTAACACCTACGGATTTTTGACCAAGAAATGGTCTCCACCAGAAATCCAAGAATGTGATCTATGGCAAGGAAACATATGTGGGGTGAGGTGTATGAGCCTCTGGTCGATGATCAATGGCCACAGAACCTCTATTTTGTCGAAAATAGCCATGAACGACCATTTTCAATGACACTGAAGGCTAACACCTATGGATTTTTGACCAAGAAATGGTCTCCACCATAAATCCAAGAATGTGATATATGTCAAGGAAACATATGTGTAGTGAGGTGTTTGAGCCTCTGGTCGAAGATCAATGGCGAAACAACCCCCATTTTTATCGAAAATAGCCATGAATGACCATTTTCAAAAATACCGAAGGCTAACACATTCGGATTTTTGCCCAAGAAATGGTCTCCACCAGAAATCCAAGAATGTGATCTATGGCAAGGAAACATATGTGGGGTGAGGTGTACGAGCCTCTGGTCGATGATCAATGGCCACACAACCCCCATTTTGTCGAAAATAGCCATGAACGACCATTTTCAATAATATCGAAGGCTAACATGTACAAAATTTTGACCAAGAAATGGTCTCCACTAGAAATCCAAGAATGTGATCTATGGCAAGAAACATATGTGGGGTGAGGTGTACGAGCCTCTGGTCGATGATAAATGGCCATACAACCCCCATTTTTTTTATCAAAATAGCCATGAACGATCATTTTTAATAATACCAGAGGCTAACACCTACAGATTTTTGACCAAGAAATGGTCTCCACCAGAAATCCAAGAATGTGATCTATGGCAAGGAAACATATGTGGGCTGAGGTGTATGAGCCTCTAGTCGATGATCAATGGCCACACAACCCCCATTTTTGTCGAAAATAGCCATGAACGACCATTTACAATAATATCGAAGGCTAACACCAACGGATTTTTGACCAAGAAATGGTCTCCACCAGAAATTCAAGAATTTGATCTATGGCAAGGAAACATATGTGGGGTGAGGTGTACGAGCCTCTGGTCGATGATCAATGGCCACACAACCCCAATTTTTGTCGAAAATAGCCATGAACGACCATTTTCAATAATACCGAAGGCTAACACCTACAGATTTTTGACCAAGAAATCGTCTCCACCAGAAATCCAAGAATATGATCTATGGCAAGGAATTATATGTCGGGTAAGGTGTACGAGCCTCTGGTCGAAGATCAATGGCCACACAACCCCCATTTTTGTCGAAAATAGCCATGAACGACCATTTTCAATAATACCGAAGGCTAACACGTACAGATTTTTGACCAAGAAATGGTCTCCACGAGAAATCCAAGATTTTGATCTATGGCAATAAAACATATGTGGGGTGAGGTGTACGAGCCTCTGGTCGATGATCAACGGCCACACAATCCCCATTTTTGTCGAAAATAGCCATGACGACCATTTTCAATAATACCGAAGGCTAACACCTACGGATTTTTGACCAAGAAATGGTCTCCACCAGAAATCCAAGAATGTGATCTATGGCAAGGAAACATATGTGGGGTGAGGTGTACGAGCCTCTAGTCGATTATCATTGGCCACACAACCCCCATTATTGTCGAAAATAGCCATGAACGACTATTTTCAATGACACTAAAGGCTAACACCTATGGATTTTTGACCAAGAACTGGTCTCCACCATAGATCCAAGATTGTGATCTATGGCAAGAAAACATATGTGTAGTGAGGTGTATGAGCCTCTGGTTGAAGATAAATGGCCACACAACCCCCATTTTTGTCGAAAATAGCCATGAATAACCATTTCCAATAATACCGAAGGCTAACACATTCGGATTTTTGCCCAAGAAATGGTCTCCACCAGAAATCCAAGAATGTGATCTACGACAAGGAAACATATGTGGGTGAGGTGTATGAGCCTCTGGTTGATGATCAATGGCCACAGAACCTCTATTTTGTCGAAAATAGCCACGAACGACCATTTTCAATAATACCGTAGGCTAACACGTACGGATTTTTGACCAAGAAATGGTCTCCACCAGAAATCCAAGAATGTGATCTACGACAAGGAAACATATGTGGGTGAGGTGTATGAGCCTCTGGTCGATGATCAATGGCCACACAACCCCCATTTTGTCGAAAATAGCCATGAACGACCACGACCATTTTCAATAATACCGAAGGCTAACACGTACGAATTTTTGACCAAGAAATTCTCTTCACTAGAAATCCAAGAATGTGATCTATGGCAAGGAAACATATGTGGGGTGAGGTGTACGAGCCTCTGGTTGATGATAAATGGCCACACAACCCCCATTTTTGATGAAAATAGCCATGAACGACCATTTTCAATAATACCGAAGGCTAACACCTACAGATTTTTGACCAACAAATGGTCTCCACCAGAAATCCAACAATGTGGTCTATGGCAAGGAAACATATGTGGGGTGAGGTGTATCAGCCTTTGGTCGATGATCAATGGCCACACAACCCCCATTTTTGTCGAAAATAGCTATGAACGACCATTTTCAATAATACCGAAGGCTAACACCTACGGATTTTTGACCAAGAAATGGTCACCACCAGAAATCCAAGAATGTGATCTATGGCAAGGAAACATCTGTGGGGTGAGGTGTACGAGCCTCTGGTCGATAATCAATGGCCACACAACCCCCATTTTTATCGAAAATAGCCATAAATGACCATTTTCAATAATACCGAAGGCTAACACGTACGGATTTTTAACCAAAAAATGGTCTTCACCAGAAATCCAAAAATGTGATCTATGGCAAGTAAACATATGTGGGGTGAGGTGTACGAGCCTCTGGTCGATGATAAATGGCCACACAACCCCCATTTTAGTCGAAAATAGCCATGAACGACCATTTTAAATAATACCGAAGGCTAACACCAACAGATTTTTGACCAAGAAATGGTCTCCACTAGAAATCCAAGAATGTGATCTATAGCAAAAAAACATATGTGGGGTGAAGTGTACGAGCCTCTGGTCGATGATCAATGGCCACACAACCCCCATTTTTGTCGAAAATAACCATGAACGACCATTTTCAATGACACTGAAGGCTAACACCTATGGATTTTTTACCAAGAAATGGTCTCCACCAGAAATCCAAGAATGTGGTCTATGGCAAGGAAACATATGTGGGGTGAGGTGTATGAGCCTTTGGTCGATGATCAATTGCCACACAACCCCCATTTTTGTCGAAAATAGCCATGAACGACCATTTTCAATAATACCGAAGGCTAACACCTACAGATTTTTGACCAGGAAATGGTCTCCACCAGAAATCCAAGAATGTGATCTATGGCAAGGAAACTTATGTGGGGTGAGGTGTACGAGCCTCTAGTCGATGATCAATGGCGACACAACCCCCATTTTTGTCGAAAATAGCCATGAATGACCATTTTCAATAACACTGAAGGCTAACACCTACGAATTTTTGACCAACAAATGGTCTCCACGAGAAATCCAAGATTGTGATCTATGGCAAGAAAACATATGTGGGGTGAAGTGTACGAGCCTCTGGTCGATGATCAATGGCCACACAACCCCCATTTTTGTCGAAAATAGCCATGAACGACCATTTTCAATGACACTGAAGGCTAACACCTATGGATTTTTGACCAAGAAATGGTCTCCACCATAAATCCAAGAATGTGATCTATGACAAGGAAACATATGTGGGGTGAGGTGTATGAGCCTCTGGTCGATGATCAATGGCCACACAACCCCCATTTTTGTCGAAAATAGCCATGAACGACCATTTACAATAATACCGAAGGCTAACACCTACAGATTTTTGACCAAGAGAAGATCTCCACCAGAAATCCAAGAATGTGATATATGGCAAGGAAACATATGTGGGGTGAGGTGTACGAGCCTCTGATCGATGATCAATGGCCACACAACCCCCATTTTTGTCGAAAATAGCCATGAACGACCATTTTCAATAATTTCGAATGCTAACACCTACGGATTTTTGAACAAGAAATCGTCTCCACCAGAAATCCAAGAATACGATCTATAGCAAGGAAACATATTGGGGTGAGGTGTACGAGCCTCTGGTCGATGATCAATGGCCACACAACCCCCATTTTTGTCGAAAACAGCCATGAACGACCATTTTCAATAATACTGAAGGCTAACACGTACGGATTTTTGACCAAGAAATGGCCTCCACGAGAAATCCAAGATTGTGATCTATGGCAATTAAACATATGTGGGGTGAGGTGTACGAGCCTCTGGTCGATGATAAATGGCCACACAACCCCCATTTTTTGTCGAAAATAGCCATGAACGACCATTTTCAATAATACCGAAGGCTAACACCTACAGATTTTTGACCAAGAGAAGATCTCCACCAGAAATCCATGAATGTGATCTATGGCAAGGAAACATATGTGGGGTGAGGTGTACGAGCCTCTGATCGATGATCAATGGCCACACAACCCCCATTTTTGTCGAAAATAGCCATGAACGACCATTTTCAATAATTCCGAATGCTAACACCTACGGATTTTTGAACAAGAAATCGTCTCCACCAGAAATCCAAGAATACGATCTATAGCAAGGAAACATATTGGGGTGAGGTGTACGAGCCTCTGGTCGATGATCAATGGCCACACAACCCCCATTTTTGTCGAAAACAGCCATGAACGACCATTTTCAATAATACTGAAGGCTATCACGTACGGATTTTTGACCAAGAAATGGCCTCCATGAGAAATCCAAGATTGTGATCTATGGCAATTAAACATATGTGGGGTGAGGTGTACGAGCCTCTGGTCGATGATAAATGGCCACACAACCCCCATTTTTTGTCGAAAATAGCCATGAACGACCATTTTCAATAATACCGAAGGCTAACACCTACGGATTTTTGACCAAGAAATGGTCTCCACCAGAAATACAAGAATGTGATCTATGGCAAGGAAACATATGTGAGGTGAGGTGTACGAGCCCCTGGTCGATTATCTATGGCCACACAACCCCCATTTTTGTCGAAAATTGCCATGAACGACTATTTTCAATGACACTGAAGGCTAACACCTATGGATTTTTGACCAAGAACTGGTCTCCACCATAGATCCAAGAATGTGATCTATGGCAAGAAAACATATGTGTAGTGAAGTGTATGAGCCTCTGGTTGAAGATAAATGGCCACACAACCCCCATTTTTGTCGAAAATATTCATGAATGACCATTTTCAATAATATCGAAGGCTAACACATTCAGATTTTTGCCCAAGAAATGGTCTCCACCAGAAATCCAAAAATATGATCTATGTCAAGGAAACATTTGTGGGGTGAGGTGTATGAGCCTCTCGTCGATGATCAATGCCCACAAAACCTCTATTTTGTCAAAAATAGCCATGAACGACCATTTTCGATAATACCGAAGGCTAACACGTACGGATTTTTGACCAAGAAATGGTCTCCACCATAGATCCAAGAATGTGTTATATGGCAAGAAAACATATGTGAAGTGAGGTGTATGAGCCTCTGGTTGAAGATAAATGGCCGCACAACCCCCATTTTGTCGAAAATAGCCATGAACGACCATTTTCAATAATACCGAAGGCTAACACGTACGAATTTTTGACCAACAAATGGTCTCCACCAGAAATCCAAGAGTGTGCTCTATGGCAAGGAAACATATGTGGGGTGAGGTGTACGAGCCTCTGGTCGATGATAAATGGCCACACAACCCCCATTTTTGATGAAAATAGCCATGAACGACCATTTTCAATAATACCGAAAGCTAACACCTACGGATATTTGACCAACAAATGGTCTCCACCAGAAATCCAAGAATGTGGTCTATGGCAAGGAAACATATGTGGGGTGAGGTGTATGTGCCTTTGGTCGATGATCAATGGCCACACAACCCCCATTTTTGTCGAAAATAGCCATGAACGACCATTTTCAATAATACCGAAGGCTAACACCTACGGATTTTTGACCAAGAAATGGTCACCACCAGAAATCCAAGAATGTGGTCTATGGCAAGGAAACACATGTGGGTGAGGTGTATGAGCCTTTGGTCGATGATCAATTGCCACACAACCCCCATTTTTGTCGAAAGTAGCCATGAACGACCATTTTCAATAATGCCGAAGGCTAACACCTACGGATTTTTGACCAAGAAATGGTCTCCACCAGAAATCCAAGAATGTGATACATGGCAAGGAAACTTATGTGGGGTGAGGTGTATGATCCTCTGGTCGATGATCAATGGCGACACAACCACCATTTTTGTCGAAAATAGCCATGAATGACCATTTTCAATGACACTGAAGGCTAACACCTACGAATTTTTGACCAACAAATGGTCTCCACGAGAAATCCATGATTCGGATCTATGGAAAGAAAACATATGTGGGGTGAAGTGTATGAGCCTCTGGTCGATGATCAATGGCCACACAAACCCCATTTTAGTCGAAAATAGCCATGAGCGACCATTTTCAATGACACTGAAGGCTAACACCTATGAATTTTTGACCAAGAAATGGTCTCTACCATAAATCCAAGAATGTAATCTATGGCAAGGAAACATATGTGTAGTGAGGTGGATGAGCCTCTAGTCGAAGATCAATGGCCACACAACCCCCATTAGTGTCGAAAATAGCCATGAATGACCATTTTCAATAATACCGAAGGCTAACACGTACGGATTTTTGACCAAGAAATGGTCTCCACCAGAAATCCAAGAATGTGATCTATGGAAAGGAAACATATGTGGGGTGAATTGTACGAGCCTCCGGTCGATGATAAATGGCCACACAACCACCATTTTAGTCGAAAATAGCCATGAACGACCATTTTCAACAATACCGAATGCTAACACCAACAGATTTTTGACCAAGAAATGGTCTCCTCCAGAAATCCAAGAATGTGATATATGGCAAGAAAACATAGGTGGGGTGAAGTGTACGAGCCTCTGGTCGATGATCAATGGCCACACAACCCCCATTTTTGTCGAAAATAACCATGAACGACCATTTTCAATGACACTAAAGGCTAACACCTATGGATTTCTGACCAAGAATTGGTCTCCACCATAAATCCAAGAATGTGATCTATGGCAAGGAAACATATGTGTAGTGAGGTGTATGAGCCTCTGGTCGAAGATCAATGGCCACACAACCCCCATTTTTGTCGAAAATAGCCATGAATGACCATTTTTAAAAATACCAAAGGCTAACACATTCGGATTTTTTCCCAAGAAATGGTCACCACCAGAAATCCAAGAATGTGATCTATGGCAAGGAAACATATGTGGGGTGAGGTGTACGAGCCTCTGGTCGATGATCAATGGCCACACAACCCCCATTTTGCCGAAAATAGCCATCAACGACCATTTTCAATAATACCGAAGGCTAACACATACGAATTTTTGACCAACAAATGGTCTCCACCAGAAATCCAAGAATGTGATCTATGGCAAGGAAACATATGTGGGGTGAGGTGTACGAGCCTCTGGTCGATGATAAATGGCCACACAACCCCCATTTTTGATGAAAATAGCCATGAACGACCATTTTCAATAATACCGAAAGCTAACACCTACGGATATTTGACCAACAAATGGTCTCCACCAGAAATCCAAGAATGTGGTCTATGGCAAGGAAACATATGTGGGGTGAGGTGTATGTGCCTTTGGTCGATGATCAATGGCCACACAACCCCCATTTTTGTCGAAAATAGCCATGAACGACCATTTTCAATAATACCGAAGGCTAACACCTACGGATTTTTGACCAAGAAATGGTCACCACCAGAAATCCAAGAATGTGGTCTATGGCAAGGAAACACATGTGGGTGAGGTGTATGAGCCTTTGGTCGATGATCAATTGCCACACAACCCCCATTTTTGTCGAAAGTAGCCATGAACGACCATTTTCAATAATACCGAAGGCTAACACCTACGGATTTTTGACCAAGAAATGGTCTCCACCAGAAATCCAAGAATGTGATACATGGCAAGGAAACTTATGTGGGGTGAGGTGTATGATCCTCTGGTCGATGATCAATGGCGACACAACCACCATTTTTGTCGAAAATAGCCATGAATGACCATTTTCAATGACACTGAAGGCTAACACCTACGAATTTTTGACCAACAAATGGTCTCCACGAGAAATCCATGATTCGGATCTATGGACAGAAAACATATGTGGGGTGAAGTGTATGAGCCTCTGGTCGATGATCAATGGCCACACAAACCCCATTTTAGTCGAAAATAGCCATGAGCGACCATTTTCAATGACACTGAAGGCTAACACCTATGAATTTTTGACCAAGAAATGGTCTCTACCATAAATCCAAGAATGTAATCTATGGCAAGGAAACATATGTGTAGTGAGGTGGATGAGCCTCTAGTCGAAGATCAATGGCCACACAACCCCCATTAGTGTCGAAAATAGCCATGAATGACCATTTTCAATAATACCGAAGGCTAACACGTACGGATTTTTGACCAAGAAATGGTCTCCACCAGAAATCCAAGAATGTGATCTATGGAAAGGAAACATATGTGGGGTGAATTGTACGAGCCTCCAGTCGATGATAAATGGCCACACAACCACCATTTTAGTCGAAAATAGCCATGAACGACCATTTTCAACAATACCGAATGCTAACACCAACAGATTTTTGACCAAGAAATGGTCTCCTCCAGAAATCCAAGAATGTGATATATGGCAAGAAAACATAGGTGGGGTGAAGTGTACGAGCCTCTGGTCGATGATCAATGGCCACACAACCCCCATTTTTGTCGAAAATAACCATGAACGACCATTTTCAATGACACTAAAGGCTAACACCTATGGATTTCTGACCAAGAATTGGTCTCCACCATAAATCCAAGAATGTGATCTATGGCAAGGAAACATATGTGTAGTGAGGTGTATGAGCCTCTGGTCGAAGATCAATGGCCACACAACCCCCATTTTTGTCGAAAATAGCCATGAATGACCATTTTTAAAAATACCAAAGGCTAACACATTCGGATTTTTTCCCAAGAAATGGTCACCACCAGAAATCCAAGAATGTGATCTATGGCAAGGAAACATATGTGGGGTGAGGTGTACGAGCCTCTGGTCGATGATCAATGGCCACACAACCCCCATTTTGCCGAAAATAGCCATCAACGACCATTTTCAATAATACCGAAGGCTAACACATACGAATTTTTGACCAAGAAATGGTCTCCACCAGAAATCCAAGAATGTGATCTATGGCAAGGAAACATATGTGGGGTGAGGTGTACGAGCCTCTGGTCGATGATAAATGGCCACACAACCCCCATTTTTTGATGAAAATAGCCATGAACGACCATTTTCAATAATACCGAAAGCTAACACCTACGGATTTTTGACCAACAAATGGTCTCCACCAAAAATCCAAGAATGTGGTCTATGGCCAGGAAACATATGTGGGGTGAGGTGTATGAGCCTTTGGTCGATGGTCAATGGCCACACAACCCCCATTTTTGTCGAAAATAGCCATGAACGACCATTTTCAATAATACCGAAGGCTAACACCTACGGATTTTTGACCAAGAAATGGTCACCACCAGAAATCCAAGAATGTTTCTATGGCAAGGAAACACATGTGGGTGAGGTGTATGAGCCTTTGGTCGATGATCAATTGCCACACAACCCCCATTTTTTGTCGAAAGTAGCCATGAACGACCATTTTCAATAATACCGAAGGCTAACACCTACGGATTTTTGACCAAGAAATGGTCTCCACCAGAAATCCAAGAATGTGATATATGGCAAGGAAACTTATGTGGGGTGAGGTGTACGATCCTCTGGTCGATGATCAATGGCGACACAACCCCCATTTTTTGTCGAAAATAGCCATGAATGACCATTTTCAATGACACTGAAGGCTAACACCTACGAATTTTTAACCAACAAATGGTCTCCACAAGAAATCCAAGATTCTGATCTATGGCAAGAAAACATATGTGGGGTGAAGTGTACGAGCCTCTGGTCGATGATCAATGGCCACACAACCCCCATTTTTGTCGAAAATAGCCATGAGCGACCGTTTTCAATGACACTGAAGGCTAACACCTATGAATTTTTGACCAAGAAATGGTCTCTACCATAAATCCAAGAATGTGATCTATGGCAAGGAAACATATGTGTAGTGAGGTGTATGAGCCTCTGGTCATAGATCAATGGCCACACAACCCCCATTTGTGTCGAAAATAGCCATGAATGACCATTTTCAATAATACCGAAGGCTAACACGTACGGATTTTTGACCAAGAAATGGTCTCCACCAGAAATCCAAGAATGTGATCTATGGCAAGGAAACATATGTGGGGTGAATTGTACGAGCCTCCGGTCGATGATAAATGGCCACACAACCCCCATTTTAGTCGAAAATAGCCATGAACGACCATTTTCAACAATACCGAATGCTAACACCAACTGATTTTTGACCAAGAATTGGTCACCTCCAGAAATCCAAGAATGTGATATATGGCAAGAAAACATATGTGGGGTGAAGTGTACGAGCCTCTGGTCGATGATCAATGGCCACACAACCCCCATTTTTGTCGAAAATAACCATGAACGACCATTTTCAATGACACTAAAGGCTAACACCTATGGATTTCTGACCAAGAAATGATCTCCACCATAAATCCAAGAATGTGATCTATGGCAAGGAAACATATGTGTAGTGAGGTGTATGAGCCTCTGGTCGAAGATCAATGGCCACACAACCCCCATTTTTGTCGAAAATAGCCATGAATGACCATTTTCAAAAATACCAAAGGCTAACACATTCGGATTTTTCCCAAGAAATGTTCTCCACCAGAAATCCAAGAATGTGATCTATGGCAAGGAAACATATGTGGGGTGAGGTGTACGAGCCTCTGGTCGATGATCAATGGCCACACAACCCCCATTTTGCCGAAAATAGCCATCAACGACCATTTTCAATAATACCGAAGGCTAACACGTACGAATTTTTGACCAAGAAATGGTCTCCACCAGAAATCCAAGAATGTGATCTATGGCAAGGAAACATATGTGGGGTGAGGTTTACGAGCCTCTAGTCGATGATAGATGGCCACACAACCCCCATTTTTGATGAAAATAGGCATGAGCGACCATTTTCAATAATACTAGAGGCTAACACCTACAGATTTTTGACTAAGAAATGGTCTCCACCAGAAATCCAAGAATGTGATCTATGGCAAGGAAACATATGTGGGGTGAGGTGTATGAGCCTCTGGTCGATGATCAATGGCCATACAACCCCCATTTTTGTCGAAAACAGCCATGAACGACCATTTTCAATAATACCGAAGGCTAACACCTATGGATTTTTGACCAAGAAATGGTCTCCACCAGAAATCCAAGAATGTGATCTACGACAAGGAAACATATGTGGGGTGAGGTGTACGAGCCTCTGGTCGATGATCAATGGCCACACAACCCTAATTTTTGTCGAAAATAGCCATGAACGACCATTTTCAATGACACTGAAGGCTAACAACTACGGATTATTGACCAAAAATGGTCTCCACCATAAATCTAAGAATGTGATCTACGGCAAGGAAACATATGTGGGTTTAGGTGTACGAGCCTCTGGTCGATGATCAATGGCCACACAACCCTAATTTTTGTCGAAAATAGCCATGAACGACCATTTTCAATGACACTGAAGGCTAACACCTACGGATTTTTGACCAAGAAATGGTCTCCACCAGAAATCAAAGAATGTGGGGTGAGGTGTACGAGCCTTTGGTCGATGATCAATGGCCACATGACCCCCATTTTTGTCGAAAATAGCCATGAATGACCATTTTCAATAATACCGAAGGCTAACACGTACGGATTTTTGACCAAGAAATGGTCTCCACCAGATATCCAAGAATGTGATCTATGGCAAGGAAACATATGTGGGGTGAGGTGTATGAGCCTCTGGTCGATGATAAATGGCCACACAACCCCCATTTTAGTCGAAAATAGCCATGAACGACCATTTTCAATAATACCGAAGGCTAATACCAACAGATTTTTGACCAAGAAATGGTCTCCACCAGAAATCCAAGAATGTGATCTATGGCAAGAAAACATATGTGGGGTGAAGTGTACGAGCCTCTGGTCGATGATCAATGGCCACACAACCCCCATTTTTGTCGAAAAAAGCAATGAACAACCATTTTCAATGACACTGAAGGCTAACACTTATGGATTTTTGACCAAGAAATTGTCTCCACCATAAATCCAAGAATTTGATCTATGGCAAGGAAACATATGTGTAGTGAGGTGTATGAGCCTCTGGTCGAAGATCAATGGCCACACAACCCCCATTTTTGTCGAAAATAGCCATGAATGACCATTTTCAAGAATACTGAAGGCTAACACATTCGGATTTTTGCCCAAGAAATGGTCTCCAGCAGAAATCCAAGAATATGATCTATGGCAATGAAACTTATGTGGGGTGAGGTGTACGAGCCTCTGGTCGATGATAAATGGCCACACAACCCCCATTTTTGATGAAAATAGCCATGAACGACCATTTTCAATAATATTAGAGGCTAACACCTACGGATTTTTTTACCAAGAAATGGTCTCCACCAGAAATCCAAGAATGTGATCTATGGCAATGAAACATATGTGGGGTGAGGTGTATGAGCCTCTGGTTGATGATCAATGGCCACACAACCCCCATTTTTGTCGAAAATAGCCATGAACGACCATTTTCAACAATACCGAAGGCTAACACCTACGGATTTTTGACCAAGAAATGGTCTCCACCAGAAATCAAAGAATGTGGGGTGAGGTGTACGAGCCTTTGGTCGATGATCAATGGCCACATGACCCCCATTTTTGTCGAAAATAGCCATGAATGACCATTTTCAATAATACCGAAGGCTAACACGTACGGATTTTTGACCAAGAAATGGTCTCCACCAGATATCCAAGAATGTGATCTATGGCAAGGAAACATATGTGGGGTGAGGTGTATGAGCCTCTGGTCGATGATAAATGGCCACACAACCCCCATTTTAGTCGAAAATAGCCATGAACGACCATTTTCAATAATACCGAAGGCTAATACCAACAGATTTTTGACCAAGAAATGGTCTCCACCAGAAATCCAAGAATGTGATCTATGGCAAGAAAACATATGTGGGGTGAAGTGTACGAGCCTCTGGTCGATGATCAATGGCCACACAACCCCCATTTTTGTCGAAAATAGCAATGAACAACCATTTTCAATGACACTGAAGGCTAACACCTATGGATTTTTGACCAAGAAATGCACCATAAATCCAAGAATTTGATCTATGGCAAGGAAACATATGTGTAGTGAGGTGTATGAGCCTCTGGTCGAAGATCAATGGCCACACAACCCCCATTTTTGTCGAAAATAGCCATGAATGACCATTTTCAAGAATACTGAAGGCTAACACATTCAGATTTTTGCCCAAGAAATGGTCTCCAGCAGAAATCCAAGAATGTGATCTATGGCAAGGAAACATATGTGGGGTGAGGTGTACGAGGCTCTGGTCGATGATCAATGGCCACAAAACTCCCATTTTGTCGAAAATAGCCATGAACGACCATTTTCAATAATACCGAAGGCTAACACGTACGATTTTTTGACCAAAAAATGGTCTCCACCAGAAATCCAAGAATGTGATCTATGGCAAGGAAACTTATGTGGGGTGAGGTGTACGAGCCTCTGGTCGATGATAAATGGCCACACAACCCCCATTTTTGATGAAAATAGCCATGAACGACCATTTTCAATAATATTAGAGGCTAACACCTACGGATTTTTGACCAAGAAATGGTCTGTTGGGGACTTGTTCTCAAATGCTTCGGATTAAGAACAAGGCAACACGAAAAGTGTTAGGTGTAAAAATCCTTCGTCCTTCGAGACATTATGCCCCTTCGGGAATAATGAATTTCGGACGAAGGTCACAAAAAACATACCTTCGTAAATATAACAAGTAACGACGAAGGGTACACATAAAGCATGAAATATAATTTAGACATCATCATAGAATCATTTCTATTTTATTAACATGAAAAAATAGAAATGATTACAAATCACAAATGTACCTTCGGTCCTGAGAGAAGGTATAAAGTACAAGTGTGACGCAAAAGCGAATGCTCAGTCCGCGTGAACAGTACGGGAGTACTGTTCATCTATTTATAGGCGCGGGACGCAGCCCACGTAAAATTACATCCATGTCCATTACATTTGTTAATGGCTTATGGAATTTTGTTAAGGCCCACGCAGTCTTTTCATCTTTAAGTCGGGTCCCCCCTCTGCTGTCGCGACGAAGCTTCCCTGCGCACAGCTTCGGCTGCGCTCGTCCTTCGTCTAGTTCAGGCTTCGTCCTGGCCGTGCTTCATATTCATAGTTCTGAGTCCAAAAATACCTGTTCACACAATCCACTTGGAAAACATTGTCAAATCATGTTTTTGAGGACCTTCGGAGGACGAAGGCCCCCAACAGTAGCCCCTCGCAATATTAATTTGTTAATAATAAATTCAGATTGCGATATGGACGAAGGCCTTGAGCCGAAGGTCCGAAAAAACACCTTCCCTTTGCTAGAATAGCAACATTCACTGACAGGCGGGGCCTTTAAATTTTTAAGGCCCTGGGCGTATAAATAAGATCGCACCGCAAACTCATTTGGTACGCACACTTGCCTTTTGCTTCGGCCCACTAAAAAATTTTTAGCTCTTGTGCACTAAGATTTGCTGGTCTTTTTGATTTTGGAGCTTCGGCCTCGGGAACAATTTTTTAGCGTTTCCGAAGATGTCTGAAGGCAAGAAGATCCCTGCTGAGACGAAGCTGAGTCTCGAGGAGGAGAAGAATCTGGGGTTTCTGATAGCGATGGCAGAGACCAATACAGAGAAAATCACCAAAGAGATTCTCGAAGGTCTGTCCGAAGATACTGGTGACAGCGACAGCTATGATGTAGAGAGTGGTGAAGAAGAGGCCGAAGATCGTCCATGGCGGCCAAGTCACACGGTTTTCGGGAAAACCACTATCAAGCAGAGCCATATTGATAATATGAGGGGGCGGTATTTTCGAGATATATCTATTGTGAGGGCTGACGCTGGAGAAAAGACCTCTCCCACCCCCGAAGAAGATGAAGTTGTGATTTTCCGAAGCTTTCTCAAGGCTGGGCTTCGATTCCCCCTGAGCAGCTTTGTTGTCGAGGTACTGAAAACATTTCAAGTCTACCTTCATCAACTTATTCCCGAAGCTATCATAAGAATGGGGATATTTGTCTGGGCTGCAAAAAGTCAAGGCGTAGAACCAAATGCTAAGAGTTTTTGCAACATTCATGAATTATTATACGAGACAAAGCCCTGGGGAAAAGAACAATATCACAACAACTTTGGGTGTTACAGCTTCGGAGCCCGCTCCGGGTCAAGCTGCCCTGTGCCGACCTTTCGGAAGAGGTGGCCCGGAGCCTGGATGACAGAGTGGTTTTATGTGAAGAATGATTTAACAGCGCAAGAAAATGTTAAAAGTATTATTATGTGCCCCATCTGGCAACGCTTCGGACTACGAAGGCCGAAGGTTGAAATGGACGAAGCAGCCGAAGAGTGCCAAAGAGCCTTCGGTGTAGTTTGCTCCTTTATTGGGACAAGGGACTTAGTCCAAGAGCACATTGCCTTCAGGGTATGGCCACTTGCAGAAAAATGGGAAATGCCGAAGGATACTATCAAAGAGTCCGACGAAGGCGGACTGGTTAGACTGAAGTACACATTCAAATATGCAGATAAATTTATTGAACCTGATAACGACTGGTTGAAAAGCATTGAAACATTAAGTGACGAACTGCTTGGGGCATATTCGAAGGCTGAGAACACTGCGTTATCAGCAGCCTTCGGAGGCCGAAAAAAGAAGAGACTCAACCGGGTGTTTGATGCAGTTGGGTTCTTCTACCCTGATTATCGTTATCCCACTCGAGGGCAAAAAAGGAAAAACACAACCTCTGCAAAAGAGGAAGCTGCAACTGCTCCTAGCGAGCCAGAATCGAAAGGAAAGAGGGTAAAGGTCCTCGCACACCGGCCACGCCATATTGAACCAGCTTCGGTGCCTGAGTTCACCGGAGAAATTTCTTCGGCCGCCGAAGCTGAACAGCCAACCGTGCTGCCGGAAATTGCAGAGATGGCCGAAGCGCCATCCACAGAAAAAATGAAAGAAGCGAAAAAACCG